>MU392249.1:0-158881 GCA_022578495.1 Nemania sp. NC0429
TTCTATTTGACTACTTTATCTAAATCTCTGTGAAGTGCCTACTAGAGTTAGGTCTCCAGAGTACGTGGACGTGTAGGCGTTCCCCGTTTTACTACTAAGCCCTCTAATGGTTGTACAAGACACCCCCCATCAAGTGTCTTTCCGGCGTCCCCCAATCACCAGCCTTGCCTCTTGTTTTGGTCATGTCTTCACAATCATCCGCGTTCAACAACTCCCTCCGCCATCGGCTTGAGTTGGTGAAATGCAGTATTTTTTCCGAGACGAACCGGTACAGCACCCAAAACATCTCGCCGTGGTTGCCAAAATCCAGAATCCATGCCTTATGACGGCGGTGCCGCGGGTCGCTGAAGAGCGTGAGGTACGCGTGGCAGCTCTCGTGCACAACCGTGACCATCATGTCCTCGAAAGTCGGGTTCGGGACTCCGGCCCCAAGTTTTCGCGCTACTCTGATATTATCTGATTTTGTGGGCCAGACATATAGACCGAGCATATCTTCTCCGAGCCGGTCCACGACTCTGAGGCCGGCCAGTGGAATCCTCCTGCCCGATTCCGTGACCACCTGCCTAGAGAGGAGCGAGAAGAAGAACAAGTCGTCTACATGGTGCAATAGTTGCCCGAGCTTTTCCTCAAGTTCGCCGCGGCTCATCTGGCCTGCTCGCAACCCACGGGTACCGCCAAACCAGACGATGAACTCCTTTACCCTCGTCGAATATGGGTTTTGGACAGCCCAGCAGGAATTGGCAACTAATCGGGTTATTGCTAGTGCGTCGTGTGGTGTGTCAGTCCTTGGTGACCGGCGAGACCGTAAGTCTGGCTCAGTCCACCGCGCGTCGGCTATCGCCTTTAAAGTTTTGACATCGGGATGCAAGTAATATGCCCCCATGGCTTCTCGCTGTGAGGCGACGTTAGATCTTAGGGGTAGCAGTCACGTGTGATGTCCGAGCGTGCCTAAACTCCTGTATCGAAAGTCTCTGGCGTTGATTATTCGTATAAGTGATAGGTCACGGTCGGGGAATATTCTCGCGTGTGTATTAATATATAATTATACGCATCAACTCTTTTACAAGATCATTCATACCTCAAAATCCAAAGATAAGGGCTTTGTCCTAAGGCAGCTTTGATGAACTTCAAAAGACAATAGCCTAGTATATATTTCAAAACATACAAAGCCATAGATTCTTCACTTGATTCTCAGTATCTATGCATAAACCGAATTACCATCATGGATCGTCCCGCTTGGGCAGTGACCTAACCGTAACATGCCCCGGAATTCATTACAGCGTCTTCGGCGGATTAACCTGTTAACTACTCTTTACGTTACATAGTCGCTCTCTATAATATATAGTCGCTCTCTACCTACTGCATAGCCGCTCTATTATAGGTAAATATTGTTACGGACTAGAATCGCAACGCTATACCGGTATTCTACTGGCAAAAGTAGAACGCTATCAAGTCGACACTTGACTATCTGCAGCTACTTATTTGATAATGTGAGAAGTATATAGCGAGTCATTGCAATATTATATACTGGGTACAGAGGTGTTTGAGGCTTGTATTCAAAATACAAGGTAGCTACTTCTTACCCATAATTACCTATACTACCTTACCCACCGTATAATATCAAAGCTGTAACTGGTAGCGAACCACGACAATAAAATAAACACCGTTATTACCATGAGGGACACTACATACATCGTTGTGCCGGAAGGGAGTTTGAATTAGTAACTCCTGTTTTGGAACAAACTGAGACTCCGAGACAAAGAACGCCTATTTCGAACACGAGATCGCAGGCATTATATCATGCCAGAAGTTTCGACAGGGCAGAAATCATCGCAGAAATCATCGCAGGACACCACCACGAGACGCAGAAATTGATTCTTCCAGCCCCAAACGCCGCAATCCAAATCCGTCCTATCCCATCGTATTTTGCATTTCAAATTCAACCTGCCAAAATTATAGCCCGCCGGTAAACGCCGTCCCGTTGTACCCCGAGCCGGCGCCGGCACCGGAACCGGCCATGGCAAGCGCGACAATGCCCTCGGGGGAGACGAAGAAGGTGTTCTTGACGTAGAGCAAGATGCCGGCGCCGATGGTGAGGAAGTTCAGCCACTGCCCCGTGTGCGTGTACCGCTGCTTGTTGACCTGCATCTTGTCCTTGAGCGCCTTGTCCTTGAGCGCCGTGAGGACCTTGAGGAAGTCCTTGAGCGTGGCGACGACGCCCTTGTACTTCTCGTCCTTATCAACACCCTCGTCCTTGCTCTCGCCCTCGCCCGTATTCTGTCCATCGTCAATCTCCAACAGCAGGTCTCCGTCCTCCCCGTCCTTTTCCCCTTCCCCTAACACCCTTCGTATCGCGCAGGTCGCCTCCCAGTACCCAAGCCTCACAAGAATCCAGTCCCCGACCTTGTGTTCGCGGATGATCTGCCGGTGGGCGTCGGGCTGGAAGTACCCGCCCCTCTCGCGCTCCGTCGCGTAGGCGGTCCGCAGGCGCCTCTGCACGTCGTCGACGACCGCCAGGAGGTTCCCAATTCCACTGTTCTGCTGCTCCGTAAAGCCGTGGCGCAAGAGGAGGCCGCGGCGCAAATCGGGGAAGAGCTCGGTGGTGGAGATGGGATCGGGGAGCGAGGTGGTTGTGCACATGCACTTGGGTAGAGCCTGGGACGAGGGTGCGGCCACAGATTCGTGGGATAACGTGCTCGTGAATGAGAGAGATGGGGACGGCGGTGGGGATGGGGATGTTAATGATGCCGGCGGCGAGATAGGCGTGGCGATGAGGGAATAATCGGGCGCCTCCTGACGCGGAAGCGATGAGTACCGGAAATCATTAGTAGACGTCATCACGGCGATCAATGCTAGCTAATACTAGCAAGCTCGAAAGTTTGTGGTCCTTGTCACCCGTTGGGTTGGTTATGTGGTACAGTGCAATGTAATATGATGTGCGAGGACGAACGACAGTCATCAGTGATTACCTGGGCGGCGAAGCGGCAGCGATGGTAGGAAACCCTTCCATGGTTCTCTAGGTAGAGATGAAAAGAGACAGATGGACAGGAATATGGACGGACGGGTAAGAATGGATCTATATCGTTCTCATGGGGTCTGCGACCCGATGGCATGGTTGAGGAACCTCTCTCTTATCTTCGAGTTTGTGCAATAACACCCTTATCCCAACCAAAGCAAATCAAGCCGTCGTCTGTCCCAGGTCCTACGTCTCACGCAAGGCGCAAACATTGTCTCCTCGCCTTGATGAGCAAACCGCAACCGAGAACCAGTGAGTGTCGTCCGTTTATCCATGCCCCCCCTGTTTCCCCATCCCTCCCAACGCGAGGGTCGTACGAGGTGGCTGCCGGTGAGATGCGTATATACATACATAAGCCCTGGGTTTCCCGGTCGAAGATGTCTCTGAACAGTTTTGACCTGTAATCTAATTATTGGCGCAATGGCCACAGGGGCACCGGTGTGATATATAAAGAGCCCCCAGACCGGGATCTCGATAATCGGCTCTTCTCAAGCCAGAATCCCTGGTTCTGTTGAGATCCTAGTCTAGTACGGCTCAGCACGAAAATAAATAGGAGAGAAAGAGGGAGAAAGAGATAGAAGAGAGACATGTCAGAGCCGGCCGTATTTCCCTCTCCCCCATCGTGCCCCACAGAGTCCTCACACCCGACTATCTGGATAGCCCCCGTTCCATATACCCCCCAGCCTTAATTAGTTTACCGTCAGCAGAGCCGAGCGTCCAGTCCGGGGTCCCCAATCTCAGTACTCGGTCCCACCGTCAAAACAGGATGGGCCAACATCAGCGATCTCGACCGCCGCCACCCGTGCAACGCACGCGTCTGCCGCCTCCCCAACTACCGACCAAATCCACGTACACGTCCACGTCCTCCCTCCTCACTCAACACGAGCCCGGGCCTCGACCCGCGTAACTGACACGTCAACTGCGTCAGGTGGCCGAGTCCCCAAGCCCTGGGCAAGGCCTCTCGTGGCAGGGGTACACGGATAAAGAGTGACACGGTGCGGCGGACGGCGGCGAGGAGCGGGCGGTGGAGCCTTTGCGTCTTGTAAGCTGCTTCTATGGATATATAGAACGCGGAGAAGATGTGTCAAAAGACAGTCGCCGCCCGGACGGCTTACCGATCGACCTGAGTACAGCGCATATATGCCAACAAGATGGTTAAAATTATAAATTTCAACTTTGCTGCCAATGGCGCGGTCTTGCTGTCGTAGAGAAACAGCGAAGCTAGCTGCGGTAGACGTACCTCCTACTAATCTTTCCTGGGTTGTTCCGTTCTGTCTGATTACCTTAGTTGTTTATGAGAAGTGTGTTGTAGGGATCACCCTGATTGGTACGCTTTGCATAATGTTTTCAGGGGGGCGATTCACTTGAACCTGCACTGCCCTGCCCTGAGTCAGGTCGCTTGTATATTAATTCCCGAGCGAGACATGCTGCGGCTACCTACTGGCAATCGCCATAGGTAACAGCATGACCCAGAGCAGCTCACACCTTTTTACAGGAACGAAACATTATTAAATATTTCTTCCAACGAGCCTCCTTGCTTTCTGTCATAATACATGACCCTGTATTCCCTGCACATTGCTGACTACCCCTCGTGACTGCTGAGCACGGTGAAGAAACTACCGTACGTAAGAAGAACCAATTGTCACCACGGTAATTGGCCAGATGATTAGCTGCTCTGGCCGTTATTTTATAGTGGCTCTTGAATTTACCTACAAATCAGCAACTGGCCTTCTGCCTCCCCGTAATCCCAGGAATATTCCCTATCCCGGCAAACCAGTGAGGGCGATCCTAACTGCTGCAAAAGCAAAAGCACTATAAAACAACAAAAAACGGAACAGTCACGACAGTAGCATAGCGCAATAACCGCCTGCGCTGGCAGGCTACCAGAATGCCTACAGAGGGAGCAGAAGCCCGAACCAATCAACTCAGCTGTCTAGTCGGCAAGAATAGAGCCTCGCACCAACGTAAACAATAACAACAACAACAAAAGCTGCCGCATGACTATTTACCAAAGAAAGCCCACCAATCTGTCCATCATCATCCACATTCGGCAGCCAAAATAAGCCGGCGACGAAGCCGCTCATCTCGATGCCATGCTATCATGTAATGCAACGAATAAGACGAGACGCAGCACCATTTGTGCCTTTTGAGCCTGTATAAAATCTCCCGCGTGGCGTCGTTGAAGCCGCTCATTGATTAAATACCGCCGGTCGTCCCTGTGCGCCTTGGGGCAAGTCACCGCCTCGGACAAGCGGGTGTTACTTACATACAAATACACATACACAGATGCCTGCCCGCCTGTTTGCTTACTTAAGATTGTAGCGTAACGCAACGTTGCCTTTTTATCGATCGAGTTCTGTGCTTCGTGGGCTGGGGATGGACGTGACGTCGATATCGATGAATCATGAGGGCTTTCATTTTCGTGAACGGTCGCGTTTGTAATTATGATGTTTAATCTGGAACTGGCAGCCATTCTTGAATCAGTGACATCTTTACGCAGCTTCGCCAATTGCAGAGCTCGATTAGCCTCTAACCCCCCTTTTTGCAGCTTGCTCAACTGGGCAATTGATTTTCCGTGATAGCTAAATAGCCCGTCAGAATCATCCGTACCATGCCTGCCTGTTCAGCCCTTTTTGCGAAATGGGTCAGTGAGCTAAGTTTGCCACACGTTTGTCTCGGAGGTTTCGTTTCAGATATCGTACCATTTCTATGGACATGGACATGTGTCTCTGTAATTGGATAGCTTCCATGTGGCATACATACGTGTAAGTTACAGCAGAGAAAATCCCGAGTGCTGCCTGTCATTGGAATCAAGGTTGCGATTTATCACTCGAATCCCGTCTGCAACTCAACCGAGGAGCTTATGTTCCGGATAAATTTCGGTCGTATCGTCCCGAGGTTGTCAACCCCTCGGCAAGTATGTTGATTGTTGTGAATTGAGTTTCTAATTGGTTGACGGGGCAACAGCGGCAGTTCTATGCCTAACAGCATTAAACAGAAGTTCAACTGATAGAAAACACCATAGTATAATATAACGAGTAAATCATCATAATCGCACTCTAAACCCCGTTGTAAAAACAATGAAAACGTTTTACATGATGATGCCCCTCGAAGTTCGCACCCTTGTGAGCTTCTTTAAGTAGCCCCGCCCCCACTGACGTAAGTACCTCCCACCTAGGTGGGTACCCAGGTACTTAGTATGATATTGAGCTAGTCCATGTTCAGTTAGAGGTTGTTCTTTTCTGGGGCTCATTAACGCGCTTCCAGCTTCTGAGCGCGTCGTGCCGTCTAAAAAAAGAATGCAACAAATTTCGATATAAGCAATCAATCACCATTCTCGGCGTTAAAGTTCAAAACTGAATTAACGTCTTCCAAACCAGAGCGTCCCTAGGCTGATCCGGTCTGATCCGATCTGCCCGATTGATTGCATCTAGACTTTCGTCCTAGTACCACCCCTCCCCTCCAGTAAGAATGGACGAGGACCAAGATGACTTCATCGGGCAATACAACAACGGCAACCGGGCGTTCCTCCAAGCCTTCCTGGCCAGGGGCACAATGACCTTCAAGGCGGCGCAGCCCATCCTCGCCGCCATCTTCACAGAGCAGGAAAACGCGCCCACAGAACCTGGGCAGATCACGCAAGAGGACTTCGACTCGTATGTGTCGGCCGCGTCGGCCGCCGTGTCGCCCTTCGACCTCGAGATCCGCAGCGCCATGCACCAGATGCGCAGGGAGCGCGTCTACGCCCTCGTCAACACCACGTCGGACCCCATGACGCAGCTGGCGACGCTACACTCGGCCGACGAGATCGCCTTCGTCAAGCGCGTCATCGACGCCATGTTCGAGAAGTACAACACGCCGCGCATCGAAGCCCTGTGCCTCGACGACATGCAGGCCAACAAGCTCCGGGTTCCGCCGCCGCCGGACGATGACGAGGAGCACGGCGAGAATGGCACCGGGGCGCAGGGCGAGGACGGCGAGGCGCAGAGCCAGGCGCCCAAGGCGCTCAAGTCCAGCGAGGTCGAGACGGTGATGCGCAGCATGGTCGACGAGGGCTGGTTCGAGCGCAGCCGCGACGGCTTCTACTGCCTCAGCGCCCGCGCGCTGCTCGAGCTGCGGTCCTGGCTCCTCGAGTCGTACAACGACCCCGACGCCGAGGACGGCGAGTGGCAGCGCGTCAAGTTCTGTGAGGCCTGCAAGGACGTCGTCACCATCGGGCAGCGCTGCGCCGAGCGGGACTGCCTCGCCCGCCTGCACGACAACTGCGCCGAGGCCTTCTTCCGGACCCGGAGGCAGCGCGCGTGTCCCGCGTGCGCGAAGGAGTGGACGGGCGGGCACTTTGTCGGCGAGAGGGCTGTCACTGAGACCGAGGCATATCAACGGGGCAGGAGACGCAGCGGGAAAAAGGCCAGGCGGAGCAACGTGGCGGAGGAGACAATGAACGGGGCCGAGGAAGAAGAGGGCGAAGATGAAGACGGGGATTGATGAAATGGACGTGGGTGAGTGAATGAATGAATTATGCCTTGAAAGAATCATAAGGGGTTGGCAGTCGGAAATTGCTGCCTCATTTCATACGAAAGCATGCGCATGGAAGCCGGCGATCTGAGAAGATTTCGAGACGAAGTTATCGCGTTGGCTTCTTACACGTCAGGTCAAGTCAGAGCAATGGATGGATGGATGGATGATCTGCTAGCAGTCGTGTGGATGTACAGATGGACCCTATGTCCCGCCCTCTGGCCGTGTCGTCATACAATTTTGATACCCAGAAAATGAAGCATGCCCTACATGGTTCTTCTAACACCATGATGCTGTATTTTCTCGTTGTGTAAGTCTGCGATGTTGGCGACTCCGGTCAATGAGGCTAGACAGCCAAATAGGGGGTACCTTATCTTGGAGAGGTACGGAGGTACCTAGTACCTAAGTTAATAAGGGGTAATATTGGCGGGGCAAAGTACCAAAGACGTTCCCACTAGGAACTAACCACCCAAAGTGGCCTAGTGGTAAAGTAGTCGCCAGGACAAACCACCCTTCCCCTATCCGTGGGGGTTTTCCGGTCGCTGATAATTCAGCGATTCTTTTTCTTTGAGTCTTCTTAAGGTCGACGGTTCGATTTTTGCTGAATGCATACTTCGTGATGCCTCCGACATTTTACTACCTAGAGACCTAGGTACTTCTAGGTAGGTGGCTGGAACCTACCTTAGTACATAGGCCTCGCCACACCCCAGCAATCGCTGACGTAGTTGGCTCTGATAGGTACCGATCTAGCTACATTAGGTACCCCACCACTACCAAATGCTCATGACGTACTCAAGTCAGCCCAAATACTTGTCATGACCGTCTCAATGCCATATTACTGAGTACTTAGAAATAGCACGTACATAATTTGACTTTCAAATTTTCACATTCTCTCCTGCCATACCACCTCTACTACCTATTCCTATTATACCTAAGTATCTCTTATCCGTCACAATCAAGCGTCGAGATGCTGCAGTACTTCACACACAAGAAGACCAAGAAGCACCCGGAAGAGGAGGCCGTGGCGGACAAGCCAGAGAAGGATGAATCGAAAGAAGAGGAACTGAAACAAGGCTCGTCCGAGATCACCAAGGGAGAGGGTTCAGCAGGTGCCGAGACAAAAGCCAAGTCCTCGTCAGGGACTCCGATTCCACAGATCATATCGCAGCCTGCCAACGACGACGACGATGATGCCGCTCCGGAGGGCACGCCAGTCCTCGACCATGACGATGAGAAGTTCCTCGAGCATCTCACTGCTTCTCACTCGAGCTTAGGCGCCACCGACGGCGAGAACAGGGACGAGCCGCCACCCCCGCTTCCCCCGCGCGTCAAGACGCCGGTCGTGGACATCGACAGCGACACCTCGAGCGTGTTGAGCAGAGAAGTAGGCAAAGACGAAGACGCGGAGCACAAGGGAAAGGGCAAAGAGAAGGGAAGAGAACACGATGGAGAGGAAGAAAGGGGGAAAGAAGAGGGGAAAGAAAAGGGAAAGGAGAAAGCGACAAAGACAAGCGATAGGTTCAAGCGCTTCACCTTCGCCACAAACTTCCCACGCAACATCTCCTTCCGCCGGAAGCCCGCCACGACAGCATCGCAATCCGCGTCCGATGAATCCGCGTCCACGTCCGCTCTCGAACCCAACACCCTCACGGTGCCCGAGGCCCCCGGTGCAGCAGCAGCATCCCACGAGACCTCGGACCTGGCCCGGGTCCTCGACGACCTCAACCTCTCGGCGCGAAACAACCGTGCCTTCTCGCTCTCAACGGAATCCGCCGCTATGGTGCGGCGGTTCACGCAGGTGCTCAAGGACCTGACGAACGGCGTGCCGACGGCCTACGGCGACCTCGTTGCGCTGCTGGAGGACCGCGACGGCTTGCTCGCCCGCAACTACGAGAAGCTGCCCTCGGGACTCAAGAGGCTCGTCGCCCAGCTCCCAGAGAAGCTGACCACGTCCCTGGCGCCGGAGCTCCTAGCCGCCGCAGCCGAGGCGCAGGGCCTCCGCACCGCCGCCACCGTCGCCGAGTACGAAGAAGCCGAGGCCGCCGCCGCCGCCGCCGGTGGGCTCAAGGCCGCGGCGAAGACGTACCTCTCGCCCGCGAACCTGCACGACCTCGTCACGAAGCCAGGCGCCATCGCCGGCCTGCTGCGCGGCATCGTCAACGCCCTCAAGACCCGCTTCCCGGCCTTCGTCGGCACCAACGTCCTCTGGAGCCTCGCCGTCTTCCTGCTGCTCTCCATGCTCTGGTACTGTTATAAGCGCGGGCGCGAGGTCCGGCTCGAGCAGGAGGCAGCCGAGGCGGCGGCGGCTGCAGCGGCGGAGGAGGGGGAGAAGGGAGAGAAGGAAAGTGCGGATCCGGAAAAGGCGGCGGATGGGAGGGTTGATGGGGGTATTGAGGGCCCTCGCGTTGAGGAGCTGCCTGATGATCCCATGCTGCCCGCGCCTGTGCCCGCGCCCGCGCCCGCGCCCGCCCCCGAGGCGGTTCGCGATGGCGAGGGCGAGAGCGGCTCGAAATCGTAGCTTGTGCGTAAGTGTTGGTTGATTTAATGTGGTCCGGTCCGGTTTGGTCTGGCCCGGATAATAAGAAAATAGGGGACTGGGACGGAAAGGCTTTGACTACTTCTTTACTTGCTGGTTCTTCTTACACTATCAATGGACATGAATTCATGGTGGATGATTTGGATGTGGAGACACGATACACGAAGTTCATATTGATTATCCTAAAATAGTAACGAGATCACGACGGTGGAATAAATGAGAGATACCCGGATTCCTCTTCCTCTTCCCTTCCTTTTTCCACTTATATTTTTTTATGTAGTTATTCCTTACTTAATTTATTCCATCTTTCGTCTTTTTTTCCTTCACCTGCCTGCCCTAAGTGCCACCTATCCCCCCTGCCCTGTTGCTGTAACAGTGTGCCCAGTATTCGATTGCTTTCTACTTCATGTAGATTCATGTAGAAATATGTAAAGCAACATTTCGAACATTGTCGCCGACCTCGTACATATACCGCCCAGTCGAAATGGACGTCGGCCACGACTCTTTCTTGAATACTGCCATCGCTAGATTGATAAGCATCAAATCACTCCGTGAGGGACAGGTTAGTATGATTCGTGACAACTTCAAAGGGTGGGTGTGCTTATCTTTGGCTCCTACTAGCGTAGTTGCAATCGGGCGATGCTCAAGCTCTCCGGATACTCTGGAGTGATATGGCATCTGGCCAACTGTGTCACGGTTAATGAGGCAATGGTGACGCTGGAGAGATGAGGACTCACAAGGTAGAACCAACTAGGGATTGGGAAAACCCAACCCATGGGCCCCCAAAAAAGCCCATGGGTTCTTGGCGGGCCCCCAAGTAGACCCAATGGGCTGGGTTGGGTTGGGTTATTGGGTTAGGTTAGGTTAGGTTAAAACAATTAAAACAATTTATTGCAGCAAAATAAAAACTGTACTAATCTGTGTACTAATTACTAGGCGGGAAAGGCCTATGGGCTTTGGGTTTTACTCGAAAACCCAACCCAAATAATTTTGGGGGCCCATGGGCTTTGGGTTATACTCGAAAACCCAACCTAAAATATTTTGGGGGCCCATGGGCCCGGATGGGCTTTGGGTTCTTGGCATTTGGGTTGGGCTTTCAGTCCCTAGAACCAACTGCGGCATGCCAAGAACGGGCGATATGAATTTCTCCCCTATCGTGTGCGTAGACGAAGGGGCCCTATCACTGACGTAAGTCTGCTTGTCCCATACTCGTGGGAGGACTTTCTTACTCGTTTGGAGCATCACGGTACTTCGGATTCGCGCTTCCGTATGGCATCAACATGACAGCATCGGAAAGACTCTCATCACTAGTCGACATGATGTTATCATCGAACCACTTTCGGAACACTCGCAGTTCTTCTGTGAAAGTGTGGTATTCATCATCCGTGACCGCCTCTCCAATACCCCTTGAATTTGTCAGTGTAAAGCACGCTTGAAATGTGAACACAAGTGGCACGTACCAGCGATATCGAACTACCGGC
Source organism: Nemania sp. NC0429 (assembly GCA_022578495.1). Lineage (NCBI taxonomy): Eukaryota > Fungi > Ascomycota > Sordariomycetes > Xylariales > Xylariaceae > Nemania > Nemania sp. NC0429. The sequence continues at coordinate 11,549 of MU392249.1, forward strand.
CCAACATAGGGCTGCTTTCCATATGTGGCCTTATACTTGGATCGGAATTCATTGAAGCCTTGGTAGTAATCGCGACACATTGCCCAAAATGCACTCTGCGATGTAATGACGCTCAACTACCGAACTATTCATCCACTCATGCGTGGGGCTAGATGACTTACTTTAGGCAAGTATTCCTTGAGCGACTTCCCCTTTGCCTCTTCTGGGGGACATTGGGACCAACGCTCTGCGATACTGAATTCCACCCGGTTCGTACCGAGGAATCTTTCAAGCGCGCTGATGAAGTCGTCTACCATTGCTTGATGCTTTGCGTTGCTGTGAGGAAAGAAGTCCAGGGGATATAAGATGCGCGTGGGGAAGTGGACTGGAGCTGGCGATAGCTCTAGCGTGTGCGAAGCGACATCATGCAAGTTGCCAAGAGTACGACTGAACAGACCGACAACATCAAACAGCCTGGGCGGGATATGTTAGTCACAGCTCCTTAGTGAGACCAAGGGCTCAGGGAGCACTAACGGCGAGTTGACGACAATGCCTGTCATTGAAGTGGAGTTAAGTGAAGGCCGGAGCGAGTAGAGACCGTTGCAGGTAGCCGGCGCCCGGATACTCCCAGCAGCTAGAGATATTAGACAGTGTTTAGGGTTTCCATTATTATAATCAGGTCATGATAGGATTAACCTACAGTCACCTGCGATAGACTGGTCTAGCCATGGGTAGCCCGCCAATGCGGCAGCAGCCCCAGAGGAGCTACCTGAAGGACTTTGGTACCGATCGCCCCTCGGGTTCACGGGGCAATGAAAATCAATCCACTGGTCTGTGGGCTCATCGGATGAGGCGAACTGTGTCATTTTCGTCTTTCCAACGATGACAGCGCCAAGCTTCAGGAGCCATTTGACATAATCCGCACTTTCGGTTTCAGGGCCGTATAGTTCGGTATAAGATAGACTCATCATGGTAGTCTGAACGCCTTCGACTCTGAATATGTCCTTCAAACCCGTACGAGCCCCTGACAATGGCCTCTCGCGTGAAGCTTGATGGTATAGTCGACTGGGGACGGCTATTTCCTTCTTGATACCGTCTGCGGCGAGGATCCCAAGGGGCTGGAATCTAGACGTTTAGTATTAGTAGCTGGTGATTCCTGTGTGCGAGGGAAATTTGGGCATACCGCCTAGGCTCGAAGACATCATCGGGAATAAGTCCAAAGATAAAGGCGTCAAGCTCATCTGGGTATAGTCGCCAAGCCTGATGTATGTTGGATCCATGTAGAAAGTAGGGTCCTGAGGGTAGGTGTCTGTTATCAGAGATAGATTGGCCGGTATAGACGACTTCGCATCGCGGTGGCTTGTTGAGGCGAGCGGACGAATTTGTAGAAGAGTCGGCGGACGAGTGGTAGACGACCAGCGTATAGGAGAATCCCTCGTTGTAGACATCGCACAAACCATCAATATGTTTCAGGTACTGAAGGATGTCGCCTTGAAAACTTCGAATGGTTTCGTCCTGCAGGAGGAGCATTGGTTTGATTTCGGCAGAGGCAAGATCCTCGATTAATGAACCCTTACAAGGATTAGCAGTCGCCAAATCTTTATAACAGTGTTCACGACATACCACAACCTGCGGATGGACTATGTAACGTACACTAGCGACAGTCTGGATATATGGCTGTCCAAGTGTCATTTTTGGAGATTTGTGAGCGACTCAGGGTATATGGGGGCTCTGATCTCTGCTCCTGTGAATAGTCGGGACCACACAGCTTGTCCGTCAAAAGAAAGGCAATAACAACTCCTTAATGAGAAAAAGTGCTGGTGAGACCATCGGAGGAGGTAGGGCATGCAGGAGTGCTACATGAAGTGCATGTTACATGTATTATCCCTTTAAAGGCCCCTTCAGCTCGGTGACTTAGAACGTATCACTGAACCGAAAGGGGGGGGGGGCATCAGGCATCCCTTGCATATTGGCAAGTCTTTCCGCCTGCTCTCATGCGATTACACGACAGTCAATTAACACAGTTAATATCTCCCGATTCATGAGGGATGCATGTCAGTCGTCAAATAGACGAGTCACCCAGTGTCTGTAATTGGTCCCGAGGCCCAGCTTCGCAGCGTCCACGTGGCAGTACACGACCGCCAAAGTTACTGAGAGGCATCAGTCGAGCCGCGGGAGTGGTCTGGCGAGTGCCATCACTGCCGGACGAGAGGGCTGACCGCCATCTCTCGCACTAGTCATCGACACTGTCCGTTCAATGTTACACACCCAAGAGTCAAACTACCGATGATTGGTTTTTTTTTTTAATTTATGTACATAAATTTATTCGTTTTTGTAACGACTTTTAAGTTTTTTTTTTACGAGAAGAAAGAGAAACTTGTCGTGCTCGAAGCGGGCCTAATTCCTGTCCAGATATACGGATTGTGAGTATATATCTTAAAGAGTAACATCGGGAAAACCGAGCACTGCTCGTCGAAGCCAAATTTATAAGTCAGGTTACACTGTGTATTATGAGCGATGGATAGACCGTCGGAAACCCGGCGCTGTCGTAATTGCCACATATCATTTCAGAATCATCCATCGAAATGCACTGACGGAGAAAGTACTAATGAAGGTGAGATATAGAAGGAATGGAAATATAATAAAATCAGCAGTTTTAATAGAAGGTATTAGTTTTACTTCATACCTCCATATGCATTCGTGTAATTCCTGGGATGGCTGAAGCATCATCTCCACATCACCGCATTCTCCAATTCCCTCTTAGCGATCTCACCATCTTCATCAGGCCCTTTATCGATTAATTACATTTTGTCCTCGGATCTAACAAATTTCAAACTCCCATTTGCGTCCTTTCTCAGCTCTACATTGACGTATCTTGTCATCTTCTCTAACCTTTCTGCATTATTCTCCCAATCACCCTGTAAGCCAGGGTCCTTGTCAATGTCCTCGAGGCCATGATACAGCAACGCCAAGGCAGAAGATTTGAACAAGGGCTGAGTCCTCGTAACCGTGATAGAGATAGCCAAAAGCAACGCGGCAAGTACCACCTCAGTTACCGGGAGCGCGATCCACGGCCAATGGACCCGCCAATACGTCTCTTCATAGAACGCTTGTCCGGGCCACATGCCTGCCCAGCCGTTATCGCCCGGCGAGGAGCTTCTTATTTGGTTTGATAACGTCTCCTCGATGTTCTTCGTCACATTGGCTAGGTCGGCATACAGCATGTATTCCCCGACGCTGAAATCCGTCGACAGACCATCACCAGTAAAGTGCTCGAGCAACTCGCGGGATAACAGAGCGCTGAGTTGCTGCCAGAGACCAGTCTGGACTGATGAAGTCAGGTTGAATATGATGTTGGAGGACGGGTTGCTGAAGCTGTTCCACGGCTGGATGCCGGCAGGTATAGTGTCGTTGTGTAGGAGAGGGACTGAAGTATATTCGGCAGTATGAACACCCGCGGGGGATGCGACGACCTTGGAGTAAGTCTTGATGCAATAATTCCATTCCATGCTGAATGGTTGGGGGTCGTGGCCGTCTACCACCTCCAGCACGTCGCCTGTATAAAGCATTCGAATACCATCTACGCGAAGCCCGAATACCCCATTGCGCGAGCTTAGATCCCCAGTAGAGTTCAGTAGGCTGCCTTGGCCATCGGTTGTGTTGGAGAGGAAAGAGAGGTTTGCTCCTTGAGGGAACCTGTATTCGCATTTTACATTTCCGTATTTGTTGGTAGTACAGTCTGGCTTCATGGTATTCGTGAAATTGGTGAAGTTCGAGCAAACTGCAAGGGTACTGAATGGTGGCCAGGTACACTGCGTAGCGGGAGGCGGGCAGTAAAAGTTTACTGCTGGAACCGCGTTGGCGATGCCGCTCGCGATAGTGGTCTGGAGGCTAAATAAGCCAGAAGTTGGGATGCGTCGAGCTGTGTGTGGTTGTGTTAGCGCTAGGTGATATACCACAAACCAACTCCCGGATCGCACATACTCCCTCCCCAGTAGTTTGGTGATGCTGAAACCAGGCCCCTTGAGCTATAATTACTGGCTATCCCAATTTGAGATGTGATATTGGGTAACAGTGACTGCCTCGTCGATGTTTCGATAATTTGCTGGGCGCTGGGTTCTATCCCCAGAGCAAAGATAGTGATAAATGCCAGGGCCCAAGCTGTGACAACTTTGAGACGGCCAGTAGATAAGAGTAAAAGAGATCCCCATGGCCCGCGGCTCGCGTCATCGTATATCTGGAGATGATCTAGAGGGTTCGAGTGGTATTGAAAATGATCCCATTTTAGCTGACTGAGGCAGGAGGCAGTGGACACCGTCATCGAGCTTTTGGAGATAGTAGTGAGGATAGAAATGAGGGAGTTTGGCCGAATCGAGTATGCCCAGGTTTCTAAGGGTTTGTCGTCAACTATCTTGAGAACTGGAATCACTAGGCCAATGCTGATAATGCTGAGAATTGAGCCTCCTATTTCCCACCACCACCACCACGATTCTGTGCGTGTGGCTTTCTTCTTCCTTTTAGATGGCGTCCTCGAGCGAATAGTTGCAGCCTGGTTCAGAGAGACTTCCTCCCCTACCTCGTGCAAAGAGTCCACATCAACTCCCACATAATGGCCAGAACCGCGAGTTTCTGATTGCGTCGAAGTTGGGTTGGGTGCAGGTTGGGGTGAATTCCGAACTAACGAGGAAGCCATGTGCTGCATAGAAGACAACATTACATGCGGAATCTCGGCTTATTACAAAGGTGAGAACACAAGCTCGAGCGGATGGTGAGATGTTAGATGGCGATATGGAAAGAGTTGAAGGATATAAGAGGGAAGTTATAGAAAATTACTTATAATAATAACAGGATAGTCACGCATATCTGGCCAATCTTAAGGAAAGAATGCGCCGAGACGCAGAGTACGGTTGCATTTCGCCGCCAATTCGCTACAGTTTTCGCCCCCAGTCTACCGCAGATCTCTATCATAATAAGGCATAGAAAGGAGATGACCGTGTAAATATCTAGAAAGTAGAATATGATAGTGTGGAGCGGTATAGTCACGCAACGAGGCGCACTCGGTTGGAGTAGCCAATGGTGCATCGTCGTCCCAGCAAAAATAAGTCCTTGGAGTAGATAGAGCATGTGTACGTACCTATATTTAGTGCTGAGACTGTAACGTCATACCACCGCTTGCCAACCAATCGTCCAAATCGCCAAGAGGCATGAATGCCCATCATGCGAAGTCGATTTGGCTTATGTTGCGATATCTGTAAGATGATCTACCTACTTAGTAGGCAGATTTCTTGTGCCTAGCCAGTACTGCCCAGCTAAATGCCGATCCTAGCTATCTACCTAAGGCCTACTAAGATATTCTGCCCCTAAGGCACAGCTGACCCTTTCCATATTTTACCCTTTTTGAGAGTCGTACGTCCATTGGCTATCTCATTAAACGAGTTATTGTTGCCATGTCTTTAATTGTCTCATAGTGCCTCTAACACCGTAATTTTGTTATACCGTTCATGTCTTCCTATTGAGTCAAGTACTAAATGTTAACTGGTGGATCGTGGCCGAAGCTCATAGAGAGTAGCAGTAAGTTGCCAGAACCGCAGGATGATCTAAACTTATCCAGACCTTAGGTAGCGCTAGCGCCCACGCTTACAGACACTAGGGTCGGCCCGCCTATCGCTAGCTTGCCAGATTTGACCACTGCGCCAAAATGGCGGGACCGGTTCATTGTTGGTCGGTACTTAGGTATGTCGCCGTGGGATGGTACATATAGGACAACTGTTCTAAGCGTTCTGAAAACTTGTTGCTTTCGATCGCGTGGCTCCGAGGCAGCTTTCGACGAGCAGTTACGGCCTAGCGAGAAGCCAGTAGCCCTAGTAGTACTAGCTTGGGACCGGTTGCTCTACAGCAGTAGCTTTGTCACCTGTGGCCTAGTAGAAAGTTTGCGCCCTAGTTAGCAGAGAGCTAATGGGTCATAGGTTGGACCGGTTCATGAGAGCCCTAACAGTATAAATCCACGGGGAGATGTACGTGCGAGGATATACTGGCTTGATAGTGTTAACTTCAAGAGCAGCTACTTTGGAGGAGGGTGTTGCTGGAACGAGCGAGGGAGGCCGTCCGGATGAAGACTATAAGCTCCGAAAGGTCTTGGTAGTGGAAAGGACTAATCGAAGGCCGGGGTATGACGAAGAACAATATAAACGAGGACAGCTACATATCACCCTATGAAAAGGTATGTAGGCATGGTTGTTTTAGCGCCTAGGTTGGCGATGGCCTCGTCTGACTGACTACCACTAACCTTCAGTACTTCGAGACGAAGCTCTGGGAGAAGGGGGTTTTCGGTCAAGGGACTTCGTGCCAACGCATTACAAGGTGGCGATATAGCTTGTTTGACCTGACCAGGTCTGCTCCCGTAGCCTACTGCCTCAACATGAATACTAAAGTAGGCTAGTAAACTAGGCCGTCGCAGCTCTCAGACAGGCCTCATAGGATGCTTGTCTCGTCACCCCCGAAACACGGAGGGGTACGAAGTCCTGACCAACAGTTATCTCCCAGGACTCGACAGCGACCTGTCCCCTGCACGCATCCTCCTCCTTAAGTCCAAGGTGGAAGTGGCCGCCTTTGTCCTGTCGATCCGGCCCTTCGTCGGTGACAGCGATATCCAGTTCGCTATTCGAGGAGCCGGACAATAGCCTGTCCCCGACTGCGCGAACGTCCAGGACGGCATCACTGTTGGCCTCCGGTCGTTGGGCGCGTCAGTCTTTCAAACGACGGCACCGTCCAGGTCGCTGCTTGCGAGCGCTGGGCGGCCGTTTACGAGTTTCTGGAGCCGCATGGTCTGGCCGCCACGGGACGTAAATCGACGACGTACGATCGGAGGGCTGGCGACGCAAGGTATGTTCCATGCACGGCGTGATCTGATCGTTTATCATCTCGACAGTTCGAAGTAGTCCTAAAGTAACGGCTTAATTTCTGCCTGTGGTGTAGGCGGTCTCTCAATACATTCCTCTCGCGAGGGCTTCATTTGCGACAATGCCATCAACTTCGAAATCGTCGTGGCCTCGGGTGAGATCCTGAATGCGAACGCGCGGGAGAACCATGGGTTACATTAAAAGGTGGCAGGAACAACTTTGGTATGAGAGAAATCTCCCTTTCTATTTGCGCGTTCTTCCATTATCTGGAGGGAAAAAAAAGCTGAGATATGAAAGACGAATAAAAAGGGAGTCAGTCAGGTAGCCAAGTAGTCGCAATAGAGTAAGGCAGGTATGATGACAATGTAGGCGAAGAGTACTCTACACCACTACATCGATGTTGTGTCTCTTTGTTGAATATATCCTTTTCCTCCCCGGTCAACGTTGATAGCTACCTAACTATCTGTATTGACAGCACTTGGTATCGTTCCCCTGCTACCCGGTGACTCATGACGGTAGCATCTGCCAAGATCAAAACAATCAGATCGTCTCGATGTGTTGGGTCGCAACCTCTCATGAGTTGCGCTACTATACCAGCATACCTTCTTCCTCTTAGAGTGGTAGATGGGTGTTGCCATCATAGACTCCACCGAGTCGATCATGTCACATTGGCCAGAGTCGGCGGCCTTATTCCAGCTGGCTACTCGATGGATGGATGATACTATAAGACAGACTGAACGGCCTGATCTGTGTTCCTGGAAGATAGAAGCCCCCTATTCTTCCGATTCCAGGCCGCCAAGATATGCTCATCCTGATTGGCCAATTCGCCGGCCTTTCGGCAAGTCAAACTCATATGGTACTGAGTGTTAACGGCCAGGATTCGATGATCAGGAATCTTGAAGCGCTGTAGCTTCTCCTTTATCTCCGCATATATGTATCTTTTTCATAACTTTATAGGTCGTAGATTCTACGTGGCAGAAGGAGGAACGAGAGGGTAAGCTGGAGCTAGTCATCCTGAACTAACTCCTTAATCTCCTCGCTCGCGGGCGCGATACCAACTGGTTCGGCCTTCTCGTCGCGCCCACCGGTGCGATCGAGAACGCGGGCGCCGTCCTGCATCCAGAAGTCGACTTCGTCAACGATATCGGCCACAACATCTTCGACGATCTGCTCATCGTAACGATCGGAGATGGCTCGTGTCCGGTCGAGTTTTTTCTGCTGTGGTGTGCCCACGTGCACAGTGTCCTCGTCGACATCCATCATCTCCACCTCGTTCTGGGACGTGGCATAACCAGGAGGTGGGTACCAGAAGTCGGGCCCAAAGTTGGTCTCGACCGCGCCGCCTCGGAATACGCTAATGGCGGGGTAGTATCCGAGCATGCCGTCGTCTTTGCCCTCTCGGGCGCCGACTTGGACCTGAGGCCTCGAGGCAGGCGGGAGAAAGGCAAAGAGATCCGTGAACGGGGTACCCATCAGCACTCCGTTCTTGTAGACCTTGATGTAGGAATTTGGTAGTGTCCGCAGGGCGGGGACGGCATGGTTCGGGTTCGGCTTGTCACTCTGTCGGTGGCTCCCTGGCCCGGATGCACCCATCGGCGCCGGGTTCATCAAGTCCTCCAGTTCTTTCGTCGTATGGTAATCGATCTTCTCAAAGTAGATGTGAGCCTTGAATCGGATAGGTATACGGTCGCGGACGATGTTGGCCGCTTCAATGACGGGTTCCTCCTCCTCATTCAGGTCGACGGCGGGATTGTACTGTCCTTGGACGACCTTCCTGTGTAGATGCTCGGATGGTAGTCGGATCTCCAGTCCTATCACATCGCCTTCTCGCATATCCTCGTCTGGCGGGAAGAAGTCTTTCGGCCGGGACATGTGTATCTTCTGGCCGGCGACATCTCGCAAGCCGTAGCTGTAGGCGTCAAAGCCGACGGGGGCGTCTAGCGAGGCTTCCCGTCTGGCAAACCCTATCCGCACATGACCATGTGACTCTGGCTGGTATGTTCCATCCTTGCCGCCGCTCGTGTTCTTTGTCCCCGTCTCACCGTTCATGATTCCCCGTGTAATCTTGCATTCCCAGTACCATGTGCCCTCACGGACGGCCACATTCGCCCTCGCCAGCCGAAACCCCTTGTCTGTGGTCACGTGCCGTCCGGACAGGTCGAAGAACATGTGGGTGGAAGCATCTTCGAAGCTGATATGGGGGCCATGGGGCTCGGGTTCGGTCTGACGGTAGTAGAAAGAGGAGGGGAAGACGGGATCGGCGATGCAGTGGAGATAATGGTAGTTCCTCTTATTATATACGCTTACGAGGAAAGTTAGCGGGTCGCGAAGACTCGCCCCTATCGGAGATGCGGTGGGGGCGGGATCAACTCACTGTTCCGAGGTTTCGAAGAACTGAAGGACGGAACCGTCCGGGGCAGGGACGTCGTGGTGGTGGGTGAATATGGGACCCCGCGCGGGATCGAAGTCGGAGGGCTTGGGAGGCGCTAGCTTGAATCGCAAGGGCGCGAACTCGCTGGGCACGCGGTCCTTGATCTTGGGATCGGGCGTCGCTCGCGAACTGTCGGCGCCACCACCAGTACCAACACCATTGCTACCGCTAGCAGCAGCAGCAGCGCCACCACCAGCACCAACCTTGGACTCTCGCTTCTTCAAGGACTCCTTCTTTGCCCTCGTGGGTTTATCCCGGGGCATGACAGCCGAGTCGTCGTGTGGTGGCTGCGAGCTCGGATTCGGGTTGAGCGGGGATGAGACGGACGGCGCATGATCGTCTTCGAGGACGCGCTTCTGGGGAATCAGGGAGGCCGGGAGGACGGGCACGGGCACAGGCGTGACCTGCCTCTTGGGCAAGTCGTCGGAGGTGGCCATGGCGACGATGAGGCGACAGCAACTGAGTCGATGACACTGCTTCTGCCTCTGCCAATAGGGACTGTCTTCGGGTATTAAACAGACGACATTGTCCCGTTCAAATGTTTCCTTTCGAATATGTCGGTTCCAGGGGCCACGGGCGAGAGCTAGATAATTGGAATTGATGTTACGGGTTGCTCATATGAGGGGCAATTGGGATGATGGCGGGAGGAGAAGATGGAGATGGATCACCGTCGGTTGGAAGCGAGTAGATGTGACAATGCCCTATGCGAACTGTCGGGAGATTAAAAGAAGTAGTAGGTTATGAAGAAGAATGTGAGTTCTGTCTTTGCGTCTCCAGTTTGGCGCGGCGCGCGGTCACGGCCTTGGTTGTAGCTACAAGTAAGTACTCAGGTACCCATGGAAGCTGTGGAGCATTATACCCAATCAGGGATAGCTTGTACCAGTGTCCAGAAAAACGAAGGACTGTTGCTGCATGTGGGAAAGGAGGTGGTAGGTACAAAGTACATGATGTCTTTCTGATTCATTAAGTTGGTAAATAAAAAGCGTAAGATGGTTTCTAAACTCAATGGTAAAATTAGATTATTACTTAAGTAGGCTAATTAAAAATCTACAATACTTCGTACGTCCTCTCACTTTCAGAAGCATTAACAGAATTATCCCTATGCAGTTTAGTCTGTAATAAGCACGGGCCGCGGGATATACCTCAATCAGTAAGTAAGTCAGAGGAGTCCACCGCTAAAAAGAACACCAGGAATTGGCACCTAGCCGACCAGCACGGGACTCGAACCCGCAACCCTAGACTGACCTCTACAACTGATTCAGTGAACCAGCAGTTGGAGTAGGAGGTCTATACGCTACCATTGCGCCAACCGGCCCCAAGTGTGTAGGAAGCCGTTTCGCCTGTGAGTCTTATACCTGTTACCCTCATCGTGGTGTATTGCGGATTCCAGTCTCTTGGTTTAGCTTCACCACTGTTCAGCGTGAGACAGGTGAGAAGCAGGATATGTTTTTATATCTAATATTGACCATGCATTATGCTTTCGCCTGAACATTTGAGTCTTGTCGTAAATAAATCCATCCGAAATCAATTGAGTCAGCGTCACTGAGCTTGTCGATGCATCAACTTTCGTCGCAAAGATTGGACGTAACTTTATATACTATGGTGGCATTTACCATGATATTATTCATCCGGTGATATAATTCCCGGCATAGCAAATGACTGGTCGCCGCGGCTTGTTCTAGGTATTCGCGACAAGTGACCAAAACAGGGAGATGTCAGAATTGGTATGCAGCCGCCAGATAGCACCGCATGCATGCACTCAGGATGTGAATCCCATTGGCCAAGCTCGGCTTTTTGCTTCTACCTTTCTTTCCTACATCGTTCCGTTCCATTCCATCATCGTCATCACCGTTTACTCTCCCCCTTTCCTCCCTCCCTCTTTCCGCTCATCTAATAATCCAGACGGCCATTGAATTCGCCTACGCACAGGGCCTATCGCGGCCGCCTCGCCGCCACGGACGGCGTAGGAGTAGGAGTGGCGGCGCCGCTCGAGCTGGGGATGGTGATGGTGACGTTGTCGTAGCACTGCGCGTCGATGTAGCAGTGGCAGCTCTGGGCGCACTGGGCGCAGAGGGCCGGGTCCGGCGGGTCGTCGGGCCAGGAGACGGGCGTGAAGCCGCACGACGACGACTCCCGCCGGCAGTACAGGCACCGATTGCAGTCGGCCAGCGCGAGCGGCGCCGGGCACCCCTCGTTGCAGTACAGCCCGCACGACTTGCAGCTTGGCGCGCACGACGGCCAGTCCGCCATCGCCGCCGGGAGCACCGCTAGCGCCAGGGCTAGGAGCGCTGGGGGGCGCATTCTGGATGGGGATGCGACGATGTGTGTGCGTGCGTAAATCGTTTGTTGGCTGATAGGTAAGTGGGTATGTAGGTATGTACTTAGGTAGGAAGTAGGTATTGGGTTTGCTTTTGAGATGAGATGGATGAAGATGAGTTGGTCTTCAGATGGATTTGTGTGCAAGACAGAAGAGTCGGTAGACTGTTGTGGGTACCTATTGTTTCGAAGGGTGATAAAGCATGTATCACGAACGGTTGGGACAGCTCAATTATATAATTAGTACGAATGACTTAGGTATACGAGCAATCCAAGGTATTTAACTTGATTCAATTCCTTCTACACCGAACTTCTTCCCCTCCCCCTGTTCAGCCATCTCATCCCGAGCGGCAGTGATTAAATACAATCTCCAAATTCCTTTAATACCCGGCGCAGGAGCTGGCTGCTAAGACTGCAGATCTCATACCTACCGACATTTGATACTCCACTACCCAGCGATCCCAGACGAATTGAGAATTTGGCGACCGAATCCTCGTGCTCTAGCTCTCGCCATCTCACGTTCTTTTGTCAAGAGATACGAATTCCGTCCACACTTCCCACATCAGCCCATCCTACATGACATCCCATCAATCCATCATGACTAGATAGAGGCTGATGGTGTGAATCATAGTGCGAAGACAAGTACGAAACCTCTCCGAATCAGTGCCGGACGGCCTAGACAATTTACAGCGGAGCAGCTGCATGGCGATCACTCGATACGAGATCGGCTCCTGTCTAGTGTATTTTCCTAGATAATGTAGCATGAGGTCCTCATACACACATGCCCCCGCTTCTCTTTCCGTCAGTCATCAATCTACGACATATATGGCGACAAGCCGCGGCGCGAAGTCCCACGGCCCGAACTGGAGCAACCAACATTGCTATTCAGCAGCGCGAGTCGTTGTGTTTGTTACATGGGTTTTGTCCATTCGCTCACGGACCTGGCGCCAGACGAATCCAAAAGTCCGCCCTCATCCATCTTCCAGCCTAGGTACACTAGGATTTGAGCCAGCTGACGATCAACCTATTTATAGCGCGCTACCCTACCATGTTTGCGTCTACGCCGCGGTCTACGATGATCTCTGGCATACAAGGGGGTCATCACCCGTGAAGCCGATGACGTGTATTGCTTGCATCCACTGAAGTCGTTGCCTCCGCCACGTGCTCAGACCACGCGAGCAAGCCGCTCTGCATATCGTGTGAGAAAGTTCTTAAATCGATAGGTTTTTCAGTCTTCTTGGACCCCGAGATACGACGGGTTGCCCACAATAGCGTGGAGGTCATCCCTCGTGGCAATAGACATCAACATAGAGAGGATAGAACAGTTCCGCGTCGTAATATTTATTCCACGCCCTCCCAGGCCTAGCTCTTTAGTTGTAGTGACAATTCGGACGTCGCGGGCGAGCCTTTGGCATGAGGGAATTAGGCGGTTGAAACAGTTAGTGAGGGTGAATGGTATAGGCAGGTTGTAAAAGCATGGCTGTTCCACCCACTCAACGAGCAGAGGCCGTTAGGCGGCAGCGGCCATCACCGCAGTTCAAGATATCGTATCTGCTACCACTGCGCAGGTAATCTCTCTGAAAAAAGCGAGATACGCAACCGGTATCGGCCTCCCACATGATTCCCCGAAACACCCAGAAATGACTGCTGATAAGCGAAGGTGCCGCATGCATCGTGAACTCCTGGTCAAATGATGATAAGAACCTACGCTCAGCTAAGCATAAGTGCAAGGGAGCTGCAAATAGTCTTCAGGCTGGCTGCAGCGGCTTTGCATAGACTGGATTTCTCACGGCCTTACACTGCCATGCCATTCTCCATCACCTTCCGACCCTTGCTGTCGTAGGAAGTGACGCTGAAGGCCTCGAAGTCATTCTTGTCCCGCAAATCCTCCTCATTCAGATCCAGGCCCGCGAGCACGCCCTGTCCAACCTTAGGCCAGGAGGGGGGTATTGAGTCAACCGATGTTTCACGCTCCGCTTGGCCCTGTCCTTCCGTAGAGCTTTTCCTCTTTCTCCTTGACCTTCCAGCCGTGTCCGAAGCCTTCACATCGGGAGTCAACACCGCGTTAGTGAATGTTGCTGGTCCAACGTTCTTCGGATCCAAGCGTGGAAACGAGCTGCCTGCCGCTGACCCTGCCGATGAAGCTTGCGGATTCCGTTTGGAAGATGCACCCGACTCCTGAGCGGGGAAGATGGGAAGCTCCGGATGCAGCTCTGTGCTGTACATGATGATGTTGACGAGTTGAGAATGTGGTATGTTGCTGAGGAAGGTCCGTTTCTGTAAATCCTTTAGCATAGCTACAACGTAGACATGTCTCAAAGGCGGAGGCAAACCGACCTGCTCGGCACTCTTCGACGCCCAGCTCACTCCTTTGTAGTCCTCAAGCGTCTTTTTCCGAGCTAAAGCTCTCTCACGCTTGGCCAGACAGCGGCTGCAGAACCATGAACGCGATTCGTCACTAACGAAATCGTCGTCGATGTATGGGTCGTGACACATCTGATGCCAGCACGAATTGCAGCCGTCGCAGAAGACGATCTGATTCTTGTTCGGGCTGAGACCCCTCGTGCACACCTTGCAGAGAGCCTGTTCGGCGGTCCGCTTGCCGTAGTGTCTTCGCTTCTGGCCGCCCCCGGCACCGGTGGGATTGAACTGCGTTGGCTTCTGCACTTGTCGGCCTGGATTAGTCATGGTGGCTTTCCGCGCCTTCGCGGCCCCGTCGCTGTCGCTATCAGATGGTTCGCTTAGGCTCGAGTGAGCGTCCTCGTTTCCCTTTCCTCGCTTGCGCTTCGTGCCTCGTGCCTGTTTTCCCTTCTGCTTTGCCGGGGTGGACCTGGGGGCTGGTGGCTTGGCGATGACAGGCGTTGCCGTCCCTATGGTGGACAGGGGGGCCGATGTCCGAAGCTGAAATGAGTCGGACATGGAGCCGGGCTGTGTCTGTGCGGGGGCCGGCATGGGCATCGCTATCGAAGTATTCATGCTCATGACGAGACGTCTCTTAGCATCCTCGAACGCAGACTTCTCGATGCTCCTGGCCATGGACGAGGCCGAAGAGAGAGCGGCCGAGAGGCTGCCTGGCTTGCTGCTGATGCGCGACAGAATCATCTGCGTGGCGGCGGAGAACTGTGGCACATAAGGCCGCGGTCCGGCGGAACTGGTCGAGCTCGGGGCTGGGCTCGGCGCGGGACTGGGGGCTAGACTAACACCAGGGACAACGGCAGGGGGATCGCCCGAAGGAGGGGCGGCATCCGGCACTGCGACATGACCACCAGAGCTTTCCCGTGCCTCCGCCGGGTTATTTTCCATTTTTCGATGGGAGCAGCCGGCAAGATGTCCAGTTGACGCACTGCCGGCGCATTGGTGCCATAGGCGGCGTCCTCGCTGGTTTGAACTGCCACTCTATACCTACTTAAAGTACCTAGGACGGGTCGCTGCAACGGTGGCGCGCAACCATGACCTACGCACCTCTTTTCTTTCTTTCTTCGAAGAGTACACAGGCAATGGCGGTGATGAGGAATTGAAGGTGCAGTGTAGAACGCCGGGTTCATGCAATCAATCAATCAATCAGTCAATTCGCGGAAGGTGAACTTGGAGGGAGAGCAAAGGTGGAGGGATAAGCACGTGACTTTCACGTGACATCACTGCCTGCCCCTTTCCCTGCTAGATAAGGCACTGTAAGTACATGTAAGTACTTAGGTACTTGAATAGGTACCCCAACTCGCTCTAACTCTCAACTCTTCCGTTTCTCTACTCCATCAACACTTCCAGTAGATCTACACACAATCAAATGTCAACCTAAAGTCTTTATCTTGTATAGCTCAGATGCTAACTCTACTCTAATGTCTTTACTTATTGGTAACTCTGTAGTGTCACCCTGGAACTCCCTTTTCAAATAGTGCCAACCCTCGGTAGCAATATCCACGCCCGCTAAATAAGTACCTAACTATTCGGCCACGGAATCCAGTACAGGTTCTGACACAACCAATGATAGAGTACATGGAATCTTCATGTCTACCTACTCTGTCGCTTTATTTCTCACTTCTTCTCGAACCAGCATGCTATTCTCTGCAATCTTTGCGGCCAGCTGTGTCATGGGGCCCGCTCGGAGGATATCGAATGAGCCGATGTTGCTTTTCAAGACGGTGAATATCCATGTCCGTATCTCCAATGAGATAAGCGAGTCCACACCGTACGCTGACACGGGCTTTGTTGTGTCAATATCCTCGGCGGAAATGGACATGGACGTGGCAAGTTTGGCCCCCAAGGCGCTCTCGACGACGTCGGTAGCTTGCGCGAGCGACGTCGCGGCCGTCAGCGCGTTTTTGAGTTCAGTGACCACGTTTTCGCTACTATCCTTGGCAACAAGCTCGTGAACGTCAAGTAGCCGAAGGAATGCGTACTTGGGATCCGCATAGTAATACCGCGTTTTCATGAGTTTCGTGCGTTGGAGCTCCCCGCCGGTGCCAAGGCAGGTGGCTATTTGCGCGGGCATGGGAATGTTATGATGAGAAAATCCGGTTATGGCCGACTCGACAAGGGAGAATACTTCGCGGGAGCGGATAAATATGAGATCCCAATCGGTTCTGTATTCGTCTGACACCTTTACGTTCTCTGCTGCCCAGCCGATATCCGCTATGAAGCCCAAGCCCAACGAGCAGGCGGCAAGGCCTTGCGATCGTCGGTGTTGCGCCAGTCCGTCAAGATACGTATTGCCTGAGGCATAGTTGCTTAGGGTGCTGCCTCCCATGTAGCCAGATGCCGATGACAACATGATGAAGAAGTCGAGGTCCTTTGGCATCAGCTTGTGCATATTCCATGCGCCTTGAACCTTGACGCGTGTTGTCTCAGTCCACTGCTTATAAGTCATATCTTCGAACAAGATGTCATTAAGCACCATGGCGGAATGGATGGCACCCTTTACGGGAGGCATCTCAGCCGACATTCGTATCATCGTGTCTTCGAATGCTTTAGGGTCCGCGATGTCGCATTTGTATGAGGTAGCGTTGACTCCAATGTTTCTGAGCTCATCTATCGTAGCCTTCGCCTCAGAGCTGGCAGCTCCGGACCGCGAGAAGAAGGCGATATGCTTGGCACCATATTGGGCGAGCTGAAGCACCAAGGAACGGCCGATACCTCCTAATCCACCTGCAATCATATATGTCGCATTCCTGTCGAGAGTCACAGGGTTGGTATTTCGAGGTATTACTGGAACCAGGTCTTCCGGATGCACTCTCAAGACAATCTTGCCCATATATTCACCCCCCTGCATCGCGCTGAAGGCATTCTCCATTTCCGAATATCTATACACTGCTATCGGTTTGATGAGCCCGACACTCCCATCTCGTATGAGACCGAAGCTCCTGTGCAGGGCTTTGGCCATCATTCTACGGCTATGGCGAAACATGTGCTGTGTCTCTGTTAGCATTTGACCAAATGGGTCTACAGTTCGTCACTGACCTCCATATCCACGCTGGCGAACGTCACATTTCGTTGGAACTGGCTCATCTCGAGACCAGTGTTACTCGAGATATTTCTCGTCCCAACTTCTATGAAACGGCCGAACATAGATATGCACTCCCACGTGCGTCTCAGCGCTTCGCCGGACAGAGAGTTCAGCACGACGTCAACGCCGTTGCCATTCGTCATGCGCATTATGCCATTAGCGAACGACAAGCCCCGTGAGTCGAATATGTGATCTGGGGAGATTTTGTACTCGTCTATGAGGAGCTGGCGGTTAGTCGTGGAGCCGACTGTCGCGTATACCTCAGCACCAATGTGCTGGGCCAATTGAATTGCAGCTTGCCCGACGCCTGTACTCCCGATTAGTCTCGCAAGCGAAGAAAGCCTTAGACAACTTGGTACCAAACACCACAGACTAGCCCGAGTAACTTGACGATATACTCACTACTTGCGGCTTCATGGATAAGTATAGTCTCGCCAGACGCGAGGCGGCCAACCTCGTAGAGCGACTGATATGCGGTCGCATATGCGGCTGGGAGGGAGGCGCCTTCTTCAAGAGACATATCATCCGGCAAATTTACAACGAGGCTTTCGTGCATTCGAAGTATGTTTCGACAGGCTCCAGGGAAGAACGTTGCCACTCGATTTCCAGGTTTTGTCATTGTGACCTTCGAGCCGACTCTCTTAACGATGCCAGAAGCATCAACGCCCAGTTCCGTGCTAGAGACGAGCCCCATGCTGATCATAACGTCACTACTCTGATATCAGTATACCGGTGGAAGTGGCGAATTCCAGCTGCTTACTCGGAGTTGAGCCCATTTGCATGAACTTCAAGCTCGATATCATTCTCGCCCAAGGGCTCAGATGACATGCTGTCTTGGATGAAGTGCAACGTATCGAGCTTGCCAGGTGTGCCAATATCAAGTTGAAGGGCATGGTCAGGTTGGTAGAAGGGCTGCGACTCTACTGGTGGCCGTCTCCCAATCATCTCGAGAGATTTGTTGAGGTCTTTATGATCGAAGATGCGCGGGATGTACAGACGACCCTCATGCTCGGCTATTTCAGTCTCTGCTTCTAACCCGAGAGAGTCTGCTTCGAAAATAGATCTCACTGATCGTGCGACCAAATCAGCTGCTTCTTGAGTATTGGCGTGAGTCTCGGGTGAAAGCGCCAGCTCGTGCATCAGAATGTCGGGCTTTTCGTTCCTCAGGCATCGTAGGAGACCAACTGTGCAGCAGAATGTGGGATCTCCCGATGGGTCGAGTTGACGATTGCTTCGCGAAACCCATAGTCCTCCGCGACTCTCGAGGAGAACTCGCTTGATCAAGGCAAAATTGGTCTCTGGTAGGTTGGATACGAACGGGGTCTCGGCTTCTAACAACGACAGGACGGGCTTTCCTGATATAATCATTTTCCCGTTAGCATCCAGAGCTGTGGCCTGCTCTAGAGTAG
Source organism: Nemania sp. NC0429 (assembly GCA_022578495.1). Lineage (NCBI taxonomy): Eukaryota > Fungi > Ascomycota > Sordariomycetes > Xylariales > Xylariaceae > Nemania > Nemania sp. NC0429. The sequence continues at coordinate 30,083 of MU392249.1, forward strand.
CAAGCTCGACAATCAAGCCGAATTTCGTCAACTTCTCTGCGATATTAGTCGAAAGCATTTCAACGTCTGCCGAGGCGTTCTGTGCCCGAATCAAGACTATGTTATTGAATGAGAATTCTGGCTTTATCGGTCTCGTCGTCACAATCATGGACGAGCAACGATCACTCTCGTGTTCATAGTCCCTTCCCACGATATCAACACCACTAAACTTTGAAAGTGTCAAGCGGCGATCCCACTCTTCTTCGTTTAGCAATGGCCCGCATGTCCGCGTATCCTCAAATTGCCACCAGGATGGCATCACACCCTTCACGAGGTGTACGCGGTCGATGGAATGCGTAAACTCGCCGAGCACAAGCTTACCACCAGGTTTGAGAAGCTGGAAGCAGTGCGCTAGAGCAACGTCGACTTGTTTCGTCGCATGTAAGACCTGTTCTCTATAGTTAGTTACCAACTCAACCCCATTTATCCCTTTTACTTACGTGTCCCGCTAAAATGACGTCGAACCTCTCTTTTTCGAATCCCTGCCCAGCAGGATCTTTTTCAATGTCAAATTCGTTGAACTGGAGGCGATCTCCCCATGCTTTGAGACGCTCCCGTGCGTTATCAAGATGATTTGCATCCCAATCGGTGAATACGTACTGGCTGAAGCAGGGTGTTGTGCCGTCCTGTCCTCCCAGAGCTTCGAGAACTTGCAGAGTGAGAGAGGCAGCTCCAGCGCCAATCTGAAGGATCTTCTGATCAGGTCGCTTATGACCACTCAACTCCATCCACTTTGCCATCATATCATTGCAAGCACCAACACCAAGTGTAGTAGAGCAGTATGTAGCGAGTGTGCTACTCATTTCGGGCGTAGACTGCTCAGGAAAAATGCCATTGATCACGCCGAGGAGAGCATCGCCTACCTGACAGAGTAGCTCGCCATCAGGCGAGGCCTTACTAAGCTCAACGAGGAAATCTGTATCAGTCTCACTTATAACGGTAGGCCCGCCACTAGGGGCACACCCCGGCTCCTGGGCTCGATTATCGGCTGACTCGAGGTGTTGGCGCAGCCATTGCTCGTATCGAGCAAGATCTGGATTCATCGGGGTGTGCTCTTTAGAAGAGATTGCGTCTAGCAGACGCGTTTTGAAAATGATAGATGCTTTTTCACAGGCTTCTCTAACCTCAGTACCGATCGAGGGCTTTGGACGAAAGATCTGCTCGGCCTCGCTCTGGCGCAGCTGGGATACATCTTCTCTCCACACCAGATGAGAACATATCTTCCTGATCTCTGATGGTGGTTTCTCAGGCTCTACTTCCCCATCGATACCACTTAGTCCCACGAAGTTAACTCCTTTTATCACTATCTTCGGTTGACTCCAGGACTTGTCACTCATGGTTGTTGATCCTACGAAGCCGCGGCCTTGACAGAATAACGTTGAGAATCCGTATAATTCGGCCCCGGCATCTTTCGACTGTTCGGTAGACACATAGACGGAGTCGATCGAGGAGGGCACCCTCGCTTCGCTGCTTCCTATCGTAGGCGCGTAGGTTGCTTGCAAGCATGAGTCTAGAGTTGTTGGGTGCAAAAGGTGATCATATTCGAATTGCGCTGGCATGGTAGCCCGAGTGTCTTTGATGGTCACTGTAGCACACGCGACGTTCCTTGTTGCCCGAATACTTGTCAGTCCTTGGAGTTGGGGCCCTGTCCCACAGCAATTTTAGCATCTGATAACAGCACAATTCCGGCGGTGACTTTATCTTACCCCATTCTAGGCCGCAAGATCTCCAGGCATCGTAGAAATGCTCCGGCTTCGTGGTTTTTCTGCAGACGAGCGAATGTTTCGCATATTCTTCCCTCATGCGTTCGCATTCTGACGCATCCTCCGCATCTATTCCGGTATCGCCTGTTTGGGTGGCATATCGAATTCCAAGGAGGCCTGAGCAATGGCCCACGATTTCCCCGATCTTCTGTTCCGAAAAGAGTTCGAACTCATACCAAAATGACTCTCTAGATCTGGTCCCAAGCTTGCGGGGTTTTACGTGCAGGATTGTTGCGATACCAGTATCCCCAGGCGGAACGGCAATGGCGTGGCTTATGATAATATCTCGAAGTTCGAAGCCTTCGGCTCTCTGGGTCTTATCTACCAGTTGTCGAGCGGCCTCAAGCACGGCGCAGACCATTGACGCGACGGGAAGGAACACCGAGCCTTGGATCTTATAGTCGGAGAGCCATGGACTTTCTGATAGTCTCGTGATGTTCCTCCATCGAGGCTCGGCAGGGTTCCAATCGTCGACTGGGCTGCCAAGTAAGTCGAGACGTGGTGTTCGTTTTAGTCGGTGATTTCTGGTACGGAAGCTTTCATGCCAATATCTGTTGGTGTGACTGCATACCAGTTAGCATGTTCATTTCTCAGGAGCGGAGATGCATATACATACTCCCAAGGGTAATTAGGTAGATTTGTCAGGGGTCGTAAAGGCCCGGAATCCGCTTCCAATTGATTGATATATGAGAAGTTGAGTGACTGTCCCTTCATCCACAGGCTTCCAAGTGCTTCTAGTGACGAAACAACGGCATCTTTCCCGCGCATCAAGACTGACACATAATCGACACCATCCGTGCGACCATTCTTCGCTAGGATCTGTCGCAGAGGGCCTTGAAGTGCGCTATGAGGCCCTATTTCCAAGATGGTGTCGAGGGGTAGTCCATCATGTTGGCGTCGACGGGCCCCGGAAGATGATGCGGGAAACATGGCTCCGAGAGCGTTTGAGAACTGGACGGGAGATACCAAGTTGCGAATCCAATACGATGCATCCAATTCTGAAGGCGCCACCATGGCCCCAGTCACAGTGGAAAACATCACTGGCGCAGACCTGGTCAGCAGTTTTGTGATATCTTTAATCGAGTTAAGATACTCATCCGCAATGACTCGCATATCGGGACTGTGGTATGCAACCTCCACTTTCAGTCGTCGCGCAAAGATGTTCTCCGATTGTAGATGTTTCTCCAGCCCTTCAAGAGTTGCACTGTCGCCTGAAAGCGTAACGTTGGAAGGACTGTTGATGCAAGCGATCCCTACACTTTCCAGCTTGTCGAGGTATGGCTGAATGTCGTCTTCTGAGAGCCCAACAGAGAGCATGGACCCTTTTAAATGAGGTGCGATGCGATTGATATCATGCGATAGCCGTCCCCTATGGTAGGCGATCTTCCAGCAGTCTTGGGCAGATAATGCTCCGGTCGCATATGCGGCAGCTAATCACAGTGGCCAGTTATTACATGAATACTTCGCTGTTGCGGATGAAAGAGGTGCTCACCGATTTCGCCGCTTGAATGGCCAACGACGGCGGCAGGCTGTATACCCCATTGTCTAAGAAGGTTGACCAGAGCAATTTGCAGGATGGTGCAAAGAGGCTGAGAGAATTTGGCCAAGTTGATGTTGGAATGCTCGGAAGGGGCGTTCAATTCTCCTAAGACGCTCCAGTCGCATCCCAATGAAGCTAAGTACTTGTCGGCATCGGCGACAGTCTGGGCAAAAGTATCGTACCGAAACAGCTCTCGCCCCATGCCCTGCCATTGCGCCCCCTGGCCGGTGAAGACATACGCTATCTCCGGGGATTGATTAGTGCGGTTGCTTTTTATCGACTGGCCCAGAGCTGCTGCTAGATCGTCTGCAGAGGACGCGACACAGGCAGTCCTCCATTGGAATATGCTTCTCCGGTCGCTGAGCGTGAAAACTAGGCTCTTGAGGAAGTTATCCGCGACAGTCAAAGATCCGGGGGATTCGTTGCGAAGATAGTTTGCGTATGAGCTAGTCAGGCGCTGTAACGCCGCCTGTTGCGGGGATGAGAACACAAATAACCTTGGATGGGGGTTAGCTTCTTGGATTTCATGGGTTATAGCGCTATGGCTAGCGTTCCCGTTCCCGTTCCCGTTCCCGTTCCCGCTGCCGCTCCCGTTGCTGTTGACTATAACAGGTGGGGTATCAGTAGTGGCCGTGATGCCATGAAGCCCTCGCAGTTTCAAGTAGTGGTAGGCGTCGTCGACGATACAATGAGCATTACTGCCTCCATAACCAAAGGAATTGACAGAGGCACGGCGCAGGCCACTTGTGGGCCATGGTGTCAGTTTCGTGGCAACCTTGAGATGCCAGTCGTCCAAACGCAGCTTTGGGTTCGGATTCTCGTAGTTGAGGCTCGGTACGATCACGCCGTTTTCTAGCGAGAGGATTGTCTTTAGTAGTCCAGCCAAACCAGCACATCCTTCCAAATGCCCGATGTTTGTTTTGACAGAGCCAATGTATAGGGGCTCTTCGGCGCTCCGTTTGGTTTTACCAAAAGTAGCGGCCAAGGCCTCAAGCTCAATTGGATCGCCAACGGGTGTCCCAGTACCATGCGCCTCGAAGTACTGGGTCTCAGCGTAGCTGAGGCCAGCAGCCCTGTAAGTTTGGTCGATAAGGGCTGCTTGGGCTTCGGAACTAGGCTGCACAATCCCTGGCGTTTTACCTGGAAATGACTTCAGCACGCATCGTTGACAAATCACGAAGGGGATACTCCTCACCATCCTGGTTAGTGCCGCTCCCTCTAATAACAGCACGAATTGTGTCTCCATCACGGAGCGCATCGTCAAGCGACTTCAGCATCATGACGCAGACGCCTTCGCCACGAGCGTAGCCATTGGCTCGATCATCGAAACTTCGAGTTCATTAGACTTTAGCAAAGAAACAGCCGTGATTGGCTCTTACGTATAGCAACGACTAGATGGCGACAGAAAATGAAGTCTAGACAGCGCCACCGCACTATCAGGAAGTAGCATCAGTTGCGATGCCGCAACTAGGCTCATTCGACTCTCCCCATTGCGAATAGACTGGCAGCCAAGATGCCTGTTGTTGTATGTCAGGGACTATTAGACAGACGATCTCAAAGAGCCAGTTACTCACGCGGCGACGAGTCCTCCCGAGCAAGCAGTATCAAGAGCAATAGAAGGCCCTCTGAGATCATAGAAGTGTGAGAGCCTGTTGGCCAGCATCGTTGTCCCACTTCCAATAGCGGCGTGTAGTGGGATGTTATCTTTACTATTATTAGTACAAAGCTAAAATTAGTTAACCTAGGTAATACACAGTTTTACCTATGTCGTCCCACATCATGTTGGGATATTCTTCACATAGTCAGTCATTCTGTTTTTTTTTATAGAGAGCAAAGGGTGTTCGCTAGAGGAAGCGAAGTAAACGTAGCTATTTTCTAAGAAAGCCACTGATGGAAGTATGGTGTAAGTGATTCTGTCCAGGAGATGAAGTGTACATACCTTGACTGGACGATGCCACGAACACAGAAGTATCGCTTCTTACTAAACCTTCTATCGGCATTCCCGCTGTCCATCGTCAACTCAAAACCAACCCAACCAGATTGAAGCCGGCCAATACCATTTTCCAGACATTCAAACGTCACCTCCATGAGAATTCTCAATTGTGGATCAAGCGTTGAGGCTTCGGCAGCAGTCATCGAGACTAAGACTCTTAGCAGTAGATCGTGGCGACCCCCGAACTCTACATACAGAACTATTCGATTTCAGTTGATCTACACGTGTTTACAGAGCGATATGGGCACTTACGGATGCGTCGAAAAGTGCAGGGTCCTCCGTCATCCAATGGCCGCCCCTCGCGGTCGTCGTCCCAATGCGGTCTTTACTCGGATGCCAGTATGCGTCGATGTTATATCTATTTTTTGGCACCTCCGACCAGGCGGAACGGGCATTGGCAAGCATGTCAAAGAATGCAGCGGGCGATGTCGCATCACCAGGGAATCGACAGGCCATGCCTACGACAGCCACTGGTGTCATCGCGTCCTTCCCGGCAGCAGACTGGACTCCGTTCACGGTGGCGACAGGCATGTTGCAAGGCGGCAATGGTTTGAGAGCGAGTTAGTTCCAGAGAAGATGGCACAAGCACCAGAGAACCGATACATATTCCAGACGTAGATATATATATATCATTCCCCGCAGCTAGACTGACGTGCCATTGCGATGCTAACCTGGGGCTTTACTGTGCATGTTGATAAGAGAGTGGGGGAGACAGCGTCTATATTGTCAACGCCACCAATACAGATAATCGCAAGGTGTCAGGCGTTGCGCTCTGTATACGTTATTTGGGGCAGATGGAATACCTAGATGAGATCATACGGTCGCGAGCCTCCGAGACTGAAGCGACAAACCTTTCATTTACAATATTATTATACATAGATTCCATGACCAACGCCATCGCTCGCGGGGGACATCACATCATCGTCTTCGTCATAGCTCGCAGGCTTAGTTTTTATCATTTCCGTCATTCCCATATGTGACAGAGACTCAATCATTCTGTATTTCGCCTCATTTGATAGATCATATCTGCGACTTTATGAAAATGGGGGGCAAAGCATTGATTGGGCCTGGCTAAAGTAATAGTCGTCGGGGCAAAACTGGCCACAGCTGAAACAACTAAACGAGACGAATCAGCATGTACACTGTGGGGGAAACCTTACCGCTTCGAGCTAGTAAACAGAGCTCCCTATGGTGATTGTAACAACACCGATGCAACCACCTAGACACCGCAATGCCCGCGAGTTAAAGCCATTGATTTATCGCAACTTGTTCGATAGCGAGATGTCTTGAGTAGTCGAGAAGAGGGAAAATAGGGCCGATGCAGTTTGTCATGAATCGGAATATGCCATGTAATTATTATCCACTCTTGTAGGTGGCTATCAAGAGCGTACCTAATACCTTGTGTACTGGGGCAGCGGATATGTATCACGACAGTAAACACCACAACGTCCTTCGGGACAAGCACGGAGGTCAAATCAGCACCAGTGAACAAGGGAGGTATTGTGGCTGTGGTGTTGGCTGAGGTCTGGACAGCCTCAATTTATTTAGCTCCATACCAAGCCTGATTTACTTCGTACTCGCTACCTAGCTTCAGTGCTTCGTAAGGGTAGCTGAGAAGCCCCTAGAAATAAATTGATTTTTGCCTCGTGTTTTACTACTTGTTTATGGTACTATTTATCCTCTGTGTTTCTAGCCCTTACATGCTTACGAGTATTCGGTACCTATCCCTTTGCATGTCCACTCCACTTAGATATTCATCACAATAACCTTGAGATATTTGGTTTCTATTGGCTCCTATACCCGTGTTGACTGGGTCGCGTGGACGTTCAGATAGTGTACCACCGAAACCACAAGAGATTAGTTAAATTAGGTATACTTCCAGCAGCATGGGAGATACGCTGACGACTCACCTCCGACTTAAATCTTTCCATGCTTATCATCTTCAGACGTTAGATCTCTACCCTAGATAACACAGTTCGCCCACAAATATCCAAATCGCCCGCACTCATTGGGACCATGCGGCTGCTAAACATCGATACTTGGGGCTGGAGCTTACCAATGAAAATGAAGGCTCCGTATAAATAGACCTAGGTACCTGAGTCTTAATTAGTGTATTCTCTACGAAGTACCAAGGAACATGATATTACTCCACCGGAAGCCACGGAGCTGGAAAGGTACGATTCAAAGGGATACCAAGCGTACGGAACGGTGGGTGTGATAAGAAAAAACTTCCGACCACCGTAAAAAACCATCCCCTTCGTGGGAGATGGAAAATGAGGTGACGAGGGAAAATTCCCTGCGACGCGTCTAGGCAAAGGAGACGTTCTATGCCCCCTTCGCAAAGGGCGTGCTAGCCTATTTGGGGAATGAGCCATACATCTAACTCACCTGAGTTCCAGCGTGTTTCTAGCAGGGGTCCCTCTGTCTCAAACCAAATGTCAGAGGCAAGAAGATTCAGGTTACCTCGCTGTCACGGGGGTACATGGTTGATTTTATGCATAGTACACAGCGCCCTTGCTTGCAGTGCAGTACCAGAATCATGATGGAAGCTGGAGTCTGATTGCATTTCAACCATTTCCCCCATTCTTTGTCTGGTGGGAGTGTCTTATGCTTTTTAGATGGTGTCAAAACTCAACGCACTCTATCACGCAGTTAATCCACAAGTATCACGAGCATCTCCATATATATCCGGACCATGCGGCTACTACACGTCGATTCCTTAGAGCTCACTGAAGTCTTTGGCGACAGCCCCCCGCCCTACACTATCCTGTCACATACTTGGGGTCTCGATGAAATAACGTTCCATGATCTCCAGAATGACCGTCTTGCTACCCGCGTCGGCTTCATCAAGCTACGGGCGCTCTGTGATCAGACCAAGCGCGATGGATTTGAATATACTTGGATTGATACCTGTTGTATTGATAAAAGGAGCAGCGCAGAACTATCCGAATCCTTAAACTCGATGTACCAATGGTATTCGAAAGCCGAAGTATGTTACGTCCACCTGTCAGACGTCCGCTACACTGGAGACGAAACCGACATTACCAGAGGCATTCATCATTCAAGATGGTTTACAAGGAGTTGGACTCTGCAAGAGCTACTCGCGCCATCCCTTGTTGTCTTCTTTGACACGTCATGGAACCGAATAGGCACCAAGAAGTCACTGCTCTCTACCATATCCGCCATTACTGAAATACCTCAGTCATGCTTATCAGGGGAGCGTTCGCCTGCAGATTTCAGCATCGCAACACGATTTTCATGGGCGTCGAGAAGGACTTGCACGAGACAAGAAGACATGGCATATTCGCTGATGGGTCTGTTTAATGTTAATATGACCGTCCACTACGGGGAAAGGAACAGGGCGTTTTTCAGGCTACAAGAAGAAATCATCAAGCATACCGACGATCAATCAATACTTGCCTGGGCTGTTTCCGAAGACGACAGTCGCTACTTTACGCCGTCGAGCGTGTTTGCAGAGTCACCAGCTGATTTTGCAACCGCAGCCATCATTAGCCGATCTGTCGAACTTGAGCCCTCTCCCTTTATCCTCACTAACAGCGGATTGTCCATCTCACTACCATTTGCCGCGAAATCAGCCGACCCGACTCTGTCTCTGATGAAAGACAGTAACAGCGAGGAACTAACCGAGATACGCACTGCATACCTGAACTGCGAGGCCGCCGATACCCAACACACTGTTCAAATCGCGCTCATGCCTTTGAGCTCTTCTTCCTCAGCCACGTCATCCTCAGCCAGTTTCTATCGGCTCGCAACGCCGTTGATGCTGGGAGATCGATCCTCTCATCTTGACTACAAGAGCATATATATCAGCTTAGGTCTTGGTGGCTTTTCACAGAGCAGACGGACTGCCCCGTATCCCGAAAAGCAGGTACAAGAATCACCCCATTCGTATCAGCGCGCCATGCTGCCCGACCCTATGCAAGACACAAGTCAGACAGATTCCAGCTTCGTCAGGGGAATATCAAGACCAAAAGAAAGCATGATGGACGCGGTTGCGGATACGCTTAATGATCAAATGGTCACTAATATTGCTGGGAGACTGTTTCTACCCGAAGGTATCCTAAATGAGGTTCTCGACGAATATGCCATGTCTCGATTACTACAAGACCTGCTGCCCACCCGATCCTATGCAACTGAGACATTCGAGGGCACCTTATTGTTAAGATGTCGTAAAATCTTTGCGATCTTGATATTATCAGGTCTGCTGAAATTTTTCCGGCCAATGGTGTACGAGCTCGGCATTAGCGACGAATGCCTACCGATGCCAGATCCAGTCTTCCTTACCGGCACGTCTCGAATGATCGGTAACAACGAAACGAAGTATCTAGGGAAATGGAAGTCAGTGACCCTCTTGTTTGAAAGGAAATTTTATACGCGAATGTTTTTCGAGAAGCAATGGTGTGTCCTTGCCCCTATTTTCAAAAATAGAGATGACATCGAGCATTACTCGCTTACCCCAAACCATATATTGCCCTTTGTTCAAAGTCCTCGTGGCACGCCGGGGACAGACATGGAGGATTCGGACGCCCAAAATCGGTTGGAATTGCGCCGGTTTAATGTTATACGCAGGGTCTCTATTCATCCAGATCACCATCACTTCGTATCAGAGTTTGTGCCTTCTGGTAAAAACTTCATGCCTACTTCCAACTGCGTTTTCGCGGTCAAGGAACTACTAGGAGCTAACCAGACGGGATTTTTGGCAGAGAGACGCGCAATGCAGCGGCTTGTGAAACCAGGGGCGCTAAACATTCTACCATTACTCGCTACTTATGAAGTTCATTCAAACGATATACATCCCATTCCAATCACATACAATATGTTATTACCATGGGCAGATGAGGATTTGAAGAAATTTTGGGAGTCCGAACGTTATTTTCAGGACGAGCACATCGTCCCCTGGATAGCGGAACAATGCTGGAAACTCGCAGACGCTTTGAGGGTTATTCATATAGGCTACATGGAATTTGGGTCCAGTGTACCCGGGAACGAACATCTTTACGGCCTGCATGGTGACATCAAACCCGCCAACATCCTCCGGTTCGTAGGAGATTCAAGGGGCCAATATGGGGCTCTGGGTCAACTCGTCATCGGTGACTTTGGGCTGTCCCAGTTCCATCACGAGGAAACTAAATCCAATATTAGCTCGTCCAAAATGGGTTACTCCGACACCTATTCGGCTCCAGAGTTTCTTGTCACACAAAAGATCTCTCAGAAGATCGACATATGGGCACTTGGGTGTATCTTCCTGGAGTTTATCACCTGGTTCCTCATGGGGCCAGATTCCGTCAATCGCAAGTTTCGCGATCTTCGCGTCGAGGCGGATATGATGCTAGTGATCCAATCCGATAAATTCTTTCAAGCAGTTCCCCACGATGATGGTCGGCCACCTGTAGCAAAAGTGAAACCCGTTGTTCTGCAGTGGATGAATGCCCTTCGCAACAACGACGGCTGTTCTCTATACTTCGATGATTTACTCGATCTTGTCGATTCCAGGATGCTCGTTGTCGGACCCCACGAACGCATCCAAGCAGACACATTATCTCAGAGACTCGAAGAAATGTATAAAAAGTGCCTGCAGACACCACAATACTATCAGTCGCATAGTAGTCCTCGCAGGCGGGAAGCAGAAAGCGTTTCTAGATCCCTCAAATCCCAGATTCCATTGAAGAAAAGTGAGCTCAGACCCCGACGGGTCTGCTCGTTCATGAGGAAGTTGTCATGTTCCCCAAGCCCGTCGCATCAGCATGCAAAACGGTCATGAAATTATCAACAAGGAGTTACCTTGATAGCAGCTCTCCGTACAAGCATTTCACATTATATACTGTTCCTAAAGAGTTTCAATGGTCCTACGGATCACTGGAAAGCGACCTGTACATCATGTAGATAACTTGATGCCTAACAGTAGTTGTTTCCACAGTCTTCATCTAATTAGCGGAACTAATCCTGATTTTCCGTGTAACTCAAGTCATCATACCAAGAATAGGCCTGGGAAGCGGCCAATTCCTCTTATATACCTACCCTTGGCGCCAGAAACCCCAACGAAACATGGTGCTATTACAATAAGTTTCGCTAGCCTTAAATTGAACATATCATCGAAAGAACGCCGCAGCCAACCTGTTTCTCTGGAGGTTATCCATCATCTCTACCTGAACCTTGATGATGGGATCGATACCAACCCAGCCAACGCCTGAATGAGTCTACTACACTGCTGCGTGTGCTCACTGAGTTCTTTGAGGTAGTATTATGGCGTGGCATTGGCGTAGGCTCTTGTTCTGTCCCCGATGCATCATTTCTTTCTTGTACAATTTCAGAAGCATCGTCTGCGGCCTTCGGTACGTATTTTCCCGGATTTCTTTCGAAAATGGTATGGAGCTCTGTTATCTCAGACAGTTGTTTCTAGAAGACCGTGAGCACTTAGCACAAGGCAGGACTTCGAGCCGCGGATGGATCGAGCACTCACCGATGTGAGGACTTTGGGCGTGTATATGTAATATTGGTCGTCAATGAACTGTTCGGCTATCAGAAAACGGCAATCAAAAGAGAACTGAAGATATCTATATCACAGGATATCTTACCTTCACTGAATAAGGTTCTTTCTCGAATTCCACATCGAGATATGTCTTGAGCAGCAAGGGGTTGATGTATGTTTTTGGGAAAATGGATTCCGCTGGGGTAAGTAATGAGGTATGGCTACCGACGGGCATTGGGGCGTCTGGAGCTGGGACTCGAACGTCGAAAGATCGTGGTGTCGACGAGTATGAACAGTTTTCAATCGTTATATTAATTGATTTCTAGGAGTTGCGTCGCCTAGTGTCGAAAATATTCGAAATCGTGTTCTTCGTCCCTTTCTATGACTTGGGTTGAAAAAGGAGAAGTAGAGGCGGAAGAAGAACGTGGCATGATTAGGCAACAAAAGCGGCCGAAGCGGCCTGGGGATCAGAGACTACCCGATTTGGTCAGACCCCTCACAGCTCGATAACAGAAGGAACTGCCTTCGCCACGTGACGAACGCCATCCAATTATGCAGCCGAACCAATAGTTGAAACACTCCCGTAATGCTGTCACTCCTCGGGTGGTGAAGTAGAGTGATCCCACCGCTACTAGCCACTTCGTGGCTAGTAGGTCTAGTGGCTTAGCCCGTACTATTTAAAGGCTAAAAACGTATCCAGACTTTAAAACAGAACATTTTAAATATAATTACTGTTTTTTTACCTATTGTTAAGGTATTATTATTTTTTTTTTACGAAGAGAGGCTTTCGAGGGCTTTTCTATAAGGCGGCCGGTGTTAAAGTGTTAGCATTTTCTGTTTTATTAATGTTTTTAATAAAGCTTAAGCTATATTAACCTTTAAACTTTAAAACTAATTTATTAGCGCGATTTAATGTAAATTTATATATAAATTTGCTTTATTATCGCGTTTTGCTTTTGATTTTTAATAGCGCGTAAGCTATATATTTAAATATAAAAATAAAATATTAATTATATAGCTAGACGCGTTATTATATAAATTATATAAAGATTTATTAATTATTGCAAGCCTGGCTTTTATATTTTATTTTACTTTCGACTTTTAAACCTTTGTTTATTTTGTTTTATTTTTATATAAAGTTGCTAATCCGGCTAACCTGGCTAATCCGGCCGACAAAGCCCCGTTTTTTATTCCGTTTGCTTTAAAAGCCTTAGATTAATAAGTTTTTCCAGCTAGAAATGCATATATTAACAGTTTTACTAGCATATTTATATGCTAAGCTATTAAAAAAAGCATTAACTAAAAAAAGCCGTCGCTTTTAGTTATTTAAGTTGTTAATTCGGCTAATCCGGCTAATAAAGCCTTGTTTTTTACTTCGTTTAACTTTAATTGCTTTATTTAACAAGTTCTCCAGCTAAAAATGCATATATTAACAGTTTTGCTAGCATAATTATATGCTAGGCTGTTTAAGAAAACATTAACTAAAAAAGGCCGTTATTTTTAATTATTTATTATACGGCCGTTTTTTTAAAATACTATAGCTTTATTCCGACCTACCGATTTATAAACCTATAACCCACCGATTTATACGATGTACCACCGTTTTAAAAAATATTATAGTTGCTACTAGTTTTATATATATATAAAAGTCGCGAGAGCTATGGCATAACCTTTAAGCTTATTATAAAAGCGTAAGCAAAGGAAAAACCTTGGCTTATTAAAAGCAAAAGCGGAGGTTAGTAAGGCCGCTAGGTTTTGCCCCGGTATTTTAACAGCTAAAAAGCTATACCCGGACGAAATATTAGCAAAAAACTATAAAATTTTAAAAATATAAAAAAATTAAAACAAATTATATATATTTTTATATAAAACTACGTCTGAAAGCATTTAAAAGTTTAGTTTATAAAAAGTACATTAAAAAAAACTAAAAAAAGCAAGCCTTTTTAAATATAAAAATTAGCAAGATTAGCAAAAGCCCTGGCCGTTGCTTTCGACCTTAGCTATTGCTTTTAACCCTAGCCGTTGCCTTCGACCCTGGCTGTTAGCTACAGCCTTAACCCTGTTAGCCGAGTAGTTTAGCAGCTGTTTTTTTTTTTAAACTATAAAGTTTAAAAAGCTATTGTTCGAAACGCTGTTAGGTTATTAGTTAATTATTTTAGTTAATTTAAAGGCTACAAAGACGTATACCTTTAAATAAAAAAAGACTAAAATAAAGTAATCTTACCGCTACTAGCCACTTCGTGGCTAGTAGGTCTAGTGGCTTAGCCCGTACTATTTAAGGGCTAAAAACGTGTCCAGAGTTTAGAACAGAATATCCCAAATATAACTACTGTTTTTCTACCTATTGTTGGGGTATCATTGTTCTTCTCCTACGGAGAGGGGCCCTCGAGGACCCTCCCGTAGGGCGGCCGGTGCCAGAGTGTTGGCATCTTCCGTTTTAGTGGCCAGGGCTGTTGGTATGCCTACACCTACAGTTACATGCTAAAAGTTACGCACCTTTTGATCCTACTGCGTTATTGGCCCTAATTAATAGTTTTGGCCTGCTTTTTTTTTTTATAGCTAACGCAGTTAATTTTAATATAAAAATTAAAATAAAAATATTAAAGTGTAGGCCAAGGCTTTAGCTATTTAGAGGTACTATTTTTTGCCACTTTAATACTTCGTATACCACCTTTTTGCTGCAATAACCGCATTAATGCAATAATTTATTGTTTTAATTAAATAATTTAATAATTTGTTTTTAAATAACTTCTATATAATAAAAGCTATACAGCGTAACAATTCTAATAAAACTAAATTTTTTAGCATGTTTAAAAGCTTTAGTTTTATTTTATAGATTTTTTTTTTAAATAGTTTTTATAAGTTTTCAATAAAATTAAAGTCTGGCAAGTACGGCGGCTAATCGACCAATATAACCCCGTTATCTAAAGCCTACTTACATAACTAAGTCTATATTATACCAGCCTTATAAGTAAAGGCGTTATTTTAGGCGTAAATACTATCTGGCTCGCATATAATTAAAAAAATTTTCTACAGGGCTTTAAAAATAACGCGGCCGGTAATACCGCCGCGTTTAACATTAGGGTCTCTATAAAAGTCTAGCAAAACAGTGCGTTTTTTTTACCTAAACGCAGCTATAAACATTTGGCCATAGCGTGTAAGCTTGCCTTAAAGCTAGACGTTTTTTTAAAATAGTTTTTTTTTCTGCAAACTAAATTTTAATTAAAAAACATATAAATAAAGTTTATAAATCAAATAGCTTACCTAGCGGCAAAATATTTATTTGCCTTGCTTGCCCTGCCTATGCTGCACTATTAATTTATTTTAAAAAACCTAACGTTTTTAGTATAAAAAAAGCTTTTCTACATATTTTTTAGCAAATTTTAACCGCTTAGCAGCGTTTTTTTTAATTAGTTTTAAACAACGAAATGCCTTTATATAATAAATTTTAGCTACGCAAAAGTATACTAAAATAGTGCTTCTAAAAATATGCCCTCCGATTTTTTTAAATAAAAATTTTAACAAAATAAAAAAGTCGGCTTTAATACATCAATTAATATATCTTTTATTACAGTCAGTTAATTTAAAAAAGCGGCTAATACGCAGTAAACTTTTACCTAATTTTTAAACGCAATACCGCCCTGCGATGCCCTATACAGTAATAACTAAAACGTTCTTTTTAACCGCAATAACGCGCGTTTTTATACCAGTTAAATACAGGGCTAAAATTTTCGTTTTTTTATAAAAAAAATACTTTTTTCTTGGCGTTTTACGACGTTGCAGCGTTATTAAAGCTATTTTTAAAGTATTAAAGCTAAAAGTCTAAATAGGAGAGGTTACAAAAAAACGCGCTTAAAAAAAAAAAGGTGCGTGACTTTTCGCGACCCACTATAGGTGGGCTAAACTCTATGTTTAGCTTGTTACTCACCGTTAGGTGTCCCGGATGCACTAGTTAATGCTCTGCTCCTGGGATGCAATATCTTTGCCGCCGACTTTTCTATTTTAGTAAGTTACAGCTTTCAGTCAAGTCTTCTCTATATTAAGTATGGCTTCTGGCCAATACACCCATGAGACGGCTAGATTAGGCGCACTTCTCCGGCGGTCGACGCCCAGCCGTGTCACGGTAGTACCACTTTCAGAGGCTCGACCATGACCTATGAAGCCAATAACTGCCACATCGATACCCGGAGCCTGCCTCCGATGGCGTTCGTACATATGCATGCAACCATCTGAACAGTCCTTGATTTAGAGCCGGTATGCTTTCCTCGGCGGCGATAGATATCACAGGAGCCGCGAGGCTTTAATTCTTAAAGACATCATTCATCTTGACATATTCCCCTCCTTTCGTCGCGACACTCACGGTACCAACTAAGGCCTGTTAAGATTATTATATTAAACTACAGGTATTTAGTGAAAACCAAGTCGATAGACTAAGGCAAACATATGAACGGCAACTCAATTCCGACAACCACAGAATTTTCATTATGGACTGGGGCGGCAACTTACCACTGTTCGCCAAGGCCGGGGACTTCGTCTGCATCCCTAATGTTAAGACCAATAAGGACAAAAAGGATGAAGCACAATATATCACAGTACGGACATTTACCCTTTTGAATTTCTTGGTAATAACCCTATCAATAGAACGGAATGGTCGCCGCTGAGACTCTCGACACTGAAGAGCGGTGGGATAAAATGATTCGTGTTAGTTTCCACCTAATTCTTCGTCATAATTAGTCCTTGTACATCATCACGACGACCTTATACTAAGCTGGACGGCTCCTTTATAGTATCTGGAGTCTTCGCCAACGAATGGCTGTTGCATTGTGTACGGCTCCTATCCATTCGGCGTTCTTCTACTCAACTGTTTCGCTAACGAGTCAGGTTTATACCAAGTGCTACTGGTGTTCGATTCTCTGGCCAGTCCGTGAGAAGGTCGTATTTCACAAACATTTCAATCAGCGGTGACAAATGGAACACAATTGGGCCGCCGCTCAAACTTCCGGCATGTTCCAGGAGGGTGATTGAGAGAGATGTTTCGTCAATTGTTTCAGTTATTCGCACCGACGACAACAAAGACAATTTACGTATGCAAGTTGGTATGACGCCTTCCAACGCCCTGGATGCTTTTTGTTTTGCATCAACGCACTTCGAGTCGAAAAGATTCACTTCCGCAGTCATGATCGGCTGCTCCGAGAAGCAGATCGAGCTCGTGGGGAAATATGTTTCATTACTCGGCGACTCCTATCGCCATCCCCTTCTTATGGTTGGCATTTTTGCGGAGCTACAGCTTAAACGTTTTGAGCAAGTAGTAAGCAAACTTAAGACTGATCATAGGAAGTTAAGAGAGGAGCTTCTCAATGCCAAAGATGATGGAAATGCAGCCAATGACGGGGCGTACGGCGTACAGCCTGATGGAACAATGGCCAAATTCAGTTGGGACCTGATTAAAAAGGTTCTGTCGACCCATGATGAGCTGCAAGAAGTCCAGGCGGAAATTGAGTTAGAAAAGCGTCAGCTGGAGAGAGCTTGCACACAAGCTGATCAACTACGAGAGGAAAAGAAAGATGACTTTGCCCGACTTTTTGCTGAACGTTTTCACGACATCATCCACCGTTCTGGTGATCTTCTTTCTCAATGCCAACTGTGTGTTGAAAGTCTATCATTCAGCACAGAGTTAGTACGTTGAAACCGAGTGACGATGAGAGATGCGGTGATGTCAGGCCTAACCAGTATCCAAGCGCTAACAGGAAACAGATTCGCAGTGAGCTGGCTAGACAAGAAGCAAATACGAGCGCCCGGACCACCAAAATCGGAACAATCATTGCAACTGTGGCCTTGATTTATTTGCCAATAACCGGGGTTGCGGTAAGATCTAACAATTGTCTGGATATCGATGGTTATAAAATGTCAGCAGCTAACAAGATTGACAGACCATATTAGCAATGCCAATTTTTGGATGGGCAAATGACTGGAAAAACTTAAGTTTTCAGTCAGTCCAGCAGGCGAATGATACCATTGATGATAGCTCAGCTACCTCAGGGTCAGCGGGCGCCACCGGTACAGGCTTACCCGTCGTGTCTGGCTATATATGGGTATATCTAGCCATTTCTGCTTTATTCATCCTCTTGACATTTGGCCCGTTTTGGTTTTATGTTTACTGGCATAAACGCAGAAAGCAGTTAATGGCATTTGCAGTCCGATTCATGAGATCTGCTGCTAGTATTAGGCATAATGTAAGCAACTACATCGCAAAGAAGTTGGGGCGACAGAATTATCAACACAGTGTTACGGATGGCGGCAACAAGAGCAGTACGGATTCTTACGAGATGGAGGCTCTAGTGCACCACCAGCCTTAGGTCAATTGGAAAACAGCCTGGAAATCTACGTAATGGCTATAGTAAGGCTACAAACGGCAAGGCAAGATAGGGGATATGGCGTCACTAGGTATTTAGTTTGTATTATTAAGCACCTCTAGAAGCCTGTCGTGTTACTGAACCAGTAATGCCCCTATACACATGCAGGCAGTTGATGAACAAGCATTCCATTGTAACCTTAGACTGGTGCTGTCGTCTATACATGACGGAGAAGTACTTCGTAGGTATAATTAGTAGTACAGTCAGCACAATGGTACTGTGATGAAAGGCCAGTTTTGCTCCGCATTGTCCAAAGATAGTTTTGAGCCTTGAAACTTCTAAATGATTCTACACGGTTTCGTTTCATGGTTCCTGTGAGCTTCGTGGTTATGATAGGCATGCAATACACCTCCCGAAAGATTACATGAGCTCCTAGTTACGACTCTAATATCATATCTAGTCCATTTGACTTAAACTGATTGGAACGCCCTCAATAAAACGTGGCTTCTGCAAGCCCGGAAGACTCTTAGGCCTGAGAGACCCCGTGTCGCCGCTATGACTCGCTCTTCCTACATTTTCATATACAGTAAAGCAGCATTACTCCTATATGGTGATGATCATCTTGTATCCCCTCTGTAGTTTTGAGGGCATAGTATGGGGGTATCCTTTCTGTACATTTGTATGTAAACCAGGTAATTATACATCTCCGCATCTTCCACTCCTAATAAGCAGAGTTACAAGGACGAAGTGTAAAAATTCCTGGCTTGTCGTAACCTGCACTTTATCGGCGGGCTACCAATACATGAGATATGCGTGCTACCAAACGAAAACCTGATCACATTTTCTTGCATGTTTACCCCTGGTCTGTCGGGAATAATTATGTCCTACGAAAATACCTAGGCAATTTCATAAGTGCTGAAGAAAACGCTTGCATGCATATGCACGACATCGGCCAGTCATCGAATATTATAGATCGGATCACAGATGCTTGAATTCACGCAAGGAGAGTCACCTCTTTCATTATGGATACTGATTGGTCATCTCGCAGTCATCTGACAATTGATTACGCAAGAAGGCATTGAGGGAACCATCTCGCCACGGTTCTAAATCCCGATCATGCTAGCAGTCGATAAGGCTTTTGATGTTATAAGCATAAGCATAAATATGTAGTAATAGCACAGTAAAGCGATATGACAAGAAAGCCGTAAATTAGTAGTAAAAGTGCTATATCTAGGCGATTTATTAGGTACTTTGTATTTTACAGCTTTGAACCCTGATCGAGTCGACGGTTACGAAATTCTTACTGACTAGCTACCTCCAAGATAAGTATCTAAAGATAATTACGACAGATATTATGATAAGAGGAAAAGCGATCAGACCAGTTTCTCCAAAGCGTCCTTGTTGTATATACATCGAACAGAGGTGAGGGCACTGTCTTGTACCTGCTGTCATGGGTCCGGCATGTCGTTAGGCGTTCAGCCATTAATATCATGTGTTTGCCCCCGGTTTCCTAGCCGCTGCGGCCGTAGCCACAACGATAATTGGTAAACTACGTGGCAAGTGGTTGCACTACATTCTATTTTATTCCCCTAACAGGTATTAATCCAATGTAGCCGTACGAAGAAGGGTGTAGTAAGCGTAGCGCGAGTGCATCAATAGCCAATATGGGGGTACCTAGCTAACGTAGGAACGATACAATCGGTGAAGATGCACTGCCTCACTTTGGGTAACGTGGTATATGATTCACCGGGGCAAAGGCCGTGAATGACGCAACGGTTACGGTAATAAATCGCTCATGGCGAGATTCCGGAATTAGATCATTCAAAAAACGCGACGGTAATACCAAGTTGCACCTCAGCATTGCAGAATAAGGTTCATCCATTGGATGATAGCGCTGATGTGTCAGAAACCGCCATGGTGGCTTGAGTAAAAGGAGTCAGTGGCGTTGTAAGTTTCTAGCGACAGCTTTTTACGGCTCGGGTTACAGTCTTGCCTTTTAATAATATAGACCGGTAATCAAACTGACGAAGCTCTACCTGGTGCGCTTACCGGCTTATAGTGAGGCTGCATCACCCTCAGAGAGAAAAGAACAGTGATGCCCCAACAACGCGCAGCAACACACTACGATAAGGTATTTTAACGCCGTTGCGCGTTATCTTGCCCTCAAATACTCAGGGCTAAGTCACTAAACAAGCCAATTTGCCGCATGTCGCAGCACTCCGCCTCCTTATTAACTGTGTATATATCGTGCAAGATAGGACTACCTAACATTTAAGCGGCTGAGTGCTAAGTATAGTCTGCCTTGCAGCAATTATCATGTTATAGTATTGTTTACGGCTTGATGACTGAAGCTTCCGGCGTACCGCGCATACAGAACTAGATCTCGGTTGCGCTACGCGACTAAACAGTACAGGAATATACTAGGAACTGTAAAACAGGAAAAATGACACTTGAGCGATTCACTCGTGCCAGAAAGCTCTGAATATACTAGAAAACGAGTTTTGTTGACTTTTTCTATACACCAGGAGATTTGCGAAATAAATGAACACTTCTTTAGGTCATGCTATTCGTTTATTATGAGACCTTAGAGCCAATCTAGTAGGTCTGTATGCTCGTTCTTTGACTATTCCTTCTTGCATTTGTCTTGACTTGAGTATCTCAGTGGGACTATGGGAACTCGGCACTTGTGGTCGGCGATTGTGAGGGGCTTTCTCATCGGCACTTTCCCGTGTCTTGCTCATCATCCTCTCCATGACGTCCAGCCCTCGAAGTCACCCACTCACCAATTTTATGCGTTTTTCTCTTAGCTCCCCTACAGACTGAGACACTCACTATTTCGTGGAGAAGCCCTATCCCCTCCGACCTATATTTCCAGGTTTTTGTTTCCCTCTTTTTTTGCAAACATGTCTTTTTAGTGGCTCATGACGTTCATTTGCTTTTGCTATATTGCTAGGGCAAGAAGAACATGGGTACTTCCAGATGGAGCTGGGAGGAATACATACGGCGAAGATATCTAATTTCGTGCCGACATCACAGAAATAATACATATAGCCGATATGTCCAAGGAGCTGTCCGATTGTTCATATATGATTGAGCACTTTATATGTCCCAGCGAATCGTACTCTTACGTGGTGCCTGGGCCAAAATTTCAAAGTTAAGACATCGCTCGAAAACCTGTTCTGTGAGCCTCATTTGTCGCTGCCCCTGTTCTTTGACTACACCTAGTAACTCTCGACACTGCCTTACCACCAGGTTGACAATGATCAAACCCTAGGCGGCTGTAGGAGGAAGAATTCGGGGAGTAGAATCACGGTCGAGGGGGCAACACGATAGATGTCGGGTACGTCGATGTGATTCGTGTTCGTTCTATGGGGGTACGGCGGGTTGTGGCGTTAGTAGACTAGAAAAGAAAACCGAGCGAAGTATCAAGATGTTGTATGAATCCATTCAACGCTTCAATAATAGATGAAACAACGGGATCAACATGCATCACCCCATAGCGAATTATTGGCGCTTCACTCCCTGGGAGAAGATTGATCGGTGCATGGTAAACAGAGGGGGAAGAAATGCAAGGGGGGAATGAGGCAAGTGGTGCTTTCTGAGAAATTGACAGGTTAAATGTGATATGGAATGAAAAGAAATCAGGCACAGTCATTCATCAATCATAGGCAGACTATTTGGGTACGGGAAAAGGGGGAATAGGGGTAGCATGAAGACCGGCCTATAGTATGATTCTACGCCACGTCAATATCGCTCACGCTCAACTGCCTAACGCATTTGCGTAACATCATGGTATTTTGTCATGTAGTAGAACTGTAGCGCTCTAACTGTACACAACAAAAATGGAATGTAGTCAAATCGGACACTTGGCCGTCTCACTTGATAGCCTGCAGTTACTTGTGTAGTACCGTGACAGTCGTGAACGCCAGACGTCTACCGGACGGCACCTGTCTCCTTGAGCGCAGAAATAGCACCACCATCCAGACCGAGCAGCGTCCCCAGAACCTCGTCGGTATGCTGCCCTAACGTTGGCGGCGCGGTCCGCGCGCCGGGCGTGCTATGGCTATACTTGACGGGCGTGTTGACGACCTTGATAGTCCCGCACGCGCCGTGCTCCATCTCGACGACCATGTTCCGCGCCCGCGTGTGCGCGTGGTGCAGCGTGTCGTGGACGTCGTTAACGGCCGCGTACGGCATGCCTTTTCCCTCGAAGACGTCGAGCCACTCCTTCGTCGTCTTCGTGACGGATATCGCTTCGATCGCGGCCTCGAGCTCGACGCGGTTCGCGACGCGCGCCGCGTTCGCGCTGTACCGCGCGTCCGTCTTCCACTCCGGCTTGCCCAGCCCGTCGCAGAGGATCCCGAAGAGCCGGTCATTACCCCCGCCGAAGAGCACGTCGCCGTCTTTCGTCTTGAATGACTTATAGGGCACGATCGATGCTGCGGGGGCGAGTGAGTGAGTTCGATGGGCTAGGTTTTAGTACTAGGGAAAAGGGGGGAACCGAGAAAAGACTCACGGTGTGCGGTCCCCCAGCGGCCCGTGTCTCGCTCCCCGCTGATCAGACAGCTACTCGCGATGTTGGCGAGAGTGGCGGTCTGGCAGTCACTCAGCGCGACGTCGATGTGTTGCCCTTGCCCCGTCCTCGCGCGCGCCAGCAGCGCCGCCATGATGCTGTTGCTCGTGTATAGCCCCGTCGTGAGATCCGTCACGGCAACGCCCACTTTGACTGGCGGCCCGTCTCGGCTCCCCGTGATATGCATGAGGCCGAATTCGGCCTCGACCATCACGTCGTAGCCAGCTCTCTGGGCGTACGGGCCCGTCTGGCCGTAGCCGGTGATGGAGGCGTAGACGAGAGCCGGGTTGATCCTGTGAATGGCTTCGAAGTCTAGATTGTACTTCTTTAGACTGCCCGGGAGATAGTTCTCGACGAGAATGTCGCACTTCGTCGCTAGCTTGTGCAATATCTCGACGCCCTCGGGATGTTGAAAGGAGAGGCCTAGGGACTTCTTATTGCGATTGACCTGCACGACGACTCAGTAGTTTAGTGTCCGGACTGCAGTATTTATGTCTACTTTGGTTGATAGCCATACTCCGAGGAAGTACGCGGACTCGCCGGGGCCCTTGTACTCGGATCCCGGTTCGTATGCGGCGTAGGGTGGCCCCCAGGCCCGGGTGTCGTCTCCGCGCGTCGGATGCTCAATCTTGATGACCTCCGCTCTTATGGCCGATGAACGTTAGCATTCATCGACCACGAGCGACCCAGCACATTATTGCACGACACATACCCCAAATCGCCCAGAATCTGCGTACAGTACGGCTACGAAAGAAATGTCAGCTCGGGCCTAGCTCGTTATGTATGGCCGGGGGAGCCACACACCCCGGCGAGAACCCTAGTCATGTCAAGGACTCGATACCCAGCTAACGGTAGCCTCGGGTCAGGAGTCGCCGGCGTCTGTGAGACGGAGGACTGGCGGCGGATGAGGTACGACGAGATGCCGTTTCCCCTGGCCGAAGGCCGGAGCACTTGGCCCGCTCTCCAGAGGGCTCGGCTTAGGGGTAACATCTCCGGTCTGTAACACACGCTCACAATTCCTCGGGGCCAAGGGGAGAAAACAACCGCCAGTCATGTATGCGGTCAGCCAGGATCTCCGGCTATCCAGAAAACGTGGGGTCGAATCGGAGACGTTAGGAGGTCGAGGTTGAAGCTAAGATGCCGGGAATTGGCTTCTCGGCGGCGTCAAAGGTAGAATACATCATGTACTTCAGGTACTTAGGGTTACCGAGTTTGGTTCAAATAGGTACTGGAGGTACCTACATGCCTGTACTTATTTACTTACTAAACTGCTTCCTGGCATCTTTGCGTTAGGTAATCCGTAACTCGACTGCTCCACAGACCCGGACCGGATCGGTCGGTTGGTCGGTCGGCGCTTGTACTACGCGGTACATCTCCAGAGCCAGAGACGGGGAGCGCCGGGGTCTGCTTCTCGACGTTTTCCGCTGTTTCCACTGTGTCGGTACTCTTGTGCAATGAATTACGTATTTAATAAAGGGCTGTTAGTTCCCGGATCCCAGAATCAAGGCTTCAGCCGTTCGGGTTCTTCCCACTTTTGCAGTCATGGCGCACATTTCCGCATCGAAATTGCAGCGAGTGAGCTGAACGCCTGGCTCAAGCAAGAGGGTGTATCTAGACCTCGCATAGGAGAATAAACCAAGCTGAATTTTAATGATATTCTTTCGATACAGAATCTTATTTTACACTTGTTGATTGTCTGTGAAGATCATGGTAGTGTCATTTTGTGTGATCTTGGGTCCGTCGTATTGAGGCTTGGCGCACTAATTATATCTATAGCTTAAGCTACGAATTATAGGTACTTTGTTCCGTGGGTTGGCATTGGCATTGGCATTTGGCATGCAGCGTTGACCAAAGCTGGTTGATTGCATTGCAAGTCGCACGACACTTAGACACAGGTCGCTGCAAACCGCAGCGGACCGGGCCGCGGTTCAAGTAATACATATAGAACTTTGACATAAGAACGTACATGTATGCCCCCAAGTCGAGGGCATATGTAGTCGTGTCGTTCCCATGCTACGAAGTTGCTCGGCTCTCTTGCTGCGCCATGTACGAATTACCGAACTCGCATAGTGTCAGGTTGTGGGGGGCAGACCAGAAATATTCCCCCAGTTTGTGCAGGGAATACGAAATACCTAAAATGATAAAGGTACTTCTTAAGTTTACCTATCACGCACGAAGTACCTACCTCATCGCTAACCATCCCTTGCGCAGAGCCGCCCCCAGGTAACAGGTACTATCTATAGCGCACTCGACGTCGCAACTGATGAGACGTTAATTAAGTAGGTACCTATCAAGATAGCCAGAAGTTAAAGGCAGAATTCTATTCGGGTGCCCTTTTAAGCCTTCTCAGCCCTCATGTCGACCATCAACCTACCGGTACTTCTTATCTACGCTACCTCTCCAAGCTCCAAGCTCCAAGCATGTACCGAGGCAACATATATCATACCATGTAGATACTTCGTATTAGGCAACCATATCAGATGGCCGAACCCCAAAATGGCAAAGGGCGTAGTCCCTCATTTGTCTCGTTCCCCTCCACAGCCACACCCTATTGCAACCCGCTGACCATACAGATCACATTTTGCCGTACAAGAATAAATACTGGTCAATCGCAGCATGGTACCGAACGTCATGGTGACATTGTCGGGCTTCCCTGTCTGCAATTATGAGACAGCCGATAGGCGCGCCATTGGAAAGACACGGCTCCCTTCGAATGATAGCATCCAGGAATAGCGGACTCATATAAGCCGCATCTTCCCCTCCCCGCTGACGTCCGTTTCTTGGAACACCAGTCTCTCGCGAACATCCAATTTCTACGAACAGCGGAATCTCCATCGTTGTCGACATGGGTGTACTATACTTTCGACGTAGCGAGGATGCCGATCAATCGCTTTCTAGATCCAGTTCTCAATCAGACGATGGTGTCCAGGGTAGCGCTTCACCCTTCGTCATAGACCCCTGGCTGGCCGCCGTCATCGGCGTCGGCATCCTTATCATCGCGACGCTGGCCGTCTTCATGCTCATACACTGCATCAAGTCACGCCGGAGGCAGAGGAGAGGGTTTCGGCCGGTACAGCCAATGAGTTCGGTGTATTCGCATAAGCGGAATTCAAGCTCAGCCAGCCAGCCAGAAGTATGGGATCTAGAGCGCGACATGATGATACAGAAATCACTCGCCAGTCGATCGTCACTGGTAGGGACATCTCCCGTCCCGCAGACATCGCCGCCGCCGCCGCCGCCGCCTGACGGGGAGAACCCCTCGCAGCTGGCCCCCAGAGAACAAGTCGAGACGACGAGCTTGAGAGACGACTGGAAGGCATGGGAGGCGCGGATGCGGGACGAGAGGAGGTCTTCTCACCCCGGCGGTCTTGGGCTCGATCAGCACCCGGCGTTCGCCCCGCATCTCGCCGTACCACAACCTACGCGCATGCCGTCGCCGACCCGAGGTGTCGAAACAGCCAACCTCGTTTAGGCTCTCCTCAGCCAGTGTCATCCAACGACTGTTATGACTATAGAGTAAAGAGGCATTGGGAGCCAAATTTAACGACCATGTAGGACTTGGACAACAACAACAACTACTACTACTTTCTTCAGCTAGAGACATTTCGAAGGGTTGGGTATAATACGGGGATTAAGGGGCCGATCTATGCAATCTGGGCCGGAGAAACGCAAGCTCCATGGCGTTCTGGTTGGGGTTTTTTGACATTGATTTTCTGGGCGTTTTTGGCTGCATACTTACCCGGAGGCTATGGCCCCTTTCCCCTTGTACTTCTTGATCAAAATAGGAGTGGGGGGTTAATTGCTTTGGATGAGTGCTGTGCACCGTCTGTGTAGGATTGAAATTGGACAAGCCAGGGGAGATGAAAGAGGACAAAGAGATACCTGAGCTAGAAAAGAGAGCCGCAAATTAAAAAAGCAAGAGACAATCATCATGGCTGTGACAGGATGAAGGAGGCTATCATACCGTGATTGTGATACAGGGACAGACTGGATAAAGAATGTGAACAAGATGAGAGGTTGTATACAAAGAGGGGGCACCATCCAAACAATGCGCTGTTGTGGTAAAACAATGCGCTGTAAGTTGTGGTTGTTAGGGAATCAGTGTCTGATATAAATATATCCGTCATGATTGTTGTGTCAACGAAGGTTGCACATCCCTTCAAGTCGGTTCTCTTTCGATTTGTCTTGTCGACACAGAAATCACCTCGCCAGACAACCTTGAAGCTAAAAAGGTAGAAGTGCTTACAGGACTTCCAACATCTCAATAAGGTACCTTAGGTAAGTACCTCTTAGCCTGGTACAGTATGTACTTGTTGAGTACAGACACAGGCAGTACGAAGTACCTATTCGTACTAACTCATGTTGTTTAGATACTAAGTACTAAGGTACTTACACACATTACTGTTCTCTTCAACTGCCTGCCAGGTGCTTACGAAGCTAACCGTCAGACCCACAAGGCAGCCAGCTGCCTATCAACTTCTCTCACCTTCTTCCTTGCGGTAATCCTTCTTCTCCTTCTCCTTCTTCATCGCCGTCACCTCCTCTCATTCATCCACTCCGACAACGACGACGACCACAACCACCACGGCCTAATTCAACCCACACCCGTGGTCCTGTGTATTGGATCTTCTCTGTTAGGTCATCAGCGTCATCATCATCTCCGACTGATCCTGATCGTCGCCGTCCAACTCAGCGATCAGTCCAATTCCAGTGATACTGGCTGGCATCATGGCCACGGCCGCTGTCACTTCGCACTCGGACGCCTTCATCGCGGCCCAGCAAAGCGCCAGCGCCGCCGCCAGCGACGATGGCTTCAACAAGGCCCCCGCCGAGATTGCCTGGCAGCAGAACCTCAACGAGATCATGCGCTGCCCCGACTGCCGCGAGTTCCCCCCCAACCTGATCGAGGAGTTCTCCTCGGGCGACATGGTCTGCGCCTCGTGCGGCCTCGTCCTCGGCGACCGTATTATTGATACGCGCTCCGAGTGGCGCACCTTCGCCAACGACGACCAGAACAACGACGACCCCAGCCGTGTCGGCGACTCGGTCAACCCGCTCCTCAACGGCTCCCAGCTCGAGACCAACATCGCCTTCGACGGCAAGGACGCTCGCGAGCTGCAGCGCCTCCAGAGCAAGGCCAACAAGAAGAACGACAAGGAGAACAAGCAGAGCAACACCGCCCTGTTGGCCGCCTACCGCGAGATTTCCAACTTCTGCGACGCTATGAACATCTCTAAGACTACCCAGGACGCCGCCAAGCACATCTTCAAGATGACCGACGACGCCAAGTACTTCAAGGGCAAATCCGCCGAGGTCATCATCGCCGGCTGCATCTTCATCGCCTGCCGCCAGTCCAACGCCCCCCGCACCTTCCGCGAGATCTTCGCCCTGACGAAGGTTCCCAAGAAGGAGATTGGTCGCACCTTCAAGATGCTCGAGAAGTTCTTCCAGGATGACAAGAACAAGCCCTTCATCCGCTCCATCAACCAGGACGCCCAGCCCCCGACCCTCAGCGCCACCAACGCCACCGAGCTGTGCGCCCGGTACTGCAGCGGCCTGCGCTTCAGCAACAACCATCTCATGGCCAGGATCTCCTCCGAGCTGTGCGAGAAGAGCTCGTCGGTTAAGGACCTGGCAGGTCGCTCGCCCCTGTCCGTCGCCGCTGCCTGCATCTACATGATCTCACACCTCATGGGCGAGAGCCGGAGCTCCAAGCAGATTGCCGCCGTCGCTGGTGTTAGCGACGGCACCATTAAGACCGCGTATCGATTTTTGTACCAGGAACGGGACTCGTTGATCGACCGCGATTGGCTTGTCAAGGGTGGCCGTCTGGAACGATTGCCAGTCAACTAGCGACGAGGCGGCATCGAAAGAGAACGCCGCACGAGGACAAGAAAAATGGGGAGCACACTTGGGGAATTAAACAGGAATGCGTGCGCCGACGAGACCAGGTGACTAAACCGGTGAAGCAGCAGCTTTGATCCACGGGGCTAAAGGAAGCCGGCGATTCCTACTGCCCCATAAAGACGGCCAAAAATTCTGATGTTTCGGTTATGAGATGACCATCTCGGGACTTGATATGCCCTTCGGGTTATTCAGTACATGCTTGACACAACGGCTACTACAAGATTTGGTATGGTGCGGGAGTATGGAGCAAAGCATGACTTGCCACAGGGTGATTCCAGGCTGCTCGTGCTTTCCTTCTTCTTTTCTCCTTCTGCTCTGGACATCTGTCCCTGTCCAGGCGAAAAAGAGAGAAGAAAAACCACATATTGAGCTCTTGAAAAACAGAGCATCAAACACCCTTGCGCGTTATTTGTTATCACGCATAGCAATTCCGACGATGCGCATCACCGGCCCCTTATCGTCACTCACGAAGTAGATTGATCCTACAAAGCGAATGAGGACGGGCGGCTGCGTGGTCTATACGGTTGGCGGGGTAATAATACGAGGAAACACGGATTATTTTCGTCATCCCCTTGGTAAAGTGGCAAGTGAGAGGCGTTCATTCAGGGGAGCTTCTTTCCTTTCAATGACTACGGCACGGAATAGAGCCGTGATCAGGGAGTTTGGTCTGTATTATACGATCTATCAATCGATTGATCGCGCATCTTTAACGGTAATGCAACGCATCTATCCTGTGAAGCTGCTGTCTATTCGTATTCTATCTTAAGGTGATACCCCTTCGCTCCCCTTTCTCTAATCTGATGCTTGCTCAGCTAAGCCAAGCCCCTTTGCGGGCCGGCTCCCCTAACACGAAATTTTCAGTCTATACTTCAGCTCAGCAGGATCCAACGTATCCAGTAGCGGTCTTTTTTTTGGACTTTTTTTGTTCCTCGAGCTACATATTGGAATAATAAACATACATGGTTGCTTTATTCTTTAGTGTACTCCGAATATCACTTCCGTGCTTGCCTATCCACCCGATAACAGGAGAAGGGAAATTGTACAATTATTAGAACTAGGTCCGAGTTCAAGCTGATATATGTAACACACTAAAGTGCGCGGGAGTTGCCCGTCTATCTAGTTACTTCTATTAAAATCTTTTAAGATGTCCCCGCTGGACGGCGATTTTCTCTATCCGCTTATGCCCTACTCAACTGCATCTTCATGTGATATACCTATAGAGAAAGCAATAGGTGTGCCCCAGAAAAATATGCGTTTGAGTCTAGTTTTATCAACGAGCTGTCTCGAACGACCCGTTGATAGAGAAGAGTGCTCTTGAGCTTCGATTCTGTCGCCTGCTTATCAGTTGACTTCGGCGGTTGGTCGCCTAAGGCATCTATCTAGCTTTGCTACCGGTAGTATACAAGTAAGGTAGATAGAGGCGCGCCAAGAATATGCGCGATGCGAGAGGACATATAACGTCGTTGATCCCCCACTACAGGATTGGCAGTGTATCAATCTCCTAGTACGCGGTAAATTACGGGCGATTCAGCTCAACCTATGCCCATGGATTCGCTGGGCTAAGCGGGTGAGGCTTGTAGCTCAATCTTATATGGCCGCCGAGGTTGCAGTTGACACTGCCGACCGCTCAGTGTCCGCATTAATGCCTGCATTGAAAGCCCTTCATAGCCAATGGATGAATGGCGGAACTACGGAAAGGTACCGCAGTCGGAGTCAGGCTGGTTCGTCGCTAAAAAAGCGATGTTCATGCCTGATGATAGCACAGCCACTTAAGGGGCTATACTTCAGTCCCTGTCAGGGCTAAGTTCACATGCCGTCAGTGTTACTTCAACAGGGACCGGTTCCGATTCAACTTTTCATCGGCATAGCCACGGCTGAATCATAACTGAATATGAATTTGTTATCACCCTTCGGGGTTGTAAGTTCCATGTATGAACATTCATATACCTATCGCCGAGTCGTCGCCTCACCAATCACAGCAGCATGGTGATTCAATCACCAACGCCCATTGACTGTTCAGCCAATTGCGATACTTACATCTACTACACACTCAATAATAGCATGGCTTCATCCCATTTCGTGAAATTTGAGAAGGAGAGAAGGTTTCAAGTTGACAAAGACACTCTCTAATTAAACTTCCGCTCTGTAGACCCGGGCTTCGCGATTCCCATCATAGGGCCCATTGCGTTATTGATCACCAGATCGAATCACGCTCGTGCTGACAGCGTTCACGCCTATCTTCGACTTCGTCTATAAATACTAGGTCTGTGACTATCTATTTGAGGTAGAAATCGACACAGCTCTCGTACGTCTGCGAGTTGCTGATGGACCACCAGTACCACTGGATCGCGCACTTGCCACCTGCATTGCAGGCCTTGGAGAGTGTGCTCGGTATCGTGACTTTAAAGTCGGCTATGAAGACAGGTGATTAGTTCAACCGTGAGTCAGGCAGAAATGATGGGAAATGGAAACGAACTGTCGTTGCGAGGGGGCCCGGATGTCGAGTCCGGCCAGTTCGACCAGCTCATGAGTTCGTTGCCTATGATCTTGTTTGCGGCCAGGTCAACGACGGAGACATTCTAAAGGAATTGATGTGTATCAGCATCATCCTATGAGATTCATATACACCTCATAACACATAGGCACTTATGCGGCTTACAGCATATCCCGGGTGATGACCCGCGACGAGGTCGATGTGGAAAGTGAGGACATCGCCGGCCTTCACAGCGTGGACATTGTCTTGATTATCTTCGTACTGGTACCCTCGGCATAGATACGCGTTGCACTTGTAAGTTGAATCAACCGACTTCATAGCGTTCTCGATAGGGCCCGCGAGGTCTGCCCCCGTGTTAGTTCTCGTCCAGCTGAAGCATGCTTTTATAATGGACATTGCATGGATGTGAGGCGGTGATACCTCGCTCTAGGACAGCAGTTACGAGCTTTCCGCAGCGCTCTACTTGCTTGGGGCCCGTCTATAGCACCTCGTTAGAAGATTGGGGGTTCAAGTAGGGGCGAAAGGGGTTTCAAGGGTTTCATACCCCTCGAGGAGCCGGCGACTGCATCACGGCATGGCTCTGAACACCGCTAAGGGCCGCCAGATAGGCCAAACCGGCGAGAGTGTACTTCATGTTCGCAATGATTTCCTCTGAACCTCACGTCCCTTTTGGAAACTATTAGGAATAAGAATCGGGATAATGATCACCACTTGCGATTTAGAGATGAACCGACAAGCATGCTACCTTTTTAATTGTATAATTACCAAATTACTTATATAACATTCCTGCCACCAGAGCTCAGCATCGTTAAGAGGTGGAACCGGTATCCTGTTTCCAGTAGTAGCCCAAAAAGGAAATTCCACCCCCGGATTGATGATCTTTCTTTCCTGGGGGCAGCAGCAACAGGAATTTATCCACCAACGGATTCATCGCGATGGAGCCTGAGCTTTCTCCACCCAAGACACTACACCACAACTACCACTGCGACATGGAACTTGGATTTTGCATGTATGATATATTGTGTCGTAGTAGGCTTTCAATCGTCATTCGCTGACTCTCCAACTTGGGTATCTCTAGATTACTTGCGTGGATACGGAGGGACACCGTAAATACTGCGCATGCTAAAGGTCGCGTGATAGTTAGCCCTGGGAAGCAAGACGTATGCTAATATCGCTTACTTATATATCAAGATCACCGCTGCTACCGCGGAGGACATCAGTAGCAATCGTAATCTCTCACTCCAGGATGATAAAGCAGTATGAAGTTTGGACCTATCGTCGACATCGCTGGCTGAGAAGATGCGTAGACCGATGACATGTCATCGCCGACATCGATCTTTCCCTCGCCTTCCCTCTCTCCACTTCCGCTCGCCTATCAAAGGCAGAGGAATTATTTCGGAGCCAAAACAAGGAGCGCCTCGTCCGGCCTTCGCCCAACCTCGAATTACCCGGAAGCACTAAAAGCCACGAATCAGAAAAGGCTGGCTCGTGGCAATTAGAGACATCCTTCTACGCCTATGGTGTCGTGGACGTTTCTCACATTATAATTAGAATCTGACGTCTTTTTAATATCACTTGCGTACTTTGCCTAGGCCTTGGATCTAGGAGTCGGCTATATATATGTTCTATCCCAAGGACCAAGCTCCCGCCAACAGGGTCAGCGGGTAGTATGTAGATTAAAAGGCGCCATATAATCATGCAGTGCAACGCCTGAGGTTGGTTGATTCTTTTAACAGGAGAGGTATCACAGCCAAGGGGATATACTGTACTGAGTGTTGAAACCTGCACCGAAAAATCATATTCTACTCTGTTATACCTCGTTGGCTAAAATCCCAGTCACCACTGATTTCTCAATATCTCCTATGTAAGTCTCGAGGCCTTACAGCTGTATATGCTCTACCCCTTCTTAGACTTCAGCAAAGGTGAGGGTTGACAAGGAGCTCTTGGTCAAAGAGACATGAGCCGATTGGAAGTTCGGTGACTTGATTACTTTGTTAATCGAGGCTGAAGGCGAATACCCATCAGAAGGAGTTGCCAGCGTTCTTGAGTCGGCGCTTTCACCCTTCTCTTTATAACAAAGCCCAAGGTTGCATCTCACAGGATACCAACCAGACCAACTGTTAGGAAGTGACCTTTCGTTGAAGACAAACCAGAGCTCCTTATTAAGACCGAATAGGACTTCGTAGCCTGTCCACTTAGAGAGACGGTTGGCTCGGCCAATGTCGACAAGCTCGTCGATAGGCTCGTCGATAGGGGTGTTGACAAAAAGTCAGCCAAAACGGATAACTGGAACCCTGTCGGAGCCTATTCTCATTGACCTGACAAAGAAATGAGGTATATCGACGGATGCTCTGGTGTAGCGCCTGAGCTGAGAGTAGCAGGGGTGCACTTGATAGTCGGTATCGCTTTTGCTCTCGCGGAACAGTGGTATGGCGGTATGGGACATGGTATGGGGTACAAACCCCAGCCACGCAATGACGTCGTCGGTCAGTTTCGTAGCCTTGTCCAGCTTGTCGTAAAACTGCTTAATGTCTTCTTGTTTCAATAATGTAGCATTGCCATCGTGCGTGTTTGCAGTATCAAAATCTTCCGAGCTAAAGTCAAATTCCAAAAGGACGCGTCTCTGTCATGTTGAGGCTTTCGTCGTTTCCTGTGGGGTTAAAGGTGAAAAAAAAGAGAGAAAGAAGGATCTCAGTATATATATAGGAAATCTAGACAGCCCGCTAACGTAAGGACGCAAGGGATAATGTCTAGATTGTCTACCCTGTGCACTAAAGCTAAGATTGAGCATTATTCACACTGTTCCAATCAAATATAAAAGAAGAGATATATGTTATGAAGCAGTTACGTATGTGGTCTATGCTCTACAGTGTGTTGGTGTTCCGCTCCGTCGTAGATGGTCGCACCACCTCCGTTAAAAACTCAGGTATCAACACATCGTGACCTGTCATATGCCAACCCTGTTCCACTCCTGCTGGTCCGATATGACACCTATTCCGATATCAAAGTGTTGTTAGAAACCACCGCCTAGTAACCCCCCTCTTTTTGGATCATAATCTCTCCGATGAGATCTTTCTCAACGATATTCATCGGATTCGACATTGCACATGTGCTACGAGATCTGTAGAATTGATAGGTAGCACAACTAAGCGCATGGGATATCACACTAGAACAAGTGGTAGGAGAAACTCGGGTAAGTACATGAACATAGCCTCCGGTATATGTTGATTCAAGGAGAAAACGGCGCAGGGAGACTTCGCCTGCGTGGCAGTGGCCTCTCAACAGTGTCAGTCGATACTCACAATGTATAGATCATCTGAGGGTTGATTTTCAGACATGTCGTCTGCATTTTCATTGCCCGGACGTGTCACATCTTTTGCGCACGTTAAGACTGCTGAGTCTTTTGAGAATTAGTATGCCGCCAGGTGATGCGGTACCATCTCGATTGATCATCACCCTGTGTCATGGCGGGTTCAGACATTATCCGCTCCTCCCCTCTCCGAGCTTGGCCTCGATCTCAGCAATCTATGCAGTGTTGTGTTCTACATGTGTACTCATCTCCCAAGTCATACGAAGACAGCATAGTTCCCGTCTTCTACCCCGGTCCAGTGGTGACGGCGTGTGTCCGTGTAGCATCTTATCCATCGGCTCACTTTGTAAAGAATAAGTGCTTTACAGATCGTGAGGCAACGGCCCCATGCAGGATGTGCTCTAGTGACATCCGTGACGGAAAGTCAATAGACAGATGCTCTCAGTACTATTCTTGATTCTTTCCCGAGGACAAGAGACTGAGCGCCATGGCGCTCAGCTAACTAGTCATTATAAGTATTCGCCGAGTTCTGCGTCTTTATCTCTTCCATCATCCTGTCCAGAGTTGATTACAAAGTATACCTTGTAAACGAGATACGACTATTCAAGGCAGATCGAATTCAAACCCATCTATCAGTCTCCATGGGCTCGTGATAGACTGCATCAAGATAGAGATTATACAACAGACAGCATGAAGGTGTGGACATTCACATTCACATGATCTCGGCTCATATCAATGCAGGCATCGAAGCTGACGGCTGACATGATACCTCAGCTCACCCAGGTCCCCAGGCTCCTCGCCGTCGCGCCCGCCGTCGCATATGGCCAATCTCAAGCCACGGCCCTGGCGACGCCCCTGGCTATTCCAGCGTACAGCTGCTCGGCTGGCTCGCCTTTCCGGCTTCAGTGCGACCACCCGTCGATGACGTCGTATTGTGGTAGCAAGGGGAACTGCTGCTACGATGATGGGACCATGCAGATCGCGGATAATCTGCATTGCAGCGTGGACGTCTGCACTTGTATCCATAGCGATGCGTGTAATGGGTTCAGTGTCGCGAGCAACACGGTCACGGTCACTGTGGTTGAAGCGCGGGCACCGGTGAGCTTCAGGGGCTGAAGTTATCTATAATACTTACCTATATCCTGTAGGCAGGTACTCATATATCTATCAAAGCCATCTAGTACAGTATCCCGCATGTCTAGACTATTTGTCTTGGTACACAGTGTCTTTAGAGGCCTATGCATACTTTGTACAGTGCATGTACCTGTTCCCGTCTCCACGTGATCCCTGCTCAGAAGTACCTACTGCACGTGAAGTGGAGCCCAAAGAAGGCTAAGCCCTTTCCCGCATTTCGTCTCTCAGAGGTACGAAGTAGGTCCTTCGTACTTCGTACCTCCAAGTTAGTAATTCTCATTCCACCCTCCAACTCCAAGACTTACCGAGTTGGTTGAAGCTCGCGATCCATCTTCGAAAAAACGAACCGCGTCTCGAGCCTGTGCTGAATCGCGCCAACGCCTACCGAGCCCGACCGATCCGTCGCATCGAGCCAGGAACCCCGTCGCTGCGAGCCCACAAAGACGGGCTACAAGATACGAGGCATAAATAATAATTAGAACCGTCTTCAAGTCGACGCATCTTGGCATCTTCACATCGTCAAGTGGACAGACAGACGCGTTGCCAGGGCAGCCCGCATGTAACCAACCGGCTTCGACTCACTCGTCCTTTGCCCGAGGACCGTGTAATCCGATCCGTTGCCTTAGACCGAGTTCAGACCTTCTCGGCGCATCGATTCCCGCTCTCTTGTGTGCTTCTCAGTGCGCTTGATATACGGCTTCCATTCCTCCTCTTCTTCTTCCCGTCCTCCCTCGGCAGACTCGAGTATTGCTCGTCTCAGGGCCACGGCGAAGTATGGCTCGCCGCCCCGGTCGTGCAGCCGCTCGACGCGCTGCTGCTAAGATGGGTAAGGCCTAAATGAATCATGTCATCCGCCGTCGCCGCGCAAGTCAAGAGGCCCAAGCACGTACTGACAGTGGCGCTTGACACCAGAGAGCACCCCCAGAACCTTTGACGAGGTCGAAGACGAGGCCATGCCGGACGCCGCAGATGGCTCCGAAGGCGAGCCCCTGCCTGATGTCGAACCCGAGCTGGCACAGGACGACGACGAGTCCGGTGCCGAGCAGGACGACAACCAGGATTCCGACCCAGCCTCCGCCAAGTCCCCCTCTCCGCCGCCGCAACAGGCCGTGAGAAGACGTCGTCTAGGTCGTCCGCCGAAGAACCGCCCCGCCGACTGGGACAGCCTGCCCATCGAACACCCGCCGCGTGACCCCAACGATACCCCCAGGCGGCGTGGCCGCGGCGGCTGGCGAGGCCGTGGCGGTCGCAAGGGCGCCTCGTACCAGCCGACGCAGCAGGTCATCGACAAGGAGGGTAATGTTATGGACATCATCGACGATGAGCTCGCTCTGCCGGAAGACCCCGAGGGCGAGACCAAGGTCAGCAAGATGGGCCACCTGCAGGACGGACGCGAGTACCGGTGCCGCACCTTCACCATCGCCGGCCGCGGAGAGAGGCTCTACATGCTGTCGACGGAGCCCGCCCGCTGTGTCGGCTTCCGGGACTCGTACCTCTTCTTCACCAAGCACAAGCGGCTGTACAAGATCATCGTGGAGGAGGACGAGAAGCGCGACATGATCAAACGCAGCATCATACCCCATTCGTACAAGGGTCGCGCCATAGGCGTAGTAACGGCCCGTTCGGTCTTCCGGGAGTTTGGCGCTCTCATCGTTGTCGGCGGCAGGAAGATCGTCGATGACTACGAGGTGGCCAAGGCCAGGGCCGAGGGCGCCGTCGAGGGCGAGATCGCCGATCCGAACGATAGGTACGTCGTCGGTGAGCAGTACAACAAGAACCAGTATGTCGCCTGGCACGGTGCGAGTGCTGTCTATCACTCTGGCGCGCCGTCCCAGCCCGCCCAGAGCGGCAAGATCGACATGAAGAAGCGGCGTGTGAACGTCAACGACGTGAACTGGCAGCTCGAGCACGCTCGTGAAGCAAGGTAGGCCCGTCCCGTCACCCGTCACTTCGCTGATGGGGAGCTAACGTAGTTCCAGCCGTTTCAACTCCCAGCTCGCGTCTCTTCGTCACCAGAATAGCACCGGCGTCTACAACGTTCACACCAATCTCATGCAATACCCTGCCATCATGCAGCCTACCCGCGCTCGAATCGAGCAAGTCATGGATTCATCTACCCCGGCGGACTCGGAGGACAACCCCCGTTTCCCCCCTCTCGACCCCAGAATTCCTCGGAACTTCACCGTTGTTGATACATACATGGAGTCCCCATCCGCAGGCATATCCTCCGCAGCCTATGAGCAACGTGAAGTGCCCGCCTTCCTTTCCGAGTTCCAGGGCTTGGGCGCCGTATCGAGCGACATACTCGATGAATTGCCGCCCGACTGCCGAGAAGCTTTCGACAAGGCTCTAGGGAAGGAAAAGCAGTGGAAGGCAACATGGGGTTCCGAGCAGACCACGACCCACCGACGAGCGCCCATCATTGACGCCGCCATTGTTCCCTACAGTAAATTGCTGGGATAACCATGTTCATTCCACAATGCGGGCGATCAGCATGGTTGATGCACTTTCGCCTCCTACGTCGACCCTATCGGCTTACCTGATAGGATATCCGTCGCAAATATCTTGCTTCAGACGAGAGCCGGAATACGATGAAACCACTATGGAACTTCCTCGTATCCAAAATTGAAAACTCACTCGGGCCTCAGCAACAACACCATACCCGTCCACAGCGGCGTATACATGTTTGCTTGAGCCCAGCTCTGTCGCCTGTGTGCTGCACGCCGAGAAGAAAACCTTTGTGCATTTCTCACAAAATGACATCCTACGATAATTATATGATCTTGTGTATGAGTAATGTAGGACGGCGTTTACTTGATTCGGGGAGGGGGCAGAAGGAGTTTGGACCACTTCCCAATCAATCGTGGATAGGTACTTTGCTTCTCGGCCCCTCGACTATTTCTAGGGGGCTTGAGGGGTGACCCCGGGTCTATGCAGCTCGCAGAGCTGATGCCTTGATTGCTATCTCGAAGATCGACCGGCCCCAGGTCTATTAATCTGTGGACAAGCTGGAGACATACGGGCAAACTTGTACGATAGATTTACGTATCGGCCCGTTCCCCCGCTCGACATGGCTGAGGCGACGAAACGGGGATAACAACGTGGGAAAGGAATAGATCGGAGGCAGTTTGTATCTGCGGGACGAAACATCTCGTCAAAAAAGCTTCATTCTTGCCATAATCTTTGTGATGTGAATGAAATAGTCCAAGGCCTTCCTGGTCAATTCATTTGCTTTGGCATGCTTCTTCTTATAACCACGCAAGGCGGTGCCATCAAAAGAGAGGTATCTTATTTAGTAAGTCCTCCTAAATGAGGACTAGTGTGAAGTAAATTAATAGAAAAGATGTAGCCATTCATAATGTGCTTGCTCGACACAATTTATGAGGTGTGGATATGCAAAGTCAGTCCTCATAATGTGTACTGGAATGGGCTCTGTACTTGCGCTCAAATTTCCTTCCTGCCTTTCCCAGATCGCATTCCCGCTTGTTATGGTTTTTCGCTTGTGAGCCCGTTTCATAGGCCAGATAGGCTGCAGCTACGTGAGAACGACCATCGACCGCCCTGCGAAGTTTACAATCTTAGCCAAAAAAACATCACAAATCGATACTCTCTAGATTCTCTACCTACTCTCGGTGCTTAGTGGCAGCACGCTCTGCATACAGAGCTGCGCTCCGATGCCAATCCTGCGTCTCTGGGGGGTTCCCACCATACACACCTGGGTTGGCGTTTCGTGTCATTCTTGTTGTTCTGCTAGCCGTCATGACGTATGCGTTATAATGATCCTGGGATGCCTCAGCGGCAACATCTAGATCTTTGTATTCATTGTACCGCTGAACGAAGTCGCTGTCAAAAGACGGGCCGTGTGGGTTTTCCTTCCGCTTCATACCATCCCGGTAGTAGTCATTAGTGAGATCTCCCGGGGCACTTCCTTGGCTCTGACCTGCGTTGAACCGAGGAGGGAAACCAGTCATCATTCTCGCCCTCATGGCACTCGAGGCTCTCGTAGGGGGGTCAGAGCAAGAGCCTGGGTGGAAGCGGTGCGACTCAAAGTCAGACACGACTGAGTGAGCGATACCACGACCGGAATTCTCAGAGTCGGGATTCCTCTGTCCAGAAGCTGCCCATACAACCTGACCACTGACAATGAAATATGGGCGATCATCCTCTGTGAAATAGGGCCCACCATCTGGTAACATCGCGATAGCAAGAATTTCTGATTGCGTGATAGCTAGTAGGTGTAGATGATTTGAGTGGGCGGGATGATGTTCATATCACAGAACCTATAATTACCGAAGGAGACATCCGCAAGAGCCCAAAGGTCTAATTCAATAAGAGGAGAATTGCATGATCTTATAATGGAAGCCATGTATCCTACCTCTCTCCAGCGTTGCCCTCCGCCTTTGAATGTAAAGAAGAAGTATCATGCTCCAGTTAGCTTGTTTCATTCCGCTGCACAAAGCCGTAGAGGTAGGAAGGCGATAGAAACATCTCAATAGCTTAAGGATGGATTAAGTTGAACATGGGAAGGTCTAGAAGCTGTTCGGTGGCCACAAGGGAGAAACTAGGGATTGTTTACGTGAGATACATGGTGCCATAAACCTGAGTGGAAAGCTGTATGATAGCGAGCGCCCGCTGTTGTCCACATCGTCCATACACGCCATTCACACCACTCTCTCAATCGCTCGCCCTTGTACCGAGGGAAATGCCAACTCCCCATCTGCCCTCTACATGCGTCAAATAATTAACAATCTCAATAGCAGCCTTGGCCTACTACAATGAAATCCAAGCTGCTCACCGGACGTTGTAGTAGAAAACTCCCAACACGACGAAAAGGTGTACACCGCCGCCAATATAGCATTACAAAACACATGCAATCTTAGCATTACTTGAAAGGGTTGGTAATAATTAAGCGTTCTGAAACCCCGTTTTTGATAGGATACTAGCCATGACAGACTCATGGAGGCTTAGGTTACTCATCATGCCACGGTTTCTCACATGATGTTGGCATCACTGATGCGATGACAGATGACACGGACCGCACCTGTCCTACCACACTACAACTTAACCCCTCCCTATTTATTGTCCTAGCAATGATTTATAATAGGCCCGAACTTGCTACATCTGAATCAGGCTTCACAACATCTAATTTAAAGGTGCCGATTGGCCTATGTAAACATCAAACCTGACTTATAGCCAATAAATGAAAGGTACTCGATTTCTTGGCAGTTTGATGCTATCTCCGCAAGTGCCCGTGGCTGTACAGGAAAAGACGCAGCAGGGCTCGGTCCCAGTAAGGTTGGCTCCCTTTAGTTCTATTCACTGGGCGAGGTGACTTGACCGGGTGGGCTGGTTAAGCCCCTATTGGCTTTGATGTATATGATGCAGTCCCCAAGAACCTAGGGTTTTCCTTATTTTCTCCCATATATTAATCGAATCTCTGCTTCTTATCCCCATTTTTAATCTCATCCCCCCTCAAATATCTCTACTTCCTCCTAAAGATATCAGACAGCCGCTTTATATGTCAATGTCCAAGCAGCCGAAATGAATCAAGAAGTCGAGCCCTGGTCTCATCCGATTAATGGACTACCAGCCGAGCTTCTGCAGATGATACTTGAGGCTCTGCCCGATGTGTTGTCTTTGCATAATGCCGTCCTGTCATGTTCACTATTCTACCACACTTTTTCCCATGTCCAGTCGACAGTCACTACACGGGTACTACTGAACCAGGTCAACCTGGATGTGTTGCCTGAAGCAATCATGGCAGCCGAGTCTATATTGCTACGACCGCATGATTCCGACCCTACGAGTTATCGAACAATTATGAAATTTGTCGTCGAGAACTTACAAAAGAGGCCAAGTCCACCTAGATCATGGACTCTACAAAAGGCACTTCGCGTTAGCCGATTGCATTCCTACGTAGACGTCTTGACCAATAATTTCATTGCTGCCACGCTGACTACGCATCCCTTGAGCCGGTCCGATCATCATCCCGTGACATATCAAGAGACGTGTCGCGTAAAACGAGCACTGTACCGGTTTGAAGTCTACTGCAACCTTTTTCGCGAAGAATCCGATGTGGAATCCCCAATATATAACGAGCAAAAATCGCTCTTCTTCGCCCACTTCGCCCCTTATGAAAATGAACAGCTGGGTTGCATACATGACTACCTAGTTCGAGCCGTTTCACCAGGTAAGTGTCCAAGCCCAGCGAGTTTTAGCAAGGCAGTCACTTACAATATGGCGCCAGTTCATAACGAGGTTGCAGAGCATGACGTTGGCTGGGGCGCGTCCAACGTATCGTATGAAGCCAGTCCCGATTCATTTCATCTCCAATATATTCTATCGCTCGGAATAGAGAAGCTATGTGATATTGTCAACGCAGAGACATATGAGGAGCGCTACCGGGTTCTAGATGCCACGAACGGCCCGTCCAGCACCGTTTCTTTCCTGTATCAAGGCTTCGAAACTGCGAACAACTCAAACCCCGACGTCTGGCTCGAAGACTTGACTCCAGAAATTGAGAACCTCTATATCAGGCGACCGTATTTCAACGACCCGGATCCTGGCCCCGCGGATGCCTGGCGATGGGCGCACTTGGAACTGAGCTGTGTGAATTGGGTCTACCATGGGGATCGCGACCAGCTGCGCAGATGGGGGTACGTGATGTGGGACCGCTCCCGATTAGAAGAGGTTGGCGTCTTTCAGGGGCCCTGGGAGGACATGGTCAGCCCCGAGGACTCGCTGCTAGAGAGACAGGAGCTGGGGAGGCAACGAGCGTACATGG
Source organism: Nemania sp. NC0429 (assembly GCA_022578495.1). Lineage (NCBI taxonomy): Eukaryota > Fungi > Ascomycota > Sordariomycetes > Xylariales > Xylariaceae > Nemania > Nemania sp. NC0429. The sequence goes on from MU392249.1 coordinate 72,463, forward strand.
AGAACTCGTGGGGGCCGAGAGAGCGTATCTCACGGGATGGCGGTAGTGGTTGGTGGGCCTGGGGAGATGAGAGTCAGATCAGGTGGGAAAAAAAGCGAGAGCCTCCGTGGGGGGTTGTGAAGAGGACGTGTTGCTCCCGTGAGCTTGTGAAACCTAAGTCGCTGCAAGAGGCTCGATGTATGCTGAGCACGATGACAGCACCCGTGTCAGCCGGGAAATACTAGGGGGTGGATTTTGGGTTCTTGTTACTGGTGGTGGATTGGATGGCATGGCATGGGATAATTCATCCCATGAGTAACCAAGTACACTTTCTTCGCTTTTTGGTCTTGTGCATATGATATACGGCATTGCCGTCATTTACAAGAAATATCAACCACTTAAATCAAATTAACTTCCCGTATATAGCTTCTTTCCTAGCCACGGTCGCTTCTGCCACTTCTCGCGAATAGATTATTCAGCCGCCAACTCGACTCCTGTTCCGACGAACCCGTGTTCTGCGACAAAATAATTCTATTGACTGCCTCTCTAGGCAGACTAAACAGGAGAGTAATAGTCGTTAGATGATGCTTTGTTGAAGATAGGGACCTTTTGCCAGTCCGATAGTACACAGACTGTGAGATTGTTTTAGTAAAGTAGGCGACGTACCGTACATTAGGCATGTTGGGCTTCTTTTGCCGACAGCTACCCGCAAGGCTTTCGGACAGACCTATTCCCTATACAACCTCCCCCTTTTCTGTCTTCGACATACCTATAGTCAGAAACGTAGAGTGAACAGAGTGGATAGGAAATACCGCTTGCACCAAGCGAACAGCTCTGAGGTCTCACTAGAAGTTTTCGCCGTCATCATCTTTACTACCACCAGATTACACGCAACTCGCACAAGCTCATAATCCAGTTTCCCTACCATCGACGCCAGCGTGGCTAAAAGGGTAGCTGGACAGGTGGCTAAGCATAGACCTCATACCCTTTTATATACTGGCCTCCTACATATACTTATATCGCCTCGTTGGCCTTTAAATCACTAAATCTGACGGAAGGAGCCGAAACGGCTGAGACCTATTTTCAAGAAGAGTTGCATAGCTTTAAGCTGTTGCTGATGAATTAGAGCCTTGTCCCTATGGGTTCCTTTTTATATTGTTCACGTACCAAAAGCCGGTGTTACCGATGAAAATGCGAAGGACAGGATGTGATGGGGGTATGGTGAGGTAGACCTAGAGTTTATTTTATGCCTCACAATTTGCCTGAACCAAGAAACAATATCTTCTGCCTTTCTGCCTATACAGCTATGTAAAGCTAGCACCTTCCGTCCTTTTGCCATTCCCGTCTCAGAATAATTGTCATAATCTCGAGGCCTCTGTCCGCAAAGAACCCAAGTTGATGCCTTTGCTGTGGAAAATGCAACGAACATTCTAGATGGTAGCACTTTCTTCTTGATTCACTTGCCGACATTGCTCCGACTTCTGTTGTTTGAGGGGAACAATCATTATCCGGCGCAGGATTGGGTATCGCGCATTCAAGTACCTACCTATGTAATGAAGTTCAGGGTTCGGCTTCGGCTGGGGTCGGCTCAGGGTGGGCAAAACTCACTGAGCAGAAAGCGCAGGGTAGGGCGCACTAGGTAGGCACTGGATACTAGTCAGGGCTCAGGCTAAAAGCGGCATGGCATAGGCATCATTGAGTCTTCTCCTTTCGAAGAGCTGCATGACCTGACTTGGCTTGCTTTGATGGCAGCGAAGAGGCAGAGCGGAGTGGCGTTAGTGAGATGGGCTGCATGCCAAATACTGTTCGCAATTTTATGGATTTGGCTTGTCAGTCGAGAATTTTCGCGGAACATGTGATATCGCTCTTTTGTTATTCCCACTGCTTGGCGAACTCCCAGGCGAAAGATGCTTTGGCTGTGATGGGTACATCATTACATGTATGTCGGGCTCAGGTACCTACAAAGCTACTGATACATGATCGATACAAATATCCTTACTATGCTCAGATGCTTTGATATACCGAATGATATAATATTGCCACACAAGTGATGGTGACACGTCGAGGATGATCGGAGGATGTTGTGCCTGGAGCCAACAACTGTGGTGGCTTGTATCAGTAGGGATGGCTGGCACGAATACCTACACTACTGCCGTAGGCCGTAAACGGCGGCATGACAGCAGCAGACACAGCAGCTAGGAAGTTTGGATATTAGGGGATTGGTTCGTGGGCTGCATGAACGGCGTCAGTGGCGTTTTCCCGCCCACCAAAATCGAACCCAACCCAAGCCGATCCGATAATCACGTTCAGAGCACGTTGTAGATAGGTAGGTATTCTCGGTACTGTAGTACTTCGGAGTGTGGCATGAGCCGAGAAAGGTCCCCTAAATATAAAAAGAGGCACGAAGTAACTAGTGCAGGATAGGCACTCCCTGCCTCCTCTTTCTTATGTAATAAATGTGCATATACTGGGGGGGGGGGGGGGGGGGGGGGGGGGGGGCGCGGCCGGGGGGGGGGGGGGGGGCGGGGCGCCCCCCGCCCGCCCCCCCCCCCCCCCCCCCCCCCCCCCCCCCCAGGACAGGACGGGACATGAGCGTGAGCGTGGGATGCCGCAGTCCAGCCACCACACGATTTGCCCGGAATTCGCATCCCGGGGCTCGGTAGTGGTCGAGGTCACTCTCCTCGGGTTATCCCTCCTGGGTTAGAAGGCGTTCCTTGCTTGACAAAGATGCAGGACTCAGACTACCTGGCCAGGTATCACGTTCAACTGATTCATCGTACTTCGTACAGATTCGTGCAATGCTTTCGTCATGATAGAAAGCCGTCCGCAGTGTGGACCCATTTGGCAAGTCAAGCGAAGGTTCTTCGAGCCAATCACCTAGACAAGGCCTGTCAATCCGGGTACGAGTACGTAAGTAGGCTGACTCCGGCTGCGGCGATGGGAGTGACGCGAGTAGGTGGTCAGAGTGGTTCAAGGCAACAATGGCAATGACTTGTTCTCGCATTAGGTCCGATAGGCAACGTCGAACCGTCAACATTTCACAGAGAGTGAAGTCTAGAAGGCTTGCGAACACTTTGGCATGGGGTAGGATTTGTAGCTGGTTAGGTCGTCTCACTGACGCCACTGCGAGTTCTCAGGCCTGCCTGTGAGGCACAACATTTTTGCTTTTGCAAAAAAGAATCTGGAACGATGTTCTATCTATCGACACGAAATAGCATGTGAGCCGATCAGAAAGCCGATATAGGCAGTGCACTTTGGTTGTAAAAATGATTGCATAAGCTCTTCCTACCCCCTACTCTGTCCGACTCCCTACCAACGAAGCATAGTTTCTCGGGACACTAGGCTAAAGGCCTGGCATCCAGGGTGGGTGCAAGGAAGACATCGATGGGACAAAACGGGGCCTGACAAACAAGTCCACCAAAGTCCAACATCTTTCTTGATCTCGAAAACCTAGGTATGCGTTTGGCACCTTTAAAAATCAAATATCTCCCTAGTAGGAGGGAGCTGAAGGCCACCAATGATATAATTTTCTCATCGGACCGGACTGGGTTGATACTCCAAAAAAGAGCGGAGGACGAACTGCTCCTCCGAAGACTACCTCAGAGCCACTCGACCCATGATTATACGGATACAACTCGACTTCTGTGGGCGGCGGGACGGGATGGCGGGCAGGCAGATAGGCAGAGGTAGGGCATGTGTAGGTCTATTACGTTGACGAAGCCGCCCGCATGCGCAAACGATAGGCAAACAAGGAGTACCAAGTGGCGATTACAAAAATGACGGAGCTGCATGGTACGAGGATCGCTGCGGTAGTAATCATGGCCGGTGCATTCGCGTAGTCTCCGCTCATGGCAGGCAAAGACAAATGAATCTCACGGGCTAATAAATGATCACTTGGATGGGGGAGCCTCTCGCTTGAGCCCTGAAGGCCACGCGGAGCACCGCTGCAGGAGAAGAACGCTGGCCCGCCTCCCCCTCCCAATGAGATTCGTGAATGCGTGCGCCCCTTGGTATCTCCTGGTGGATCGTGATGCAGGTTGGCGCCTGGGTGATGGGAAGTCATGGGAAGAGAAGGGGAGGGGGGGGCATATTGGGCGTTTATTTCGTGAATAGACCCTACTTCGTACGTCGTATCCGCTTGGTCCAGCGGACTCTCTAACCTAGTGGACTTGTATGGGACGAGTTTTCGCTATGGTGAACAATAGCTCGCTGACCCTACCAGGGATTAGAGTGGCATCCGCAGAAATGGTAAGCAACATGCCTGACAGTGCGGAGGCTGGTTACTAGTTAAAGTACTTTTAGTGAGGGGAAATGCCAGGAGACGATAACTAAGTCTCCCGTTTCTCCTATTCGCATCCAGGTAGGGATACCTACTGTACTGCGTAACTTCGTACACTTCCATGTGTATCGGCGTGTAGGTATCTGCACCCTGGGCCTCTCTCACCGCTATAAGCCTGCGATAGAAAGGATAACACCCCCGTTGCTGTGACGCAAGACATGGCTTGAGAGTTGCTTGCCATAAGCTGTAGGTAGGTTTACATCGATTTTTTTGCTAGCTGCCTAGGGGGCCTCTATTTGTCTCGCGATAAGAGACCGGCTCGACGTATATGCGCATCACGGTCATCGACGGCTGTCCCGAGCGGTGGCCACCACCTACCTACACTACTTCATGTAGCCAAGCAATGGGTAGCGCCTCTGACGGCGATACAGCGGGGGGGGGGGACGAAGGTTAGGGTTTCCCGCCGCTATAGTGCAACCTCTGTCCAAATGGCTTTGTTGAAACGAAACTGGCGATGTGCGCCGGAGCTACAGGAATTAGTGGCTTGATTTGGGCTGTGAGGCATAAGACTGTTGAGGAGCTCCGCAAGGAGGGGAAGACGGCGTTCTTGGCATCGTCCCGTTAGACTTGCTGACGCTGGCTACTGATAATGAGAGAAAGTGTCTCGTGAGAAAGCGATAAGCGACGTGATGTCTATAATTGTATATACATAACACGACCCGTTTTAGTATGCAATAAGGAGAGATAGCACCCTATATCGTTGGTTAACCTGTATGGGCCGTCTGGTGCGGTCGTTACCAAGTATATATCGGGATACCTGGTATGTAATGGAGTTGCACAGGTGTGAGATGTCCATGTATAATTTCAATTGCCTCCACTACCGTCGATGCGAAGAGGGGGGTTGGGCGCAGCACGAGATCGCCACGGGAGCAAAACTGTACCTACGTAAGAGGTAGGTAGTGTAACAGTTGTTGCAATTTTAGCTTGAAGCACTCCGTAAGGTACTTGTGATACGAATACAACTTGCTGTGGCAGGGTGTTGGTGTTGGTGTTCAAGTCCAACTCGAGGTGCCTACACTTCAGACGGAAATGTAACATCATCTGGGAAGTCCAACACTAGAATTTTCTGCTTGTGCGGCATGGCGATCGGCTACACTACAGTAGTAAGACCCGGTAGCAAGGAAGGGCTCCGTAGGGGTCCATGTGGGTGGTAGGATATTCATAGTCGTACTAGCGAGTGGCGCGTTTTGGCGGTCTTTGGGTTGATCTTCATGAGGCGAAACAAAAACAAGAAAGAGGTTCGCCCTGTCGCAGCATCTTTGTCGCATCAACTCCACCTCGACTGCTGTCGGGATATCTAGTAGCACCGCCGTATCGTGTACACGTGTAAGCGCAGGCTTCCATGATCTTCGAGTGATATGCCTACTTCTTACTTACCTACACCGCAGTAGATACATATATCTCCGTACGAAGTAAAGATAGGTACTTCGTACACTCGATGTCTTTGTTGTTGGAAGCCCTACCCGTAGACTCTGCCCCGTGCTTTGGCGGGTCTAAGTCGTTTTGGGCTTCCCACAAAGTTGCCGGAGGAGGGACAGATCTACACTACCACAGTACGCAATTATCTGTAGATACCGGTATACTGGCTACCTACACTACCATCTGCTGATACATCGTAGGTAGGCAAGCCTCTCATGCTGGTGCTTGATATTACAGCCAATTTTTATTACTGGTCCCCCGATAGGTATTCCGGATGAGCGGTTGCGCTATTCCCTTCTAATACACCCTTGCCTCATCTACTCTAGGTACTCCACGGGCGCGTAAAGATGTCTACACTAGGGCAGGCAGGCAGGCAGGCAGGCAGGGAATGTTGAATCCACCGGTCTTCCGCATCAAGCCCGGCAGCCATACTCGGTACCTAGTGGAGTGTAGGTAAGGTGGTAAGGTAGTGTAGGATGATAGCACCAAGCATCTCTTCTTTTATGCCATGTTCAAGCCTTCGAGGTCGACCATCAGGCTTCAACTACTTCGTACTCGTCTCATATTGTTGTGTTAGGCTGACGCATAAAGGAAACCGAATAAGGACATTACCTAGGTACTTATAGCCAAGCTAACCTAATCGCGATCTCTATCTGAGGCTATTGCTAAGCAGGACGATGGATCGATGGATCGTGGAGGAACACCCCTCATCACGGTTATGACCCCGTTCTCTTTTTGTTGCCGAGAGCAGCGCCAATCAACGGCTATGAGCAGAGACGCGTGGGTTGATTGACGCATCTTACGCGGTACCGTGGTCTTATACACCACATAATTACCTATTACCGTAACTACACTACCTACCTATTACTTCGTACACCAGGTACTCGATGTGCTACGCCCTGAGAAAGCAGATAGGTAGTGACACACGGTTATACATACCCGTACGGTGTACCTCAAGGACGACGAGCAGGGGGAAGGAAGGAAATGAGCTTGGAGAATGGATGACTTTACTTACCCACCAAGGCATTACCTACCTGTTGTATGCTCTCAAGAAAAGGAAGAGGAATCGGGGCTGAATGAATCTATCTGGATGCGCTAGGTAGCTGTCGCGCATGGATGCCTCGGCGCTATGCGGATACGCAGATGTGTGCAACTGGAAATGAAAAGCCGCAGAAAGCGCCCTTTTCTTATTACTTCCTTCTCTCTCCTGCAGGCCTACCTAATTTATAAAAGGAGGAGAAACTTGAGGTGGACAGATTCATTCCATTGGGAGCAAGCCTACACTATGTATCAACCAGTGGTCCAGTACACAATAGTGTACCTACCTAGACTTACATTACAGGCTACGGGGCAAACCCCAACCTCCTTCGCAGCCACTTTATCCATGATCCATAAGTACGCAGAACTGGCAAACGTGCATCATCAGATCAGTTGACATTCGCGGCTTCGTTGGGAGGGCATCAGGGAGGAAGAGAGGGCTAGCTAAATTCTGAAGTGAGCAGCAATCATCTTTAGTACTCATCATCTACCTCGCCTGCACCGCCTGGGTTCAGGCAGATGGTGTACCTATGTATGTGAATGTACTGGGGGTAATCCGTACTTCCGTGTGTGTGCTCACCGATCTTACGCATGTCAACATTCATCTGGTACACTCCTACCTACCTCCCTCCATGCTGAACGCTCGAACTTTACCTATGAAGGGAGGTACTTGGGTTTCTAGGGCACTACACCAACGTGGGTTAGAAATAAAACAATTTTGGAACATACACTATAAATATCAACTCAATAGGCAGTATCCACCTTTTCGTGGATAGACAGACAGACAGACACAGACATCATATGTTTTCCTGGTACCTATCTCCTGACATGAATAGTGCTCGTGAATAAGACTGGTCTTTCCAAATCAGCTCTATCGACTATACCTAAATCATGATCTAGGTACACCTTGCCTCGAGTTGTTGTGTTTTGACCTGTATCAACTTACAGTGGAGGTTTGGCGGAGTAGGTACTACACTACTAAGGTACCTCCATGGTATGCTTAAAAACAAGCTAAGCAAACAAAAGACCATAAATAAATGCGTCTAAAATTAAAGCACAAGGGACTCTTCCTCCAACACTACCTACCTACACTACACTTGGTAGCGAATGTGTTTGGTAAAATGTAGGTAAGGAAGCCCATGCTGACCAGCGAGTGCATGCGGTAGGTAAAGTATGTACCTACACAACTCTCCCTAAGTACCTACCTTATTTTACATACCTAGCCTGCTGGGAATGGTTGCCGAGGCTTTCATCAGTGACTCCCATCACACGGCACGGGCATCACACTTGTTGGTGAGACAACGACGTAGCCGGGTCGATGTAAGACGTCTACAGACAGGTTTGCAGCAAGAAATCGCCTACACTACATGTCATCGAGCCACCTCGGCCAAAGTCAAAGCATAAGACGAACGACTCGTCTGTGCAATACTTACCTAGAACACCTAGAATACAGTACAGTACAGTATCATACTGCACAGCTTTTGTTGTTGTTGTTGCTGTTGTTGTACTGTACCAATGACTCGTTGCGAAGGCTATTCGAACACGGGCACAGCCTGCGTCACCGCTCTCTAGACAGAAACCTGGTTGTGCAAATTTGCGTTGCGCCAAAATATGGTACATTAGATGAGTGGCTGACGGTGGTCCTGGACACTAATTCCACGTTGATTGGACACATGGACATAGCGAACGATAAGGTTAGGTAAGGTAGGCAGGTATTCGATATTCGGGTGGCTTGAGTCTAACTGTTCCCTACCATTATGAATACCTACTTCTTACTTAATTAAGTATGTAAGAGATAGGTATGGGATGGAGGCAAGTTTGATGCCAGAGGGGAAATACCAACAGCGACACGACCTGCCATATGGATAGGTACTAAAAGCAGTCCTAGCAGTCCTTTGTCTGTTCAAAAAAAAAAAAAAAAAAAGAGCTGTGAGGCATTTCTTGTAGGAAAGCTGTTTTCTTGAATAAGGTCCCCCTACCTAGCCTGCCACATCAGGTTAGGAGCGCGTAGGCAATACCCAGCAAGGAAGGTTTGAATTCCTCGCGGCTCTTCTAGCGATGAACTAGTGTCCTGGGCCGATGCATTTCTCACTTTGGGATACGGTTTGCCCGAATCACTACCTGCAGCTAGTGTGAAGCCTGGAGCCCTTTGGAGTGAAAAACCTCTGAGTTTCTCCCACCCTACCCACATGTGCAGTTGGGTACATATAGGTATTTGTCCATTTGGTGGAGTGTACTATCCCTTTAAGCACCAATTCGGCTGCAATACATATATAGTGGGATAGTGGGGCTTTACCCACATAGTTTACACCAATAAACTTATTATCCGAGCATTAAATCACCGTTTAATTGGGTATGAGTATATGCAAGTTGCCCCACAAGATGTATTGCAGCCGAGTCAGTGCTTAAAGGGATACGTCCACCACTTACATGTCAATGGGCGTAAGGCATTTGAGCGTAGAAAATACTTAGATCAAGCGTGGAGATTGGAGATACCAACTTTGTAAAAAAAGGAGGTACCTATTTTGCACACGGAAGGGCCTTTGGGGTGTACACTTCTACCTCCAATAAACCCCCGCATGCGTTGTGGATTGGTGGTCATTGGGCTCTGAAACGTCTCTGAAATGAAGTACCGAGGTCTGCATCGCAGGTACGGTCTACCTTGCTCGTCATGTCCAAGTGCACCAAAACAGGCTTACATGTAGGGCAGGCAGGGTCCAGCACAGCTCTCTGGAGAGGGACTGGAGGACACATACAGGTATAAGCCCAAGTAAGGTACCTGGGGCATACTACTGGATCATGTACTTTGAACAAGCCCGGAAACTCCTTGGCCGTACCCACCACGACCCAAGGGCTCTTGCATGCTAAGATGGAAAAGTCCACTGCGCAGCAGGCGCTAAGACCAATCACGGTACCCGCTTTCAAGGCCTTCAGTCGCAGTGCCCACCAAATCACTTGCCATTTCCAATCATTTTCCCTCTCGCCGTTTGTCCACTAGCGTGGTCATGTATCCATCACAGAACAGTGGCGCTAACTTGACAGAAGAGTCAAGAGAGCCTGGCGAGCCTGGCGACCTGGCTCTGGCTCTGCTCTGGTCGTTCGACCCACACTTCCGCGTCCGTCCCAACCTAAACGGCGTCCATACTCAGAGCTAGCAGTAACCTCCCATCTCATGTACCTAATGTAGAGTACTTCGTACCCCCCCCCTAGTATCAGACGGTAGTACCTGCGGACACAGCGGGTGTAGCAAAGCAGATGGGTACTTCGTACCTACATTGTGCACAGGTAGAGATCCGGTATGTACCTACGTACCTATCTCTGCAAAGTACACTAGTACGTTTTCTGTTATCTGAGCAGCTGCGTACCTGTAATGTGCCCCAGGTAAGGTACTTCGTCTCTTTGAGGTACCTACCTCTACAGCACCACCTACGAATACATTGCTAGGATACCTCCTCTACGCTAGCCTCTAGGTACCTACCGTACCTACCTACCATACCTATTCACATCCGCATCCACTCACTTCAACACATCCACTCACTCACCCACTTCACTTCCGCATCCACATCCACTTCCATCCGCCCCATCCCCATCCTCCTTTCAACCCTCTCTCTAACTTTCTTCATCCGCCTTCTTGACGTCTCCTCTCCCTCTCCCTCCCCTCCCCTCTCCCCTCTCCTTGACAATCATCATTGTTCTGTTCTTCACCCTTCATTTTTTTTTCTTCTCGCCGCCTGTGTGTCAGACCGGAGTGGCGACTTAGACCTTCCACCGTCGCCTGCTGTGTCGTCTCGGTCTTCCCACCTTTCCTTTGACCCTTTCCCGAGACGAGAATAAGAAGAAGAATCGAATTGAAGAGCCGAGAGAAACTGAGTAACCAAGGCCCGGACACTTCGAGATTACTAGAGGCTCCGACCCCAAAGCCTGTTTTCCGCGTTCCAGCCTTGTTGTCCTCCACCACCATCATAACTGCCGCGATAGTCCTACCTCTACCGAACGGCTTCGAACGGGCTCCTGACTGGCCGCCGTTGGACTCGGCTGCATCTCCTGGCGACGCATTCGTGGTTACGTTGAACTCTTAAACACAGCCTCGGATCCTCTTGATTGAGCGAGACGTCATTTGCATAAACTATCCCCGCGACCTCTATATCACAAACACGCCCTCGACGACTTCCCTGCTCGACCGAATCGTCCGTGCTTTAAACCACGGTTAATTGGCATACTGTGTATTTATTGCCATACACTCTTGTGGCTCGTTCGAAGTTGAGGTTACTTGCTCTCTTAAGGTTTGTTCATTTTTATCTACTGAGCTGTGCTACCCCCCTTGCCAAATGCGCTTTTCCCTAAGCATTTTGTACCACCCTGGAATGGTGCCACGGCCATTCACGAGCTGTCAAGCTGCTCCTCGAAAGAAACGCACCGCAATGCCAAGTCAGCCTGCTTTCTCATATAATATTGAGCTACGTTATCCTCTGAGTGCGCGGGCTGCTTGGGCCGCATGGCGGATACTGGCACAAGTTGGACAAGTAGTTGGTCCACTTGTTAATATTTGGCGGTCGAGCTATTACCAAAATTGGCAGTTGCGACGATGGCGAGGACGCGGATGAGGCAAGATCAATATCCAGTTGATTGCTCTCTCTCGCTACTTGACTTCGACGCCGTCTTGATCCCCAGCCGGAGTTCGCGATAGGCGCCGTCTTACCCTATTCTTAATACACCAGCTTTCTCCATCCAACCTGAAAAATACACAACAACGAAGGAAGAAGATACTAACATTGTGATAACAGAAGGTTGAAATACCTGGTCTTGTCGAGCTCGTGTTGACCTAGTCCTTTTACCTCTTGGGTACAAAACATTCCTTTCGACAGCATTGATTGCATTGCAGCACCACAGCCCGCCTCTTGTTCTGCTCCCGTCCGGTACACACAGCATCCCGTAACGGCACACGTAATCCGATTTATTGCCTGCACTGAATCCACACTCGTGTCACGATCCTCACTTTGATTTGGCTTTTCTAGTCGACTGTTGATGGCTTGCGCGTCTTAGTAGGGTTTCAACAACCTCCCCCACCACACTTCCTCTCTTCGGCCCTGGATTTCACTGCCAGCTACATTGCTCAACACATTTGGGCACAGCTGAGCTGCTACGTCCACGCGCTCGAAGCAGATTTCTCCTCCGACAAAGGTCACGTCTGGATCTTTGACGGAGACAACCCTCCCAATCCGTCATCATGCCGGGCGGTGTGTGTGCGGTTCTCGATTATGAGACCGACATGATGGCCGAATACGTGGCCGATATGGCTACTCGAATCGTCATCCCCTGCTCCACTGTCACGCCAGCTTTCCGCAAATTTGTCAATCAGATCCTCACATCCACTCGCCTCCCCAGTACCACGATCCTCTTGGGCATGAACTACCTCGCCAAGCACATGAACATGCACAAGCACGCAGGCACTTACAGCACTGTGGGCGAGGATGAGCTCTGGAAGATGCTTACCATTGCGCTCCTGTTGGGTAGCAAGTTTCTTGACGACAACACCTTCCAGAATCGATCTTGGTCAGACGTGAGCGGGATTGCTGTGGCAGAGCTCAATGTCCTGGAAGGAAAATGGTTGCGGGATATGGATTGGGTGTTGTACGTCAATCTCGATCGCAGCCACGACTACGATGCTTGGCTCAAGAGCTGGAAGCAATACCAGGACAACAAACGGCATGCTCTCCAGCAACAGACCCAGGCCACGCGCCGCGAGAGACTCGCGCCTATTGTCACCAACATTCATGTTGAACCGACCAGACAGGCCCACCACCCCCTGGTGTACGAAGGATGGACTCACGAGGAAATATCGGACCATGAAAGGCTCACCATGAGCGCGAGGTCCAGTCGATCTAGCAAGGTGTCTTATAGACCCCGGGAAGGATCATGGTCCAGTCGTTATCAAAATCCTTGGGCCCAAGCGCCGCTGACACCTCCCGACTCGGGATATGGCACCCCGGAATATTTGAACTCAGCAGCCTCTGTCAATTCGCGTTACAATGAGTGGTTCAGCCAAGCTGTGGCGAATCAGAACTACGGTCGCTATTCTCAGGCTTCGGCTTCACACCACAGCTACTCTTCGTCGAGAAGTGGCTCCCATTTTCACCAGCCCTACTTCAATCACTTTGGACACACTGCCTGGGATGCGGGTGTGGCCGAGTGTAACTGCGCCTCTTGTCTTTCAGCTATCCATGTTAAAGCTGGACCCTACCTCCACTCCCATGCCTATGGCCAATCTGTCATGGGCTAATGAGGCTCTCGCAGCGAATGCTAAGGTGGTTCAATACAGGCATTGCCCCTCGACTAGGTCGCGGCGGACGATGCGGTTGCGAAATGGAACTCGCGTGACTGTGAGGCCCTTGGCCGCCGATTTCCCACATCCCATTGCGGCGGTTGCATGAACATATTACTGCTTCGATCAGATACCCTTTTTCTGGCGAGACTGTTTGGACGCGACTCTTCCACGAGAAGACTGAGTGTTGGATTCGATTCGATACGGGACATAATTGCTCCGAAATTCCTTTGTACGACCAACATCGCGAGCCCCTCCCAGTCCATCGAATTCTCCCATGTTTATATCAAAATAGTGTTTTTCTGTGGAGTCGTCTGCGCCGGACAGGACTATCTCCTTTACGACTTTCCGTATTTTATCATTATTGGCGTTGAACCTGGTATTCCCCGACGGCCCGGAGTTTTCCTCCCTTTTTTTTGGTCATTGCACACGATAGATTTGATTGTGTCCCATCTTGTTCGCATTTAACAGCGACGGCGGCTAAAATCTGAGACTTCTCATGGCGTTTAAAAACAGACAATTCGATAACCCATAAAATGGTTCTTTTTCTCTCTCTTTTTCTGATCAACCACTCCTTTCATTTCCCTCTCCCGGCCCAGGGAGGAGAAAACAGAAGCAATTTGACGCTTCCACAGTATAACGACTTACATATTATTCCGTCGGCCCTCTGTTGCCGGTGTCGGCCACGGGTTTCACATTCTGGTCCTGCACCTTCGCGGAAGAACGGTGCTGTTCATCCTGCTCCCTGGCCTCCATAATAGGACAAGGGAATGTGTGGTTCCTCCTCTGAGATTCTACAAATGCAGGCTGACTGCAGGATGTCGACCCGACGTGGATAGTGGCAACCTATCTTGTTATCCGGTTGGTTGGGTAAGGACATGGTTGCCATCCCTCCCGGGGTCCATTCTGGGCACAAGATGCCACGCCACTTCGCAATGTTGCATTTATTTATTTTTCTTTGCAGGAATGAAGAGCTAAAATGGGGGTACGTTATCGTGTGGTGTTCTCTTTTCTTATATGATGGATCGTTCGAAGGGTGCGCTAAGGGCACCCATGGATGCGACGAGTGGAGCACTGCTCTGCCGCTTCGTATCTTTTTACGTTTTAGATTGAAGATGGGGACTTGGGGGACTGGGGGAGCATTTGGAGCTGGGGTCTAATCTTTATTGGTCCAGACAGATTCGTTGCGAGCTTGGCTTTTTCTTCATTTTTTGGCCTGCTGGAGGCGGATATGCTTCTTTTCTTGACGACTGGCATGATATCCCTGCTCTTGTCCGTTTGCACGCCGGTGGTGGGATGGTGGCTTGCGGGGGACACAAAACCGGGGTTACACAAGTCGGCAATGGTTATGTTGGACTCGGCGGAATTGAAGGTTTAGGCAGACTGTGTGAAAGTGGTCTACCTGTTTAGTTAAGTGGTGGGAAAATGGTATTGCAATGGTATTCCTTTGTGGATAGAGATGTAGATACGGGAGGGGGGACGGCCCCCTCTCATTCTGATGAAGCAGGCAAGCCTCTCAGTTGATTCATACGCGTGTCGCAACGAGGCCGACGAACAACTGCGATTGGGTTATATTAGCATATAAGCATACATATATATATGTACATGGTATCCGATATGAAGATGGAGCCACACTCCCGCCTTGTTTATTTGGTCCTCAAGTCGGCTTACACGGCGTTCAAGTGGACTGTGTAGAGGTAACCTGACTGTTGGGGATTCCTGTTGTTAGGAGTCGGGCAGTAGGCTCCATGAGGTACGGCACCTCGCCGGACCTTGCGATAGGTACTAAGTAGGTACCTACCAGGTGGATATGAGACGACAGCACCGATTGACAGCTGATGTAATGGCCAACCAGCTGCCCTTATTCATCAGCAGCTGGGGTGCATTACATGTCGCTCCATACCCGACCTGATTGATGAAAGGTACCGAGCTAGGTACCTGTTCTTACTCCCATCTCATAAGTCCTCTCACTTCTCTCTCATGTACGAAGTCTCATCTCGATTCTTTTAATACCTGTGGGCCTGATATTCAGTATCTTTCTATCTCTCTCACATCCGACCCGCCCGGTGTGACTTCGTTCGTCACTCCTACCTTCGACACGCACGACCCTGTCATTTTGTGTCCCCGGCGACGGCAGCAGCAGCAGCAGGGAGGGCGTTGGTGAACTAACTGCTGCTGCGATAGTGTTGGCGCAGCACGGGAGCTACAATGACGTCGCGATTCGTCTCTGGCGGGGTCATCGCCGGCGACGGCGATGACGTTGGTCCTGGACGGGTTCCTGTCGAGAGGAGCCGTGGTGACGGCGGCGAAAAGGAAGCTTCAGGGCGGGAAAGAGATGGAGAGAGGGGCGTAGGAGGCGGAGTAGGAGCAAGTCTGGGCAGCAGCAAAACGTCGGTGGAATGGGAGGCCGTGCAGAAGGATCTCGACGAGGAGAGACAGAGGCGAGCGGAGGCGCGCAAGCTGGCCGTGGAGGGGGGCGCTGGCGAAGAGAGGAGTCTTTACGACATTTTGCAGGCTAATAAGGGTATGTTTTTAAGGCTGTCCGTTCCTTTCCCTCGTTTGCTTGGAATTTTCTTCGTCGTCTAGCTGATTGGAGTTTTCTATGTCTTGCCCTGGCCTGGCCTGCTCTGCATTTGCAAACGCCTCGCTCTTTGCCTTTTTTTTTTTTCTTTTTTTTTCTTTCTCTCTCTCTCTCTCTTCTCCTCTTTCCTTCCTTCGTCACTCGCTGGCTAATCCTCGCGCTCCTCGTCTGTCTCGCGCAGCCGCAAAACAAGCTGCGTTCGAAGAGCAGAACCGCATCCGGAACCAATTCCGCGCCCTCGACGACGACGAGATCGAGTTCCTCCACGGCATGAGCGACGACAAGCGCGCTGAGGAGGAGCGCGTGAGGCGCGAGACAGAAGAAAGGCTAGCATCCTTCCGGAAAGCGCAGCTATCCGTCGGGGGAGCCGGCGTAGGCGATGCCGGCGACGGCGGGGACGGGGATGGCGAGGCCGAAGAGTGGGGACTTGCTACCGGGCGGAAGAGAAAGAGGGATCGAGAGCGCGACAAGTCCGGGTTAAAGGGGGTTCGGAGGAAAACCAGCACGTCTGGGGATGACAAGGCGGCGGCGGCTGGGGAAGCCAAGGGGAGGGATGGTGCTGCCTCGTCTACCGAGAATGGCCGGGTGAAGCTTGCCCCAGCAAAGACTACGATGACACCTGCTGAGCCCGAAACACCTGCTGCTGAGAAGCCCTCGTCTGCTGCGCCCGCTGCTTCGACGCGGACTGTGGATGTGGCTGTGACACAGAAGCCGGCGTTCGGTCTTGTCGACTATGGCTCGGACGAAGACGATGAGGGTTGAAGAGACGACATGACATCTTTCTTCACGGTGGTCCTATGGTCACCGCCATGGCTACGGATGCAGCCAGAGCCACGGTGTTACCAGCAAAGAGGCACCTGCTCGCCGAGGACCATGTCGCGGTGGGCTTCGGCGGGGTTTTTGGCTCGGCTCTCTTTAGCCAAAGTTGATGCGCTGTTCCGTTCTGATTATGATGGACGTGGCGGACGATGTGGCACTCCTAGCAGCGCCTCCTCCGCCTACCGTCACAAGATAGCAAGTTCGTATAACCCACGACACCACGGAAGCCCGGATCCGAACTGATAGCCAGCCAGTCCGAGGGGGGCGCTGGCACACACCGGATGTCGGGTTCCTCTCTGCGGGATGAGGGACAAGCCATAATGAGTGTCATCGTTTAGTCTCGGCGCAATCCGCCCACATGACCTGGATCTTGTAATAGATGGGACGGCGAGGCTGTCAGCGGGAAAAATCGCCTTGGTGTACCTTGCGGCCAGTGACTGCTATTCGTATTCTGGCGGGAATAGGTCTGGATCATATATACTACGCTAGAATAAGATAGACGCCGTGATATGTAAATACTCGACGTAGAATATGCCTCGCGATTGGCTCCAAACCATAACGGGCCTATTTCCTCCTCCTCCGTCTTACTTCTTTCTTCCATCGTCTTCATCTGCAGCTTCAATGCTGTTGTTGCTCCCCTCCCCCTCTACTCATTCCCCCTTCAGCCAGGCGGGCAATTTGACCAGGTACAGTACTATACCCGTTGGCCCCAGCGAGCTTGAGCGACTGAATTGACACACCTTAAGGGAGGTAAATATGTAGGTAGGCCAGGCAGGTAGGTAAGCAGGCATATTGTTGGAACTGATGAGCTACTTCATCGAGTGAAGGGTTGAAATCTGGTATCATGATATACACAAACTTGGCTCTTCTGTCTCGGCTATATAGGTAGGTAGTCTCATGCTGTTTGTTGTGCTCCTCATTCGATGGCGGCCTCTCTCTGCATTTGGCTTTCTGTCTCTCTGGTTGAACCGGATGAGTCGCTCGCCCTACCTACCGGCCGGACAGCTACCTAATTAGGTACATAACTATGTGAGTGAGCGAGTAAGCAAGTAAGTAAGTAGATACAGAACCGAGAACACGGCTGAGCCATGTCCCTGCCGTCGCAGACACTGTTTGGCGAGGTATCATTCGTCCCTCCTGATTGATGGATGACCTTATGTACTTGAAAAAGTCGATACAGACTTGACCTGGGTGTGTATTTCGCCGTCATTCGTCTATAAACCCCGTCCATTTTAAACTAAGTTCCTTCTATGCTTGCCATACACGCCGTGTAACGCATACACGTATTTACACGGACTTCCGAGTTCCCGCCGCCGCCGTCTATTGGATTGGATGGATTGGATTGGATTGGATTGGATTGGATGGGTATTTTGATCTGGAGTGGTTTCGTGGTGTTACAAGAGATATACACGCATGGCTGAGCTGGCCGGCTCTCGCGGTGGTCGGGTAGGGTAGTCTTTGTCTCTCTCTCTCTCTCTCTCTCTCCTCGGATATGAATCGACACGTCCGTGTTTGCCCTGCTCTCTACGTTACTCCGCTTGGCTTTACTCGTCGTCGTCGACGTACACGGGCCGTGGCTTCGGCGCGGGCGTCCAGGCCCATCGCCAGAGACTACGCAGGCTCCCCTTGATGAACCCCTCGACCTCCTCCTCGGGGATGACGATGGCGCGGGCGCGGGCCTCGTCTTCGGGAAGTAGCTCAAAGCGGCGCATGCGCATCGCTATGCGGGGGTCTAGGACCACTGGACTCGTCCAAATCTTCTCGGCCGGCGGGGCATCCTGTTTCTTCCCCTCGTCGCTCCTGGCGTTTCTCTTTTCCTCCTTCCACACCGACTTGGGCCAGTCTCTCTCTTCCCATGCAAGAGCGGTGGCCTGTTCGGGTTCGGCGTTCTCAGAGTCCGGGTTCGACTCATCGCGGAATTCGCGCGCCGCGGCCAGGCAAACGGCGGCGACCTCGCGACCGACGTCGTCAGCGAGGTGTCGGCGGTTCAGGAAACGGCCGAGCCGGATGAAGGTGTTCGTGAAGCCGAGGATGTGGGGAAACGGCACGGGCGCCGAGGGGGAGAATTCGGCAGGGATCAGCATGGGGATGGGTGAGGTTGGGTAGTCGGCAGTCGTGTTGTGAGGCAGGGGTTGGGGTGGTCGCTCGGGCTTCTTCTCTTCGGGCTTGGGCTCCTCAGGCTTCTCCTTGTTGTCTTCGCCCTCGGCCACGACCTTCCCTTCCTCTGGGGTCTCTTTCGTTGTTGCTGCGTCATCGGTCACGACGGGGTCTGGTGTCGGTATGGCGGGGGCTGTCAAGGGCCCAAGCCAGCCCTCGTGTAGACCTCGGACGTATTCTTTCCAGGTGTGTCGGCCGATGACGATGTCGCCCCTGATGCCGGCGTACTCGGGGATGCCGTTGCGCCGCCTCACGTCGTCCATGATCTCGTCTTGGGTATGGGCGCCGGCGGTGGCGTCGGGGTCCCGCGTCCGACGTATGCGCTCGGCGACGGCGGCGCGGATGTCGCCCTCCTTGCGGCCCTGGACAAACTCCCAGTCCAGGCCCGAGGCGGCGATGACGGGCTTGACGTACTCGGTGAAGTGGTCCTGGGCGGCGCGCAGGCCGTCGGTGGGCGGGCTCTCGAGGAAGATGGTCAGCTTGCGCGGCATCTCGCTCGGGGAGTGGATGGGCTCCTTGGCGATGTGTGAGACGGCGCGCGCCCACCGCGCCGTGGCCCGCTTCTTCTCTCGCCGGTCATAGATGATGGCGGCCGAGAGTGAGCCGGCGAGGGTCCAGAAGATGAGCCAGTTGCGCGAGGGCAGCTTCTTGGGAAGGTTGGGGAGGCCCATCATGCGCAGGGCGGGGTTCGAGGTCGGGGCCTTGTACGCTGCCGTCGGGGCTGTCGTGGCCGTCGTGGCCGTCGCCGTGGTGGTCGTGGTCGTGGTCGCGGTCGTGGTCTACGGTTCGCCGATGATCCGTTAGCTTGTTCGAAGCTGATCCGACGGCCAAAGCCACCCGGCCCGGTGGGACATGTGGACGAGGGGGCGACTCACAGCGCCTGCGCCAGCTCCCGTCGCCGTCGCGGCTGGGGGGGTTGGCTTGGGGTCGGCCATGTCGAGAATTGTCGAGATGTCGTCTTTCAATAGAGAAAAAAGAAGAAATATTTGAGTGATCTTCTTCTGGTGGCCGAGCACCAATCTCGCTGCTCTCCTCTCCCCGATATGGTGCACTCGGCGGGTCGGCGGAAGTCGGCCTGGAGGGGGGCCTGCTCTGTTGGCAGCGAGTGAGCGAGTGGTGGCGGGCGTTGCCTCGATGTTGATGATCTTGTTCACGAGGAAATTTCATGAATACGGGTTTCTTATCTGAACATGGAGCTTACCTATCTAAGGTTGGGTACCTAAGTAGCTTCCATCCCACGAGGTGGGGCTGGGAGAGGGCCTGCTCATACAGTATAGATGTGTGTATAGCACTGTAGCGGCTACGGTGTCAACGTGCGGCTCTCGGGGCTGTTACCTAAGGTAATGTAACCTCAGCATACCTAACCAATCACAGCTGCGACGTTTCTCGGTTGCGCAAGTAGCAGTACTTTGTATATAAAGGTAAGGACATCCTTCGTACCTGATGTATATGTAAATAGTATGTGCGGCTATGAACAATACGAATTTGTACTACTTGACACCTGTAAATATCCATCTCTCTCTAGGACTAACAGGCTACCTCATGCCTGTAGGCGGAGAGATGATAGAGAGGCCCAGAGCAAGAGGGAAAGAGGACATTTACATGCAAGCACTCGTTGGAGGTACATAATGGTTTCCCCGGGTCTGGCATGAGAGAAGCTGTAAACGGTACCTTAGGTTATGTACAACCTCCTAGAAGTACATGTAAGGTAAGCAGCTATCTTATTGGTTGACATTTCTGCTATTTAGAGGTTTAGAGTTGTTTCATGATTGTTCCTTACGGAAAAACATGCATAAACGCAAACAACTCAATCAACAGCTTTGCTTGGTCGGATGGATAGCCTTTGTTGATTTTTTACCATGGCAATGTTCCTTCACATTGTCAAGTATTTTGATAGACGCCAGACATGCTCCAGACATCACCTTATGTACCTATGTACATACTTACTTACTTTATACAAAGTATGAAGTACACTACCTACCTGCAGATAATGCTCGCTGGTATGGATTGCCAGTCTGGGAACCTAGTGTAGCATCTTTCTAGACCGCCAAAACCTGCTACCAGACTATATTAGGCTTAGCGCGTGCCCACAATGCTGCCCACTACTAGTGTACACAAGAGGTACAACAGGTATTCCCCGCCACGTTGAGTCTGCTGCTGGCCAGGCTTCTAGGCCGCATGTAGGTAGGTTAGGTACCTCGACTGCATTAGGTAGGTGCCTCCTAAGAAGTACTTAGGTCCATCCTAGGTAGCCAATGGTTGTGGCAGGTTACTTCGAAATAACTTGCCTACCTCCTATGAAGTACACTAGGTACCCACCGAGTACCTACAATTATAGGTACCTACAGTTAGCTGGCAGGCGATCCCCTCCACAACATCCCCTCTCCTTTATGTTGTGTCTTCAGGGGTCAAGTTATCCTGACATCTGCACAAGACCAGTGCAACAACGAACAACAACATTCTGCACAACCACTTCCTCTCCCGTTTTGCCTCAATTGCTGCCTGGTCCTATACCATAGTGTACTCTTTTGCCGAGCATTGTGTGTCTGGGTTGTCCTCACCAAGATCGAGTGGCTACCTACTCTGCTCCAGCACAGAACTGTGCCCAGGTCTCCGTCACCCAACCAAACCGACCAGACCAGCCCGATATAGGAGAGGAGGTGTCCTCTGTCTGTTGTCTGTTGTCCAACTGTTGTTGTTTTCACATGGTCTCTTGTGTGTAGAAGTGGGTATATCCATAGTAGATGGCTGTCTAGTCCTTGGCCCGCAGCATCAGTCACTCATCTACCCATTTCCTACCTCTTCCTTTACCCTTTCTCCTCAGCTAGCATTGCTATGTACTCTTCTGACGATTATCTGCCCCAGCTTCAAATTCCAGACAGCCAGGAACGGCAAAGACATCAAGGCCAAGTAACAGGCACCATCCTTTACAACCGAACTACCCCCCAGCCCGGGGACAGAACACAAGGAAAGGGGCGGAGAGAGAAATACGGAAGGACAACGCTGTTCAGCCTTCTAGCCCCTAAGCAACAATCACCGCTGGCCCATCTCTTAGTTGTGTCCACTCCTCACCGACTGCCCTTTCGTTGTTGTCACCATCTGATCGATCACTTCCTCTCCTCCCTCTACCGACTATTGTGTCCAGTCCAGTCCAGTCCTATCCAGCTCTGTACAATATTATTAAAGAGGTCCTGGGTAGCTATATAAGTGTCTGCTCCACATTCGTGGGTTCTATCCAACTTGAATCCATTGGCTACGTTGCTGTCCGGAGGCAACATGGATTCCAATCGTCTACAGCTCAATTTCGGGGCCAACAACGAACGGCTCGCGGCCTCGGATCGCACCTATCCCACTACGCCGTCGACCTTCCCCCAACCTGTGTTCCCAAATCCCTCCCAGCAACAGTCTGCTGCCCAACTAGGCCAGCCTGCCCAGCAGTATCCCCCAGGGTATGCGACATCGAGCTACTTCCCCCAAGGCCAGTACCAGCCTCAGTATGCCTCTCACCAGGCCATCGATTATGCCCCTGGACAGCCTGTTAATTACCAGCCAAGGTCCAACACGCCGGGGACGAACGATCCCAATGTCGGCCTGGCCCACCAATTCTCCCACCAGAATCTGGGAGGCGCCGGCAGAGGAAATGCCTACGCAGCCCGCGGCGCCTCGTCTGCCCAACCGCGTCCACGAACCGCTGGTTCCACCGGACAGCAGCCTACCTACAACTACCCTGCCGTACCCATGCCCACACGGCCATCCGAGTTTCAACAGGCCCCCGAGCGGAACCCCGAGAAATATGGCCTGAACGCCAACAATAACCAGAAAAAATGCTCTCAATTGGCCGCTGATTTCTTCAAGGATAGCGTCAAGCGAGCCCGCGAGCGCAATCTGAGGTAATCCCTGCTCACGTTTGGCTTCCCATTCACGCCGTCTAGCCACTGACCAGGTTACAGACAGAGTGAGATGGAACAGAAACTTCAGGACCCTAACCAGTCAGCAGCCAGGAGAGAGCAACTCTGGCAGAACGGCGGCAAGAAGGAAGGCAGATATCTACGGTTTCTCCGAACCAAGGACAAGCCCGAAAACTACCAGACGGTCAAGATTATTGGCAAGGGTGCTTTTGGCGAGGTCAAGCTGGTTCAGAAGAAGACGGACGGCGTGGTCTATGCCATGAAATCTCTGGTCAAGACGGAAATGTTCAAGAAGGACCAGCTGGCCCATGTTCGAGCCGAGCGAGACATCTTGGCGGAATCGGACAGCCCGTGGGTGGTCAAGCTGTACACGACGTTCCAGGATGCCAACTTCCTCTACATGCTGATGGAGTTCTTGCCCGGTGGCGACTTGATGACCATGCTCATCAAGTACGAGATCTTCTCCGAAGACATCACGCGGTTCTACATCGCCGAGATTGTGCTGGCCATCGAGGCTGTCCACAAGCTAGGCTTCATCCATCGGTATGGACGAATCACAGGCACTGCTCCCGATCCGGCTCCGGCTAACGCGCGCACACAGGGACATCAAGCCCGACAATATCCTCCTGGATCGAGGTGGGCATGTGAAACTGACAGATTTTGGTCTGTCGACGGGGTTTCACAAGCTGCACGATAACAACTACTACCAACAGCTGCTGCAGGGGCGATCCAGCCGACCCAGGGACCGCAACTCGGTTGCCATTGACCAGATTAACCTGACGGTCAGCAACCGCGCCCAGATCAACGACTGGAGACGCTCGCGGCGATTGATGGCCTACTCGACGGTGGGGACCCCAGACTACATCGCGCCCGAGATCTTCACGGGCCACGGATACACGTTCGACTGTGATTGGTGGTCGTTGGGCACCATCATGTTCGAATGTCTCGTGGGCTGGCCCCCCTTCTGCGCCGAAGACAGCCACGACACGTATCGGAAGATCGTCAACTGGAGGCAGACACTGTACTTCCCCGACGACATCACGCTGGGGACCGAGGCCGAGCACCTCATCCGAAGGTAAGACGGACGATGCCTCCAACGTCCACTCCCTTCAAGAAGCACAGATGAGCTGACCAGGCCACGCGTGACTAGTCTCATCTGCAACACCGAGGCACGCCTCGGACGGGGCGGGGCGCACGAGATCAAGAACCACGCCTTCTTCCGGGGCGTCGAGTTTGACAGCCTGCGTCGGATCCGTGCGCCGTTCGAGCCGCGGCTGACGTCGGCCATCGATACGACGTACTTCCCGACGGACGAGATCGACCAGACGGACAACGCGACGCTGCTTAAAGCGCAGGCACTCGCGACTGGCAAGTCGGTGGAGGACACGCCGGAGATGAGTTTGCCGTTTATCGGCTACACGTTCAAGCGGTTCGATAACAACTTCCGATGAGGCCGTGTATGCGCGTGTCTTTCTAGCAGGGCGAGGCGAGAGCCCGGCCTACGGACGCACCGGGACCGGCTCTGGAGTGGTCGGAGAGATGCTGGCCAATCTCTGGTGGAACTCCTTTTTGCGGGTGTGATGGCCCTCTTGGAGGCGTGCACCCAGTGGCCTGCGACTGTCTGCTATTGGTATATGCAGTCTCGTGTCGACGTCTCGTGAGCGGAGGTGTGGCGGTTTCCGGCGTAGGATATAAGATGCGGCCCGAGTGCGACCCATCATCTCTGGCCCATGAGAGAAGAGAAGTGCGAGAAGCCAGGTCGGAGAGGGGAACATCTATCTGGACGCCATGGCGGATGTTCATAGTTGAAGCCCTATATAGAGCTTTACGAAATATGGAATGTATGCAGACACCCCAAGATAATAATACCTGCTGGGAAGATTCAGGCCACACGAAGGCTCTCGTCACGGTGACATGGTAATATCAGTAATTTCACGGCAGAGTAATTGCGTAACGAAGCCCCCGAGATGCTCTTTATGAGTTGCCTTTTTCTGTTACTTACGTAGGTACCTACATGTAGGTAGTGTAGTAGGTACCTAGGTACTGGTATGTAGTACCTACCTAGGTACCTACTAAGTTTACTTACTGAAGTTTTGAGGGTGTAGGTACATGAACGAAGCTAAGCTTGGATTTTCCCATCAGAAGCCCCATTTTTCAGCCAGGTACCGAACTTCGTACAGGCCTGCGAGTACCTACCTACCTTATCCTTTCGACCAACTTTTAGTACCAGACCAGCCCATTCATTCTCTCAACATCACCCTCGACACCACACCCGCCCTCGCCACCACCTCTTCGGAATTTACATCTCACATTCGCACCACGAAACGTACCGAATAGGAAAAATCCTCCTCGGAACCACCGAGTCACTCGCGAATCGTTTTCGTTTTCGCCGTCAACAGACAACAAACAGAACGAGAAGGGGACGTAACGAGAGGATAGGAGAGGACAGGAGAGCGAGCGCCACAATAGAGCATCGAATCGAAGACGGGCTCCGTCAGACAGGGCCGCCGAGAGACTCTTGAGCCATGGACTACCAGAACCGCGCGGGCTCCAAGTTTGGCGGCGGCGGCGTGGCCTCGCACAGCGCCACCAACGCCGACCGCCGCGAACGCCTGCGCAAGCTCGCGCTCGAGACCATCGACCTCGACAAGGACCCCTACTTCTTCAAGAACCACGTCGGCAGCTTCGAGTGCAAGCTGTGCCTCACCGTCCACCAGAACGACGGCTCCTACCTCGCCCACACCCAGGGCAAGAAGCACCAGACGAACCTCGCCCGCCGCGCCGCCCGCGAGCAGAAGGAGGGCAAGGGCCAGATCGACCCCAACACGGGCCTGCCCGTCGGCGTCGTCGGCGCCGGCTTCGGCGCCGCCGCCGTGCGCAAGAACATCGTCAAGATCGGTCGCCCGGGCTACCGCATCACCAAGATCCGCGACCAGGTCACGCGCCAACAGGGCCTGCTGTTTCAGCTGCAGTACCCCGAGATCGGCCACGGCGTCGCCCCCAAGGTGCGCTTCATGAGCGCCTTCGAGCAGCGCGTCGACGACCCGCCCGACAAGAGCTACCAGTACATGCTCGTCGCCGCCGAGCCCTACGAGACGTGTGGCTTCAAGCTCCAGGCGAGGGAGATCGACCGCACCGGCGACCGCTACTGGACCTGGTGGGACGCCGACCTCAAGGAGTTCTGGGTCCAGGTCATGTTCCTGACCGAGCGGGAGGAGAGATACGTCGGCGTGCCTGGTCTGCCTGGCCGATGAAGTGCATGAAGAGGGAGAAAGGCATGGAAGAAGGAAAAGGGCACGAAGAGGCGGAAGGGGGAGGAGAGGGAGAAGCGGACGTCTTTGCGACCCATGCACATAAATGGGTGCCATCTCGAATCATCTAAAGTCCGACATGGGAGTGGAAGGAGGAAGAATGTATCTTCACGGCAAGTGTTACTGCGACCTCGCTTATCTAGAGTGGCATGTCTTAGCTAACTCGCTTCAGAGTGCCCATATCGGGTCCTCGTGTCGGTTAGATGGCCAACGGAGACGTCTTCATCCGGCCATCTTTATTGCTCCGGGTCTCTAAACACTGGGAGACGACTAGGACAGCCCCCGGGCCCATGTACTTGTAATACTATCGCGTATCTTGAAAAATTGAAGGGCCAGAAGCGTCCACTGCCATTGCTCGCGTAGCACAACTATCATTCCCTGTTGAGCTTCTCGCAGCCTCGAGACCGCATCGTCTGGACCCATTTTGAGCAAGGATAAACTGCTAAATCGCTCCTTTGCGGCGGTAGCGAACTCGTGATCTCGGTTGGGGTTCATCCATTCACTGCGTGAGAACGGGGAATGGGCAGATTGCAGGGTAAAGACTTTAGTCTTGGATGTACAAGAGATGGCTAATGCTCTTTTCGTCATGTGCTTGCTAGCTTCACCCGGGTCCCCTGACGTGATACAGACTTGATTGACATAAGGTGAATGATTGATTCGTCAAGTAGGTAGTTATGGTTGCCTCCTATCCGAACGACTCCCGGGCTTCACTACCGTAGGTTCCTACTCTGGGGATATTGACATGCAGAGTTATCACTCAGGGCACGGCTCCTCTCACCGGCTCGGGCCGCACAATAGTAGTACAGTAACCGCTTTAATGCGAACTTCGCCGAGCTCTTGAAAGACCATACCAGTCATTGACTCAGGAGACATGATCCCAGGCCAGTAAGGAGTGCGTGTAGTCGTCACAGCCATCACAGAAACACGTTGCTCTCGTTTTGGGTGTGGTTCGACAGGATACTCAGAACTCGGGATCTCTTCTTGTCGCCATCTCTAGAGAGTGTCGGGCATTCCGGTCATTTCGAGCGGTAGCGCGGAGATAGCCAGGCCCGAGAAAGCGCGCTCTGGGTTAGCCAGAGACGTTTCTCGACAGATATTAGCCCCGTCCGTACTGGGAGAGTCGTGAACGGGCTCAAGAATCTCAAACACATCGTATTGCTACCGAATAAGTAACCTTACTTACCTACCTCTTACCTAAGTGTATACCTTATTTTTCCTCTCCGAAATACTGCACTAATGTACATAATACTGACGTTGATGGCCATTATCGTTTCAAGCGGACTTGGCGGGTGTCTTTCATCACGAGACAAATCACATTCTCGCTTGGAAACCAATTGGCTCATGCTTACAGGCGATCTCTCTCTCTCTCTCTCTCTCTCTCTCCGGTGGCAAACCTCGACATCCATACGGCCTAGTCCCCCGCTATTACCCCAGAAAACCCGGCGAGCTGTACATCTTAGCATCGCGATTGATATCTCCGATGAGTCATTCGGCCTATTCATCTGCAACACGACATGTCCGCTCCGTCTGAGCGACTACCAAGTCAGAGGATTGACGCCGTGATTCTGATTCGTAGTCGGATCGGATCGGGGCTGGAAGGGCGCGCAAGACTTGAGCAGCGGGGTAAGTTAGTTAGTGATGTCAGGTTGGAGACCGGGCCGTTTTATTATTATGTAGAGGGCTGGAATTGGCGAAGGCTTGAAAACATAGTCGCGACAATAATTACGACAATCATACCGAGCTCGGATAGCACAAAGGCAACGAGAGAGAGAGAGAAAGAGAGACAGAAAGAGAGACAGAAAGAGAGACAGAAGAAGTAGGGAGAAGAAATTACTTGACAATGGCGTCTTCGGCCGAATATCCTAAACCCAAGTATATCACGGGTGGCTGTCTGTGCGGATCGTTGCGGTACAGGATTGATTTCCCCGAGGATCACGACTTCGAGGTCAGCGTAAGTGCACCCGGTTGAACTGCCGAAGAACAAATAAACACATCTCATCTAACCTATCTAACCACCTAGTCCGGGTCTTGCCAATGCACCCAGGATCGCAAGAACACGGGCTCCTTCTTCTTCACGTGGCAGCGCGTGGCGCTCTCCGCGTTCCGGTGGACGAGCCCCGACACCGATACCCTGGGCCGCTTCAACGCCACGCCGGCCGCCGAGCGCGGGTTCTGCTCCCGGTGCGGCAGCTTCCTGTACTGGCGCCGGGTCAACCCGGACGTGGGTGCCATCTCCGTCACCATCGGCAGCGTCGACCCGCTGTTCCTGTTTGGCGAGGGCGCCGACGGCGTCGAGGTCCCGAAGGGGGGCTTTGGAGTGGCGCTTGCGAATGGTGCTGGGGGCCATGAGTGGTGTGGCAATGAGATACCCGGTATCACGGACAATATGGGATACTTGTATGAGCGCGGGAAGAGGTGGCCGGGAGACGCCGTGTAAGCCCGGGGGAAGCCGGGTAATACTATGGATATGTTTGTACACTTATCATCACACTTCGCGGCTGTTTATATATATATATATATAAGTCGCGTTGAGGTGAACTGAGAGGAAGCGAACATGGAAGTTTTACTAAATAAGGACAATATGTGTCTGTGTTTTCTGGGAGTTATTCACGCCAAGCTGCAGACCATCTCATGCTCCTTATTGCTTTGCGTTTTTCTGATTCAACGGCTGACGCGGATGTTCAACATGCTGAAGACGAATGGTGTGGTGACGACCCCCATCACCATCGTCGTCACTCGCCCGGTTGCCCAGAGGCTCCTGCGGGTGGTAGACGTAGAACTCGGGATCGTTGTTCTCCTCGCTCGCCTTGGCGGCGTTGTAGCGCTTGAAGGCGCTCTCGACGAGCAGGCCGACCTCGCGCCGGTCGCGCCCGATGACGCCGACGGCGAGCAGCGACTCGGTCTCCTCGATCCAGTCCTGCAGCCGCCGGTACCCGACGCGGTCCTTGCCCAGCTTCTGCGGCTGCCCGGAGCCCTTGACGAGCGCCAGCACGCCCGCGAGCACCGTGTTGAAGGCCCCGAGCACCGTGATGACCGTCTCGTACCGCGCCGCCGTCGACCCCAGCGCCGTGAGCGCCGCGCCGATCAGGATCTGCGCAAAGTACACGACGTACAGGAACGCCTGCAGCAGCGCGTGCTGCATGGCCTTGCGCGCCTGCATCTCGACCACGGCGCCGTAGATGCCCGTCGCCGTCTTGCGGCCCTCCTCCAGCGTCCCGCTATTACCGCCCGAGTCCGCCGCCCGGTGCGCGTTGATCCCCAGCGCCCGCCGGAAGATGACGAGGTTCTCGTCGTGGCTGTCGCGCGGCGAGAGCCCCGCCGGCGCCCCCCACGACATGACCGTCTCGGCCGTCCTCAGCGGCAACCCGCTGATGGGCGCCGGCTTGCCCCCCGCCGTCGCTGCGGCATTTGGGGATTGTGGGTTGCTCGTCGCCGTCTGGGGGACGCCGTCTGGCGTCTGAGGCGATGGCGGGAAGGGAGGCGTGTGTCCGTTGGCGGATGACATGGATGGTACCGAAGAGTGTGAATGGCCTCAACTGGGCGTTATAATATTGTTCTTTTTCTGCAGGGTTTTTTTTCTCTCTCTTACTTCATTTTTTTACTTTTTCAGTTTTTTTCTTCCTCCCCCTTACGCATTTTTTTTTATGAATCGTGGGATATCGTCGAGTAAATAAACAGCGGACGGAACTTGTCGTTCTCTCTCCTGCGGCGCGGAACTAGGACTTTCGCCGTCACTGCTGTTGCTGCTGCGGTTGTGCAACCAACGACGCCAGCGTAGCAATGCCAATAAAAATCCATGGTATCAGATTCCGTTTCACGCAATAGCCGATGGGGTCAGCTTCATCATCCCACAAGGTACACACGCATATACACACGCAGCCTGCTTCGAACCATGTAGGCTACATGTACAGCGAACAGTTCAAACCTCGTCGGACCCCTTTCTCTCTCTCTCTCTCTCGCTCGCTTACGCGAGACTGTCGCTGATGGCCGGTTGCTGATCGCTAGGTGTCGATCGCGATCGTCTCTGTCGCTTATTTGTGAGATCGCTGTGCAACATGGTTATATTCTCCGCTAGTCGAAGTCCTGATGAGACGGTCTCTCATGTAAGCGAAGCTATGTTTTGGGCTCTGTGGCTCACGACGCCTCCTTTGCGACATGCTTATTTATGTTGTCTGAGGAGGAGACCCCAGATATTGCTTGCTGAATTAGGCGGGAGAATTGTTCGGTAAGATTGAGGGAGAGGATTGTGGCGTTGAATCATATAGATGACATAGTGCAGGAAATTAATCATAGGATAACAACCCAGCGCGTTGTCATCTAAATCCAGCCCTATCTCCCCTCCCGATGCGCCAATGCAAGAGGGAAAAGTTGTTAGGTAGACTGGTACCGAAGGTGGTATCATGCCCATTTGCTGCTATTTAGGGGGCGCTCCAACACACTCAATCTCCAGCAGGCTCGCTGCAACATCTTTTTCTTTTCTCTCGTATCACTAGATAAGTAGCTTGCATACTCTGATAAGTGACGGCAACCGTACGTACTAGGCACAATCCTCAGGACAAATGGAGCATCCCAAGTACGAAGTGTGAAAACAGTGCATTTTAAGGATAATACACCGCGGACAGTTAACCTACCTAGTGATCAATCATCGAAGTGCCTATGAAATAGCTGCCAAGTCGTCCAGGTAAGGAAGTGCCAAGTGAAGCGCTTATTTGTTTTGTTTCTATATTTACTTGTACGGCCCATCACGCCTCGCGAATATCGCACGCCGGTTGTACATCTCGACCTGCATATGCAAAGGAGCACCGCCACCAGTGCCCGTCCCACGACGGAGAGCCGCAGTGACGGTCTGCATGGGTCTGGCGCAGTCGCCTGCGGCAAACACGGCCTTGGCGCTCGTCTGGTTAAACGGCGGGGTTACCTTGATGAAGCCCGCCGCTTCGAGCCCGAGCTGTTGAGACAGGTCTCCCCACAGCCTCGTCTCGGTCTGTGGACTAGGAAGGTTTCGATGGTGCTAGTGCCGTCCTCGAATTCGAGCGTGACGCGAGACCGCTCCGGCGCCGTGACCAATTTCGTGATCATCTTGGTATTGACCGTCGTGGGCGCGGGTGCTGCTGCGGCGGTCAGTTCCTCGGCAAGCTTTTCCTTTCCGCTTGTGTGAAGCGTTATGTAATCTGCTAGACGGAGCGCCTGGTGGGCATAATGTAGAGCAACAATGGCGACACCGATATCGCCTTTAGCCAGCATGCCGGCCGAGCTCGTCCCCCTCGCCTCCCACCCTTGGCAGTAGAGGCAGTGGAAACTGACATCGGCCGTCCGCGGTCTCGAATTAGGAAACTTGCCGACCCGCGGGCTATCATTTACATGCCTAAGGCCGAGCATTCGGCATAGCCTAGGATGTCTGGAATACGTCTTCGACGCCGGCTGCTCTATCCACCTTTGTCGCAGCTCATGTCTTGCTGCTATCTGCCGTCGCTTTGAACAAGCCGTCATCCCGCTTCTTCAGGGACGCAGCGTCGGCTTTTTCCACAGTGACAGAGCCGTGTCGCCTGCGGCGCGAAATATCGCTGTGGTCCCAAGAAGCAACGTGTGAAAACACTTGCTTTCTACGTCCCGGCACTTCCTTGAGTCGCTAAGGGGCGTCTCGCGGTCTTGCTGGACCATGACGATGCGGCGCTTAGGCCGGCGGGACCGCCACCCACGATGATAATATCGTATACGGCGCTCATGCTTCTGCCAAGATCGGAAGTAGGCAAACGAAGCGAAGGCGTCGAGTACGATACAGGGCTATGATGACAACATGCTCGATCTCTTCTTAGATGATGCAGGTTCGAAGAAACCACGCTCGTTAGAGCTATCTCTTAGAGCTATGTCTAGGTAGGTATTTGGCTCTAGGTAGGTTCTAGAAGTAGTTTAGCTGGGCCTACCTGTTTATAGGTTTGCAGATAATTTGGCCAAGATAGTACGGCTAATAACGATTCATTGATCTTTTTACAGGACAGGTACTAAGTCACTTCTGAATAGGGATTGTTTTAGCCTCAAAATTCAACAAGTCCCAGGCTTTTGGCATAGGTAGTGTAGTTTGGAAATGCTGCTACACCCGCCACGCCATATTCCGAGATCGTATCAATATCCATGTCCTGGAAGCTCACAAAAAGCAAGTCCTCCATTTCTCTCGTCGCTTCAAAGGCATATTTGCCCTCGGTATTCGTTCCCCGTCCCCCCACAACCCGTGTCGAGCTGGGGTCCCCACACGTGTGGCCGAGACGCGTCAAAATCCGCTGACGTCGCTCGTCGAGCTGGAGGACGCCCACCTGGGTTCCTTACCGGGCTTTTCGAGATCCACTTCCTTGATTGCCGATGATCAGAAGGAGAGGGCCGATCAACCGGTACCCTCTGCCTCAAATGACACCGCTCTCCAGGGCGCTAGTGTTCTCAGTATGTCCGCACGCGAACTTGACATTCTTTTGCACCTTCCTGACTTACAGCAGCCTCGGACACCTCTACTCGGACTCCCGTCGTAACAACACCGAGACCGGGTATTATCGTTGTCAGCCTCTACGAAGCCCGCCGACTCTCATTACCTAGGCAATACCAAAATGTATTTTCATCACGGAACTCTGGGGACTCCATGTCGGTCAGTTCCAGCCGACCCAGCTCTTCCTCTAGGTCTTCGTCTGCAGTCCCCAGCTCCTCAAGGAAAACTCAGACGTCACTTAGAGGCAGCTTCAATAGCCTCCCCACCACCCATGACCAGGTGTCCCGCAAGTATAGGCCAGGATCACGAACCCTCATCACACTCTAGTAGTGTCGACTGGGTCGATATACAACATGGAACGGGAAACTCCAAGTTGGCGTTGACTTTGAAGAGCATGAAGCCTCGAAGCTTGGCGTTAGCGACTTTGAATTCTTAGAGGCCATTGGGAAGGGGCGATTCGGCAGAGTAATGCTGGTACGAAAAAAGGATACTAATCGTCCTTATGCTTTGAAATCGATTCGAAAGGCCAGCATTATCGCCCGTTCGGAAGTAACTCACACCCTTGCTGAACGGTCGGTTCTAGCCCAGATTAACAACCCCTTTATTGTTCCTCTGAAATTCGTGTTTCAATCTCCGGAGAAGCTTTATCTCGTTCAAGCTTTTGTGAACGGTGGGGGATTGTTTTATCGCTTAAAACAAGAAGGACGCTTTGATGTTGATCGCTCCCGTTTCTACGCCGCTGAGCTTCTATGTGCGCTCGAATCATTACATAGGTTTAATGTGATCTACCGAGATCTGAAGCCCGAAAATATTCTACGCGACTATCAAGACCAGGCCATATTGCACTCTGTGACTTTGGACCTTTTAGGCTCGAAATTGGAGATGAAGACGAAGACCAGACTGGCACTTTTGGTGGTACCCCTGAATACCTCGCTCCTGAATTATTACTTGGGAAAGGGTATAATAAAAGAATTGATTGGTGGACGCTCGGAGTTCTCATCGTAAGTATCTTACCCGATTCTTGCCATCGTGGCATTGTGATTGACCCCGTTCTATAACAGTATGAAATGCCAACGGGACTACCACCCTTTTGCGAGGAAAACACCAACAAGATGCATCGCAAGATCCTGTCTGATCCTTTGACTTTTCCAAGTGACGAGATTGTTCCACCCGCGGCTAAGGACCCCCTGACGAAGCTACTCAACCGAGACCCATCCGCAAGGCTTGGAGCGAATGGTTCGGCCGAAATCAAGTCGCATCCGTTCTTCCATGCCATTGACTGGAGAAAGGTACTACAACGGAAATATGAACCAGCTTTCAAGCCTAACGTGGTATGTTCATCTCGTATGCCCTCCTTTGTCAAAGAATTCCAATATCCAGCGTAGCTAACTATCCGACCTTCTACTTTGAGAACGGCGCTTTTGACACGACCAATATCAATCTGAAGTTCACATCGAAAGCTCCCCAGGATTACCCCAACGACCTTGTCTTTTCACAGATGATACAAGAACAGTTCACGGGCTTCAGTTATAATCGGCCAGCTTCTGGGCTCAATGACGGAGGAGATAGTATTAGAGATCTGTCGGCGACTGAGGGCTTAGGAGACTGAAGATACACGCACGATCTCAAGCCATAAAATGGCGACACCCATGCGAGTCGAAGGGTATGTGATCGAATGAGTGGAAATAACCAATCGGCTGCTTCATCGAACATAACGAAGAGTGGAAGACATGTACGGTCCGCTCTGTTCGCGGTCGTGCTGCGAGATTGAAAGCCATCCTGCTGTTTCCGATAGCCAAACGCTCCAAGTCATGGGGTGGCAGCTGCTTCCGTTGGAGGCTCGATTTTTATTATGGGGTGGGGGTTGGGGGGTTGGGAAATACTTGTTCAAGTAAGAGCGAACCTCCTTAATGCTTTCGAGTCTTTCGAACCCTGATAACCGGATATCGGATTGGAAATAGATATGAGAAAGTGCAAGCTATGTCTAATTCTCAGACTTGATTGGAAATAGTATGCGAGCGTACTTCGTATCTCATTCTCGCTGAGAGATAACGGTCCCGAATGGGCCCCCCACCAAGCTCCGTACCGGCGCCGTCTTATACACTGCTTAATTACAGCTACTTCGTACCATTCACACCAACTAGTATCTCCAGGCCTAGCAAGACGGTGCTAAGAAGGCTTTCTAAATTGCGTAATAACCACTTCAATTGCAAAATCGGCGATAAAATTCGGACTGCTGATTTCGAAAGTCAAGGTATTCATTTTTGTTACTCAAGCAGGAGTGTTACGTTTGCTTGTAAACAGACTCAGCTACTAACTTCAGAGCATGGGCATCCTAAGCTCATTCTTCACTTGAAAAACATGTAGAAATATACGACTGTACGAAGCAGATATCTGATGTCATTCATTACATTCAGCTATGCCAAAGGTTGTAAAGGCTATGCATGTCATTCACCGCCCTGGGGAAGATCTCTCGTGGTAGGTAGCAGAATACTACCCGTTCATCCATGTTACATTTCGGCCTCAAGCAGCTAAATATATCCCGGCTTGCCCGTATAGGTTAACGCAATCGGCGTACCTACCTAACCTGGGTAGTCCGCAGATAGGCAGGTAATCCATTCCAATAGGTAGCGGGTTGCTTAAGTCACGCGATTCGACGCAATGCCTACTCCAAATGGTAAGCTTGTGCATTGCTGGATGCTTCTTCACACTGAGTAAAGGATTCGTCAGGACGCGGGGTGCTTGCTCGTAACGACAATTATCACGGCTTCCGATATCTGCAATTGGCATGACGTCCAAACTAGTATATAGACGTAATGTAGCCCCTGCGAGACTTGGATGAAGCTGCGTAGAGCTCCAGCATCGGCTCCTACCCTGATCATGGCTGACATACCTAGTCTCATCCAAGCTCGGTACGGTACTCCCTCCGGCCCCGTAATAACGGGTGTCAGTGAGATTGGAGCGAATCCAACGTTGAAAACACTTCTACAACACAGATCGGTGCGAAATTTTCTACCTGAAAGCCTACCCCAAGGGAGCCTCGAAATTATCATCGCCGCAGCACAGAGTGCCGCCACGTCCTCCAACTTACAAACGTGGAGCGTCCTCGCGCTTGAGAATCCAGAGCACAAGGACAAAGCAGCCACCCTATGCGGCAACCAAGACTTCATCCGGCAGGCGCCACTGTTCCTCATCTTCTGCGCGGACCTTGACCGCCTGACAAAGGTCTCTGCACAACATGGCCTGCGTGGCGAGGGGCTAGAGTTCACCGAGATGTTCCTCATGGCCTCACTCGACGCTGGTCTCGCAGCTCAGAACGCGGTGGTTGCTGTCGAAGGACTGGGCCTAGGTGCCTGTTACGCCGGGGCCGCCCGCAACAAACCACGAGAGCTTGCCGAGTTGCTAAAACTACCTCCACGCGTCGTTGCGTTGTTTGGATTGGCTGTTGGGAAGCCGGATCCCGCGAAGACCACGGCGGTGAAGCCAAGATTGCCACAGAAGGAAATTTTGCACCGAGAAACCTGGCGGGCGGACGTGGGTGGAGATGGCTCTAGGAGTCAGGCCGAAAATTTTGCAGAGTACGATGTCGTCTTGGCTAGCTTCAACGCGGGTGAAAGACGAGAAGGTGTACCTGCATGGACGCAGCGGAGTGCGCGGAGAATCGAGACCGTAGAGTCGCTGCATGGTCGCCACATACTGAAAGATGTTTTGCAACAGAAAGGGTTCAATTTGCGATGATGCCATTCTCGTACTATGCGAGCGATACTGGGCCGGTTTAGAGATAGATTGTACAGACGCTCAGACACATGATAATTTCAAGTTAGTGGCGGGAAAAGATGTGATCATATTGTTTCGTATATGTGTACTGAATGGCTACAATGATGAAATCTTCTCTACCTTACATAATTTCCCTTGTTATATACTTACATAGGGGATGTAGATTCAAACCAAGGTAGGTGATCTACGACATTCATATGCCGTGTACACTGTACATTACATAGTGTACCTCTCTAGGCCGGCGAAGCAGCCCTGAAAAGGGGTGGCCGTATTTGAAGATCTACAGCTTTGTTATAGTTCCATTACTCTTTTAAACTAGAATAGCCCTCGGCCTCAGGTGGCAGCAATGCAAAGGTGCGCTTGACTAAAAATTGTTTCAAGTTGTTCGGCTAACAGCTTTACTAGGTGATAAAATAGAAGGACCACTCCACTGACTCTCCATGGCTCTTTGACGCCGAGAAATTTAAGATTATTGCCCAACGGAGTTTCGGTAAAGCCTCAGATATTCCATCCACGATCTGTCTTGTTGTACTCTATTACCATCATCGAATCAGTTACTCCCATCCACACTTTCTCCAAACTTCAGAACTGGCTACCCGAATATCCGCTGGTAATGCTCTAGGCCAATGCCCCCGTGTTCTTGATTCATGTGATTATAGCAGGCACTAGAGGAATCGAAAATCCCTAGGCAGACCCAGCAAATATGGGCGCCACAACGGCACGTCATGTGATTGCATCCCTCCGTCTTCTCCAGTAGTGTTTTACACTTGGGGCAGTCCTTGATACCTATCTCTTTCTTTAGTCTCTCGTTAGCCTCTCGTCTGCCAGAAGAGACGTCTTGGTATTCTGCGCAGCTCAAGCCTTCGTGTTGAGCATGACAGCTTGTACAGATAGGTACAAGACAGCTGCTGCAAGTCTGTACCTTGACTGATGCGTTGGCGCGGTACAGATAGTCGCAGTCTGGAGAGGGGCAGTGCTTCAGAATGGTGGGGTGTAGGCGCGTGTACGACGCGAAAGACTTCTCCAACAACTCCTCGAACGCATTTGAGGAGAGGTGCTCTTGTAATTGAGGAAGATCTACAATCGTATCGCAGCGGCCGGAGCTTCCAACACATCGAATCTTGACAGGTGAATCTTGCGTCGGAGCCGACAGGCACAGGTTCTCGAAGCAGTCGAGACAATACGTATGACCGCACCGAGTCCGAATGGGGTTCTCGGCTTCGGTCAAACATGCCGGGCAATCTTGCCCGTTCAGATCTGGCTCTGAAATTTGCACGACTTTATCATTCATAATCGAAAGTGCAATATCGTATTGGCTTGCTGTGCCGGCAATGACAATTCGTTTCGGCGTTGAGGTGATGTCGAGGTTTACGCTGTCAGACCCAAGTGCGGCTGCAAGTTTTTTGTAGCCCCCTAGGCGGGCCCATAGATATCTGTCGTCGTCCAATTCAATGGAAAAGTCGTTTGAACGTGTGGCCTTGATTATATCAGAAATTGCAGTTTGGACTTCTTCGCATTTGCTGGGTGGGCCAAACAACCGAAGCTGGGATTTTGCTTTGTTCCGCAAGATGATAACCCCTGATTGCCGCTGCAGCTGTACGAGTTTCCTGAACACTTCCCCATTACCACGTAGCGATGATTGCCAAAGGGAGGATGACCCTTCTTTGGCAACAGTGCCTGCGAGTATACTCGAGATGATGTTTTTAGCTTCGGCCACATTCTTGCCATCCTCGCCTTCAATCTTGAGAGTTCGGTACCATTTCGGCGGCTGTGGCTGATCATAAACTGTGAAATGGAGGTACTGCGTTTTCCATCGTGGGATATTGGCCCTTATCTGGCGTTCGACGGCACCGTATATGAGACTGGAGACTTTGAATCTTGCGGTGTAGACCAGTTGGACTGTGAGCTTCGCCGTCTTCTAAAATGGAAGTGGAGAGTTATGAAACGTCGTAACGGCCGATTTCGCGTCCTCCTCCTTTGAAAACCGGGCGCTAGCCTTCATGCGCTTACCAGTAGTGTCAAGGGTGAACTCCCACCATTCGAGAGGCCCAATCGCTGTGAATAGTGATTGTATCTTTGACGCACAAGTTTCGGCGTCGGTAGCATATGTCGGCTTTCCGATCTGAATACCACGTGGTCTATCCCCTTCTGATCGGATGGAACGTAGAATGTCAGCCTCTGTCGCCCCTGAGGGAACATCTGTTAGACAGACCGTCCACGCTCTGGGATTATGTACTCCAGCTCCTCGTTCTGGATGGGTAGGGTGCGTCATCTGATCCAATATTCTATATTCGCCCTTCCGGAACTTATCGCTCACGCGTTTTGCGATTTTATCATCGCCAAAGTTAAGCCATACTGTCTTGCTCGGCTTGTGCCAAGAGCAGTGCACTTTCTTGCAATCCACGCGCAAAGCACTTGAATCTGATCCCGAAAATGTGTCAACTGGGATCCGGGCAGCACTAACTCCAATATCAGAGTGCGAAGTAGCCCATTGGCCAAACTTTGCAACGACCGAGTCCGCGAAATAGGGGTCTTCGGCTTCCACTCTAGCGCTTGCGTATGGCTCCCCAGGAATCACTCGAATGGGACTAGTCATAGAGGTGTCAACGGCGCGAGATCGAAGGAGATTGAGCACAGATGCCGGTGTGATGCCCTGCGGTAGCCTAGTGAACTGGACGGCGGATAGATCTGACGTGAAAACCACCTTGGTGACGGCGGCACCCGCATCGAAGTGAACCAGGGTACCGCTAATTGTGCGAGTGACTTTCTCCTCGGCGGGCTGTGCATGGTCCTATAATAGTCTTTAGCCAAGCCAGATTCTTCCCGTATATATCTCTCTGAATAAAATAATATACGAGGTGTCTCACAGCGGCTAGTTCCACGGTCGGTTTTACCTGCGGTGCGATGTCTTCCTGATCCTGATGTCGATAGGGACAAGCGTGACCGTTCCGACAGAGCCCGCGCTGATAAAATCTACAGGCCATCTGAGATCTAGAGTCTTGGGTCTTGGTGGGGGACAATCCCTCAAGCGTTTCACGTTCTCGACGTGGACGAAAAGGGAGCGTGTTCGGGTTCATACTGTGTGCTTTTGCGATTTCTCACCCTTTTGTATGCATTCCGTGATTGGCAAGTGCTTCGGTTGATATAGACAATCTTCAGAGATAGAGGGGTTCTCGTTTTGGGTCTCTATCCGGAGAAGCCACATGCCTTACCACATCTTATCAGCGCTATCAGTAGCCATCCAATGTGCGGGGGCTCGAATTGTTACACGGCATGACGCTATCGGTAAATGGCCGGCTTCCGAGTCGATGTCCCCCAGATCTAGAGCTGCTAATGGTCTGCTAAAAATGGGAGTAGAAGGATAATGAATCTTGATAGAGGGCACCTGGTTGCTCGAAACGAGAAGCGCTGGTATCAACTCAAGACGCTGCCGTGTCTCTTGCTGGGCTCCCTATCTAGAATAGCTTCATCGCATTTATAGGTCAACTACCTAAGCTATACTATATCTACCAGACATCCCTTCGTCAGTGGTCCAAGACCAAGGATTAGCAAGACCCGATTTTCAAGGGAACATAAGCCGAAGCTGGATGTATCATGCCTGCATAATGCATCGTCCCAGACAGCAATCCCCTCATCTGTAGAGTTGAAGTTATAGATCCCAACGCCAGGTTGTATTATAACGTGCTATTCAAGCGCGCCAACTTCTGCTTTTGCAGAATACCAAACTGATGTTCCCATGCGTGCAATATTTCCCGGCCGATAAACGCCTTGTCATGGCAGTTAAGCCGGCAGACAGCCAGCAGATTTTGAGACTAGGAGTAGCCTGTGCCCCTTTATGCTTATCTCTGTCTGACACTTTGGCGCATATTGTCAAACACATCAAGTCTGGCTTATAGAGCAAAACAACTAACATTTAGTCTTGCATCTCGTCCATGAGTAATTTCCTAGCTGAAATGAAAAGCCCTGCTATTCACAGTTAGTATTATAATCATTTACAATAACTTAGCCCTAAGTAACAATAACATTTCAGGTGGACATAGGCCTGTTCTAGGTCAGCCTTTACATTTTAGAACGCTCTCTAGTTCTAGCCCGCTGTAAAGTAATAGCCCTACTTGGGTAGTTGGATGGATGTTAAGCTCGATCTAATCTACGACGGAGAAAGTACGGTACACCTCAAGCCCTTGTCAAGTACTTATTCACTAACATTCTTAGCCTACCTACATTATGCATATTCCTAAATTTGAACTTTAGTTATACTACTTTTAAGCTGCTAGACCGCGTGCGAACATTTAAATCGTAATAGTATGCATAATAAAAAGTGGCTAGTCTACGGGTGCCTTTTAAAGCTTGAGAGCTTTAACATCTTAATCCAATTTAGGTGGTGTAGTTTAGTGGCCGGCACTTCTAGGCGCTAACGGCTCGGGACTGGGCGGGTGGGTGGAAGCGAACCGTTCTGTCGGGTCCAGTTCTAGATTTGTCAAGGATTCTAGAGGCTTGTGACTAAGACAGGCTCATGACACAATCAACTAACCTACATCCTGACTGAATATAGTATTGCCGCACCATGTGTTTCTTTCAAAACAGGCTAAATAAGTATGCACAAATTCGTATGTCAGCCGGTTCTGCCTATATACTACTGTAAATGAGCGTTCACTGATATGTTCTATTTTGAAGCTACGTGTATTATGTCATTGACAACTTAGTTTGGTTTGTCGCTTTTCCTACAGAGACTACTTAGCGATTGGCAACTCATTTTAAAAGATGCCGCGTATAAATTTACTATGGACCGTGCTATCTTTTACTCACTTTCCCCTACCTGTCCGCATGCGTACTGTGCCAGAATATGGGTATGCCCTCTGAGCAATGTGGCAGTCCCAACCTAGTCGCTTCCCCCGCACGATCTACAGTGGACACAAGATATCCCCTGAACGACAACCACTTTTTCCATCTTGATAATTAATCTGTATTGTCTAGGCTTTCTCGATTAGACGAACCCAGAAGTCGTCGATTAGAAAGCTCGAATATCCTCGGCATCGCCATGGTGCTTGGGGATTCACAATCTGGAGATCACATGTCCGCAGAATCTAGGCTAGGGCATTAGCACAGGTCAGCTGGGGATAGGGGAGATTACCCTTGCCTCAACGAATATCTTATTCAACTCCAGCCATGCTAGCGTCTTCCCAGGACATTGCCACCGCCCGTGGCCAAATGCGAGATCGATGTTCTTCATAAGCTCAATTCTCTGTTCCTCGTTGCATTCAATGAAGCGCTCAGGCCTGAAGACCTCTGCATCCTGACCAAACGCTTCCTTATTCCGCAGCATACTCCATATGTTGACGAAAATATCCGTCCCTTCAGGGACAAACTTTCCGCAGAGTACATCTCCGCCGGCTGGGACCTTCTTGGGAAAACCTGTGATAGCGGGTGGTACCATTCGAATTCCTTCATTAATGACAGCCTATATAATTATGTTATTAATACAGCCTCATAATTAATTGTGCTGCAGTGAGTGTTTCCTTACCTGGAGATACGGGAGCCTCTTAGCTTCCTCGTTAGTGATTGGACTTGAGATACGGCCTTCTTGAATGCCTGTTGTTATCTCATCTTGAAGCTTTTGGTAGACCTGAGGGGAAGATAAGAGATGAAGCATTATCCCCCGAATCGCAGTAGTTGATGTCTCGGATCCAGCAGGTACTTGGACAGCTAGCTCAAGCTCACATTCACGAGGTGTCATGCCATGGCCGATCCACTCATCCTACAGTCTTATCAGAACAGTCTCTTGAGATATATTGAATGGGAAAGAAGCGGGACTCACCAACATATCACCTGAAGTTTGATCTCTATGGCCCAACTCATTAAACCGTTTCGTCACGACATTCTTAACGATACTAATCACCTCTATTAGATACGATGACGAGCAGCAGGGTGAGATACGCACCCTAAAAACCTGCCCATTCCGTTCCGGTCCGTGTGCTTAGGGCCAGCGAGTTTGAGAAAAAACTCGGATGCGAAGAAATCGCGTAAAAGGGGAATCATCATAAAGCTGTGCAGAAAAGGGACGAATGAATCTGCAATTGAAATAAAATCAAATTGATCGGTCTCGGTTGCCAGATTACCCCATGGCTCACCAGAACCAGCGAGGGTCACAATGTCGATTTGGAAAAATCTGATTAGACGACTAAAATCCACAATATTTGACTTCCCCTTGACGAGATATTTGGTCTTGAGGAGGTTAATGAGAACTGCCAGCTGCGAATCCACTTTTGCTTCCAGATTAACTGAGCCTTTTCCAGCGTAACCGGAAGCGAGCTTTGCCTTGCGCTTATCGTGCCGTGATGTATCGGGCTCCGAGAGCACGCTGTGGCCGTAAGGGTCAAATTGTATACTACCATACCAGTCACCGCGTCCGTAGGTTGACCGCACATTGTTTATCTGCCACAGACTCTGGGGATCGTAGACCAGAAGTTCGTTAGGGCCAATGCGCATGATCTTACCGTACTTCTCCTGTTCTTCGGCCAGGCGAAGGTGCATACGGCCGGTAGACATGGTAAAGTATCCCCATAAATAGCTGAAGGACGCACACCAGGGGCCTGGAAACTGGCGGAGACGATACCAGGATCTGATCGCCGAGATAATATACCATATGATACCAGTTGATAGGGTAACAATAGCCACGAGGCTCATGTCAAAACCGAAGAAGGTCGAATCAAGGTTCAATATAGCCATCTTTGAAGTCCAAATCGTGCGGGTAAGGGTAGAAAAACAACTCACAAGTATCAAAACTTGGGAGGCATGCTACTAATAAGGTAATACATATGCGGAGAAGAGAAGGGAATCTGCCAAAACGAAAGGTTCATCCAGCTGGGAGCAGTGCTTCCGGATAGCAGCGATGCATACTTTGGATGCTACGTTCCAGAGCAAGTCTAGCCCACTGCAGATCTACAAAGCTAGCTGCGAGTCACCACGCTCATCTCCATGGGTCTTTCTTCTCTTCAGTGTAGACGGCGGCTTTATCCTTGCACTCAGGCGGCCACGCCGACGTGAACGAGAATGCTAGGGTGTGGGAATTCTACTATAGAAGGCACTATTGCCACTTGGTTTTGCGCCTTGTCTTCGAAAGGCATAGTCGAGAAACAGTCAGCTTCTAGTGTCTACCATGTTTCTATAATGGATGGCAATACTGTTAGGCATCACACTAGGTTAGTAGATACATCTTGGCTGTCTGCGTTTGGGGGGTGCTAACATTGCATATCGACGCAGAGGCCATTCACAATTTCCTTCCTCTTTTACGAATCTCCCACTCCCCCCTGTAGTCTGAGTTAATGATGTGGTCTGGGCATCAAGATGCCAAGAAAGATATGCGAATGGGGCCCAATCCCACCCGCCTCCTCGGTAAGCGATCTGGCGGTAGATATCGATCATCCTTGATTGAACATCGATTGCCGAACATGCACTGTCTTTCCGTTTTGTCGGGACCAAACGACGGCAGTATCTCCAGGCTCGATAACGTTTGTGATTGTGTAAACACCGTGCCCGAAGGAGAGCGCCCTGGACCCTGGTGATACACATCTTGGTGTAATGCCGATGCGCGCGCGTGCGACTTTCTGCTTCTGGCCCTTCGTTCTATTCTCGAGTCGGAATAGTGCCACCCCCTTGACCGCTTCCGATGAGAAAATGCCGAAAGTACCATGGTAGCGCTGTTTTGTGCTTTTCTTTTATTGGGCCTGTACCTGCCTGGACTAATATCGTCTCTAGGCTAAGCAGGAGTGGTACTGACCTTTAGCCTGGGTTTTTGATTAGTAAAACGGTTATTGAATCGATAAATTTGTTAGATACTTTTAATTAGGTGGCATTGTTACTAAAATAGAAGTACTTCGGATAAATGAAAATTTTATATATGTTAATAATTTGTTTTTGCATGTTGGGTTTATCTTTTACTTTTGAAAAATTTGCTAAGTCAGCCAAATCAGCGTGTTTGCACTTTTTAATTCTGACACGTCTGCACCTAATTTGTTAGTAAGCGCGTCGGTTGCTAGAATTGATTAAGAGTAAGGCAGTAGAATTGACGAATTTAACGGTGGTTGGTAGGTTAGGTAGGGTAGGGCAGTTATAGGGCGGTTAGGTAGGGAAGGTAGGGTAGGTATGTAGGTACAAAGGCTATTTGGTTACTTAGATAATTTGGGTTGTATTGTAATAGCAGAAAATATTACCTATTTGGCATTGAAATACTAAGTGAATTGAATTAATCTGAAGGTATTTAGGTTTTTGGTGTAATTTGTATGGTGGGAGTAGGTATGCCAAGATTTATCGATTTAATGACCGTTTTATTAATTAAAGACCTAGGCTAAGGGTTAGTACTACTTTTGCTTAGCCTGGAGACGATATTAGTCCAGGCAGGTAAATCGCCTGGCCAAATGGCTTGCTGCATATACCACAAAACCAATTGGCTAAGCTGCTCTGTGTCCTCCTTTCCTTGAGGTACCTTATGCGCACCATCATGCGCGTAGATCTTCCTG
Organism: Nemania sp. NC0429; assembly: GCA_022578495.1. Classification (NCBI taxonomy): domain Eukaryota; kingdom Fungi; phylum Ascomycota; class Sordariomycetes; order Xylariales; family Xylariaceae; genus Nemania; species Nemania sp. NC0429. Next base: position 117,104 of record MU392249.1, read on the forward strand.
ATATACGGGTCGCATAGGCCAGCGAGGTGGATAGCGGCTGGGAAACCTGGATCCTCCGTCCCCCAGATGTGGACTGTTGGTATCCTGATCTTCAACTCGAGGGGCACCTTATTCAGGTTCAATCCAAAGCAGTCGTCTGAGTTGAACATCGCCTGTCGTGCGAGTGATGCATGCGAAGGTAATGGTCCCAAATTTTCTCGGCGACGCAGGTCCATCTCCTCCACTACGCGTTCTGCAGCCCTCGGGACAGGGACTCCAAGGTTCTTGAGTACTGCTAGGGAAATGCTTCCGCTGATGAAAGTGGCAAACCTGAATGGCGGATCATGCTCGTGGTTGTACCATTGATGATAGAGCAGATAGCTCGATATCAGCGCAGCTCCCTGAGAGAAGCCTATGACACCATCATAGGGCCCGTCACCCTCGAGCTTTGTCGCCAGCCATTCATGTGCCTTGTAAATCGCTCTTTCGTTGATCGAAAATTCTACACACTGTGTAGGGGTATCGATGAAGTCAAATGAAACCCCTGTCCTCGAACTTTCGACAATTCCAATGGCTGCGCCTAGGTCGAAAATTCGTTAGAGAGACATACAATTTCCCCGGTGGCTCTGCTTACCCAATTGCGCCTGAAAGACTTGACCAGATTGAGCGCATCCATGAAGACATAAAATCTTCATGATTGTTTAGATCCGCTAGAGAGCCTGATCTGTGAGATGCAAGTTCCATCCATTTCGTCCCTAAATCCGAGGGGTTTTAAAGAATTACACCATAGTGGGACTCGGACCTTCGCCGACCGGACCTCCGTTCACTTTCTGTACCCCATCACCGTGGGCCGTGGCACAGCTTATTTCGATACTCCAAACTTAAAATTTCCGTGTCCTGTGTTTATGTTCAAGTAAATAGTTATTGATATGACAGGAAGACGCATGTGGTAATTGAGTTCGTAAATGGCCATGAATAGCGGTGGGTTGAGCGGCGGGTTGAGCGGCGGGTTGAGATTTTGACGTGAAACAGCGAGTTGTTTTTCAATGCGGTAATTCTGTTCTAATACGATTGGCGGAAGAGGTTTCTGAGTTAGGGAGGCTCCACACGCCATCAACTATCCCGAGCCGATTCACCAGACTGTCTTAAATACTAGGGTAGCTTACCAATTTACTGTTTATCAACTTCCCAAACCAGCCCAAATAACCCACCAGTGAGGTAGAAAATACCACATTATAACCTCCCATTAATTATACCACTCGCCATTATTCCTTTCTAGGCTCTCCGCATGGCGCTGGGGATTTTAATACAACGTAGTATCACCTTCCGTACTTCGTATTCAGAAACAAATCCATGCCAAAACTCCCCGCGCGCAGACACGTCCACGAGGCGATGCTCCCAAGATGGTTGCATCGGCCGTCCTTTGGCCGAGATAATCCACAAAGAGTTGGAGTGAGTGATTCAAGATGTGCTAAGCTTATGATCTTAAATATGTGCGCGCGCCGCCTTTGAGCTCGAGAATGAAGTGTATGAAGTATCTCATAGCACTCGATTATCCTGATATGATCGCCTTGTATGCTTTGGGAAAGTCAAGAGTTTAAACCGCAACAATGAGGCACTTCGGCATACTTGTCCCTTTATCACTGGCATTTTCGGGTCTTTGCTCTGCCAGCCCTCAAGTGGAATCTTGGGACCTCGTGGGGTTTGGCAATGAAAACCCTCTGGGGCCGACGACAGGCGGCCAGGGCGGTAGCACGGTCAGAGTCAACAACATAAAGGACCTGACAGCTGCGCTAGCCGATAACAAGCCCCGAGTCGTCATGCTTGATGGATCATTCAACCTTACATCGCGCCTGAAGTTTGGGTCGAATAAGTCTTTGATTGGCGTAGGGAACACAGCATCGTTCAACAACAGTGGTTTAACTATTCAAAGCGTGTCGAACATCATCATACGCAATCTCAAAATCAGCCACGCTTATGGGAATGATGCAATCACGATTCAGAACTCGACCAGAGTGTGGATAGATCATAATGAGTTTTTCTCAGACATTACTCATGGCCCAGACGAATATGTAAGTTGAACCTATCACATAGTGAGGGGCCTGATAACCTGACCATGTCTTACAGGACGGACAGTTAGACATCGTGAGAGCCTCCGATTGGATCACCGTGTCGTGGAACTACTTCCACGACCATTGGAAGTCATCGCTAGTCGGTAACAGCGACACGCTGCGAAGTGTTGACCAAGGCCACCTTCACATCACGTACCATCACAACCATTGGAGGAATATGGGCACAAGGGGACCCGCTGGACGCTTCGGGCATCAGCACGTATTCAACAATTACTACGAAGACTACCTATATCAGGCGATTCACTCGCGATCCGACAACCAGGTACTGGTAGAAGGAAACGTCTTTGCCGGCAACACGACTGAGGCGTTGAGCACCTACGGTCTCGTCATCCCCCAAGATAGTCCAAACACATGCACTTGCGGCGATGAAGAACTTGACGGTTTTGCCAATCTTGGTGCTAAGAACGACTTTGGCTCAGCGAGGGTTAACATTACCCAAGTTGGAAATTTTACGAAGGTTGACTATCGCTACACGCTGACGCCTCTTGATAAGGTGAAATCAGTTGTTCTGGCTGGCGCTGGAGTTGGAAAGATCTAGGTATGAAGACCGGCGGATTACGTCCAGAAATATCTGTGCTCTTTTGCATAATTCTGTTTCTTCGAGTCGAACAGTGGATCATAGCCACCAATGCAAAAGCATCAACACGAGGGGGGAAAAGTTATAGTACTTGGTTCTGAGGAAAATCGGCGGCCGCTCTAATTTATTTTATTCTTTCAGTGTCTGGACTCAGACCATGTTCTGATATACGATCTAGTATTATACAGCTTCTGTCACGATACTGTATAAACTTCTACAGATGGTCAATGTTGCAGCTAAATTCTATTCAGTTTTTATATTTAGTGTGCTACTTACCGTTCCGGGTTCTCGTGACTCTTTCCAACTAACATTGAGTGCGCTCGCGTCCAATAATAATTTATGCGATAATTAGCATCCACTAACTCAGTAATCATGTTGGATTTCTATTTTGGACAACTGCGATGATTACATGGGAATAGTTTTCAGTGACTGGAGAACTTTTCCATGCATGGTGTCAAATAGGGGCCCTGGCAGATAGCGCTTAATCCATGTGTCTTTTCTTCAACCATTCTTCCCAGCTTGGTGTCGTCACCTTCCCTTTAAGATGATGCGGTTCAATAAAGTTGCTAATCCCAGCCATATAGCCGTACTCTTCCATGTATGCGGGTGCCCACAGAACTTCGTAAGGCAGGTGCGTAAGATGATGCATCTCATCGAGGCTGAGACTGACCAGTTTGGCCGGCTTGCCGGTAACCTTCGACCACGTCTCGACAGCCTGGTCCATTGTGAGGTAGCTATCGTATGCAAGCAGCTTCGTGCCAGGGGCTTCGTCCTCAATGAGCGCTCGGACGAAGACGCCGGTCGACTTCGTTTCGTCGGTGATAGGAAATCGCGTTGCTCCGCTGCAGGGAACGACCACTTCATACTCGCCACTGTTAGGATTGAGCTTTGGCGCGAGTAGCGAGTTGGTAGCATAGGCGCCGATATAGATGAAAGAAGTCTTCTTGGCAAGATCAGGCTGCTCTTTCTCTATGTGCTCTACAATTGCCGCTTTCGTTTCCCAGTGATATGAGTTCGGGTACTTCCCCTTGGAACCAGCGTTCATTGGCCCCAGCGCAGAGTAGACGAGTCGTTCGAGGGTGGGCACGCTAGCAGCTACAAGAACTGCATTTTTCCCATTCTGGATCTCGGTGTCGAAGCCGATCTTTGAGCTGCTTTCCGGATCATATCCGGAGAGGGCAGAGGCGCGATATACTTCCCAGAAGTCGGTGTTGAGGAAGATAGCGTGTACACCCTCGAAGGCGCGAGATAAGGAGGCCACATCCGTCAGGTCGGCTTGGACTACTTCGCATCCAAGATTTAATAGCTGGATTGCCTTCTCTGACGAGCAATTTCTGGTGATGGCACGAACGCGCCAATTAGTGAGTAATGAAAACGTGTGGGCGACAGATGACCCCTGGTTTCCAGTTGCGCCGATAACGGCAATGATTTTCTGATTAGATGCCATGTTCACTTTATAAAGTAATGGCAGAACTGGGATGGGAAGCGTAAGGGAATTATTGTCAGGTGAGGTGCAATTAGGTAAATTATAAGACGAAGCGAAGGCGATAATTACTAAATTATGTCTCGTGTTCTTTCTCCATGTCTGTATTTGTCTCTCCCGCGACTATATGTAGACTATTTCTTTGAATTCAACAACATCGTAAATGCCTTTTTTATCTCCGTTGTGAACATATTTCCGCCTGGGAAACTGAAAAGTCCGGGACTTGAGCATCAACCGTACTGATGGGATTCATGGCTGGCAATATTTGGCCGTGCTGATTGGCCATTAAATAGTAAGCCAAAATAAGCCAGGGTAAGCCAATGGGGTGGACTCGGTCGATAGTGTAGGAAAATCAGGGTTAACCTATTTTGTGATAGTTAACCTTGGATTTAGTATATTAATTGAATTGATCCTTATTTCCGACATCAACAATCTTCTGTCAACCCGACACCTCAGTTTGGGTAAGCCATTAACATCAAATACAATCGCCGAGAATGGACAACGGCCGCGGGCGAGATCAGTCTAACGCCAATGAAGGCATGACGACGACCGCACAGAAACAATCGAAAAAGAGGATTATAACACCGGCGCGAAAAGAGCAGAACAAACTTGCTCAAAGGGCGTACAGTATGTTCTACCGAGATCTGTATTCTGTCACAATAGACGCCGCAGGCGATTGCTCCAATCGTAATTGTGGGCACGATCATTGACCTGACATGTAGGAAAGCGACAAAAGGAACATAATAGAGATCATGAGAGATCTGCGGTTCTGGCTTTGCAACGACTAGAGCCACGACTAAATAGCATAGAAGCCACGTGCATTTCGAGGTCTCCAGCAAGTCCAAGACACAGCATTCAACTCGAACACGGGCATTCGACCACCATTCGATCAAGGTCTCCTTTGAGAGGCCCCGATTTCGCATTGAATCCTGATCTTGAACCTAAGGATCTGCTGGCAATGGGCCGTCAGCTTCCTCTACGCCAGCTACCATCCTCTATACCCCGGGGCGGGGTCGACACCACCTCAAATGCATATTCAGAGCGGAACGGTATGGTGGGAGCGGTGGTGGGAGGTGTGAGGCGCAGCCTAGAAGATAGCCCAACAGGCATTCTCAGAGCATGTCTGTCAAACGCCATCTGCATGGGAATAGACATGGCAGAACTGATCAGCTGCGGGCGGTCCTGCATGTCCCCGTTCTACCGTCCAATGACACAGATGAACGATGACCATGCAGCACTCATGGCGATCTCGTCACATGATTCTTTACCCGCATCCCTAAAGCCGACTCCAGCGCAGATTCTGATCCCTCACCACGCGAGTCTCGATCTAATCCCCCTCCCCCGCCTACGCGAGCGCGCGATACTCATGTGTGCTGCCCTCCCTCACGTCTTCTCCCTTTGGGAAATGAAGCTCGACATCTATACTCGGAATGCATTAGTATGCCATAGCCGCGATACTTCGAGCGGAGTAACATTCCAGCCATGGGATATGCGCAGCTGGAGGGCTGCGCCGTGGTTTCTGAGCAAGTGGAAAATGGTTGTCGATACCGATGAAATCGGCCCTAGTCTTTCATTGTCCGGCATCCCGGGTCTCTGGATGTAGCTCTCTCTCGTCATGGAATTACTGCAGTATGCTTTCCCATGCTGATGGGTACTGGACCCGGGCGATGCTCATCTCCCACGTTGAATAGCTATGGATAATCGTATCTTTCTCGCCCAATAGCGATCCCATCTAATATGTGACAAGCCCTTCTTTGCCTCAGCTTCTCTCTTCTTTTGATTGCAATTTCCCCAATATCCTCCAGTATTGGGGCAGAAGATTATCTCACCATCTAGGCGGTGACATTCACGCAGCTCATATCGCCACCACGACTCACCCTCGTCATTCATATCCAACTGTTGTTGGCCAGTCGAGTCAAGAGCCGTGTAAAGGGGAATCCAGTAGCTGACAAGATAGTGTGTATCGTTTTGCGGCGCCAGGCTCGGGAGTTTCGTTCTTGGGATTCCTGCAAAAAGAGTGGCGTATGCTCCGCGCTTGATTTGCGCCTTGACTGCCGCTTCCATGCCCGGGTTCTGGCTTCGAGGTTCGGGGATGGTATTATCCGCTACTTCCTCATCACATGCCTGGCTTATGAAGTAATGCAGCCAAGTGTTGGTGTACATACCCTAATATCCAAGTCAATCCGCAAGCTGTCCGGGCAGCGATCTGTCTTTTGACAGAAAGTGAGGGGCGTGTTGATGGCTTTGGCGTATCAGACCCATCAATGTTGACACTCCAGATACACCGCAGGCGCATAGCATGCTGCGGACACCCGTCCGGAGCGGCTGGGAACTTTCGGTGCGGCATGAACGAGCATCGTGACGAAATGGCTGACTTGCATGCTTGCGGTGGCGCTGCCGACTTGTAGCAATACGATATATCGTCTGCAAGAAGGATTTGAAATCGCGTCTCCGGCTGTGACTGTGGTCGACTAGAACGCCCAAGTTAACGGCCACCAGCAGCAGCATCATGGTGGCTCGAGTCTAATGTTACCAAAGACTTGGATATTTTGGCTTTGCTTGCCGAACCAGGTAACCACCGAGGTTACATCTGCATTTTGTATGCAGCGGTGATTGGTTCACTCACTCCTGTAAATCGAGATAGAGTCGCGATGTTAGTTTAGCGAATACGTACAGTCAGCCAACGTCAGTCTCTGTGTTTGATCGAGTGCACCACAACGCACAACGCCAGCGACATCTATACGGATCGAGCATGTTCGTCTTGCATACTCCTCACCACAACGCATCAATCACAGCTGTATAGAGAAGGGCGAATGAAGTCAGCCGTGTCGTATCATGAAATCATAGCCTGATCGGTCGCGTGTTTCCTGACTCGCCAGGTGTCATCTGCAGAACGATGCATTACAAACCAAGGGCGGCGTCGACATGCAAAATGTCGTTGCCTACGTCCTGAGCCATATTTAAACCGATGGCATTCATGAGAAAGAAACACCAACTGAAAGCCCTTTAGATCATATATAGCGGGTTTATCCCCAACCAAACATCGACATCGCACCTTTTCAAAATCGTCCACCGCACGAAGCAAGCGAGAAAGCAAGATGATGCTCAAGCTCATGACACTCATCCTTGCGTTAGCCTTCAGCGCTCTTGCGGGCCCCATCACAAAACTGCCAGCGGAGCTCCCAGTGACGGTCCTCGAGGGCTCTTCGCCGAATCCCGCGACTCTCGAGCTGTCGCAGGCCAGCGAGAAACTACTCCTATACCGCAGCCGACTCGGCGAGAATGGCACACACGCACTCGTAGCAGCCGACCTCGTGGCGGCCGACGCCTACTGGCATAAGACAATAGCCGACTCGAAGGGCGGGTTCGTAGGCGCCATGGTCCGCGCGCGGGCCTACGCACCCCACGCCGTCCTCAATGCTACGGCGGTGGGACAGGTGTTGTTTGACGTCGCTGACGTCGGGTGGCGAGACAACTTTCTGAGTGCGACCCCAGAGCACTACCTCGCGTCACGCAGACCCGACGCGAGCCACGACAACCTCGCTGCCGACGTCGCCGAGCGCTGGGGACCGAGCCCGATCACGTACTTCCACGCCATCCCAGTGTCAAAGCTCTCTTTTATGCCAGCGCTACACGAGTTCCCCGTCGAGTTGCAAATGCCGCTCGGCCTCGCCCTCTCGGACGACACTGTCTTCGCCTACACCCTGACCGCGCTTCGGGATCTCCCGGGTGGACACAGTATCGAGCTAGTCGAGGGACTCTGGTTGCCCGATAGCACGCCGGGTGACATTGTGAAGGCCGTCCGGGCTCATAACACAGTCGAATACACGAACTGGTTGAAGCTTGCGTACAAGGCGGCGATGGCGGCTTTGTAAACAAATGCTGTAGCTCCTTTTGGCACGAAACGATTTGACAATAGCTGCTATCCCTGTTGTCATGGGACTTTACACTGCTACTTCTGTAATGATCCGTGGCCCGAGACCAAGACGGGATAATAAATCTGCATATTAGGGTTGAATTCAATGTGATTTCTTTCTTGGGTGTTTATCCCTCTACTTATACTGTCATATTTCTAGGATAAAAAACACCTAAACAACATTCTTGGACGCTTGCGCCAACTCGGAGATAGACGCGGGAGCTTGTGCACACAATGCCGGAGAACGCACGACGGCCTCGGTCCCGAGATCTACCATATTAGGTACTTATATAATACACACACACACACACACACACACACACACACACACACGTACATCCATCCACGCATTTGTCATCTTCAACACAACTAAGTAAATAAGGTGTTTACCTATACCTCAAACTTTATACAACGCCCATACTCTTCATAGTCTATCTACTGCCTTTTTATATGTCGTTTCATCTCCAGTAGGCACCCTATCCCACGCACGCTACAGTAGGTAAACATAAGAAACGAGGGAAGCTCGGACAAAACCATTCGCAATATCCACAATGTCCCCCGGCGAGAAGAAGAAGAAACCTTTCGACCTGATCATCCGCGGCGAGAAGAAGCCTACACTCTCCGGGACCTTGACCTTCGTCGGGCTGCGCCTCGCCGACCTCCCGCTGCAGCACGCGCTGCTGTCGCCGTCTTCGGGTCTCGGCGTGCGTCTTCTCACCTCGCTAGGCCTCCGCACCGTCTACACGCATGTCTCGGCCCCCACTGACACGTCTCTCTCTCCCTCGTCACTATGGCTCGGCTGGGCAGCAAACCCCCTGACCGCTCTCCCACCCACGCCCCTCCTCCTCTTCCTCATGAGCGTCGGCAGCGCCGCAAAGCAGATCTACTGGCACCTCGCGCTCTCGCAGGACTCGTTCCCGGCCTCCGCGGCCGTGGCCGTGAGCGTCTTCAACACCATCGTGAACTCGGCTAACGCGCTCCTGTTCCTCGCGCTCGGGACCACGTCGCTCTTCTCCCGGCCGCGCATCGCTGTCCCCTTGGCCTCTTACGTAGTAACTACCGACGCTACGGCACCGGCTACAAGTCTCTCGCTCCCCCTGAGCACGCTGGTAGGCGTGTGCCTCTACGTCGTCGGCATGTCCATCGAGACCATCTCGGAGCGCCAGCGCGCCGCCTTCAAGCGCCGGCCCGAGAACAAGGGCCGTCTCTGCACGCAGGGCCTCTGGCGCTGGGCGCGCCACGTCAACTACTTCGGCTACGCCCTCTGGCGTGGCGGGTACTGCATGGTGGGGACTGGCTGGGTTGGCGGCCTTCTCATGACCCTGTGGCAGGGCTGGGACCTCGGCCAGCGCGCCGTGGCCGTGCAGGATGACTATTGCTCGAGGCGGTACGGAGAGCAGTGGGCCAAGTTTAAAGAGGAGGTTCCTTACCGGATCGTCCCGTATGTTTACTAGGAGGTGTACCTCGTCGTCTGACGTTGGCGATGAGTACGAGACACGAGAGGTTAGGGGTGAACAAGGCGGAAGGATTCATAAGAGAAGAAGAAAAAAAGGGCAAGACGGAGGACGGCTGTACGATATAATCAGGTCGGTAGGCCGCAATGCAGGCGACGTCGGCCTCTCATCCTTCTGGCGAATTTAGTTGAGGTACCGTGACCAGCCAAAGACTGGCCCAGGCAATTGGCATCTAGTATACACATACAGCATAGAGAGCCCGAGGCTCGGATGCAGTCATACACCCGTGCAAAAAGTCAAAAAGCCGTCCTTCCAGACAGTCTACCAGGTCGTCTCAGCTCCTCACGTGGCTGGCCTGCGCGAGTATTTTCGATCACTTATAGCCAGCCAACCACTCCATGCGGAGATGAGACCGACAATCATGGCATGGCGACACATTGTCCCCCATAGAACGCCATACTCGATACATGCGAGCTCTATCGTCCCCCACTCGCCTGGCTCGGACCTCGACAACGTCGACTACGATTTGCCATAGTCGTGGTCGTCGCATATTTTGTTGCCAAAAATACGTACGGGCATAAGTGGCGCCTATTTTGTCTATATCGGCCGCATAGGTACATCATTAATGTGAAGATTCTTGGTCCACCTAGGCAGTTTATTATTCTTCTCGTAAGATTGACCACAATTGGCGCATAGTGACTGTCGACTGTCAGCAACGGAAACGGACTTCGCTCGCCAGGCAAGGCATGGAGATGGAGATGGCTCTCTGACTTACCCTAGGCCCATACGGACCATCACGGATGGCCCAGACACTGGTACCCCAGACACAGCAATGAGTGCAGCGCCAGTTAAACCTCTCCTGGTCGGTGAGGGTGCCCACACCGCCGCCTCCATATCCCACGTCGGGCGTCCCCCCACCGCCCGGGGTACCTGAGCGTCCGAGCGGGCTCAGACTACGGAATCGCCGCTTCTTCTTAGATCGCTCGCCTCGTCCCATGCGCTCCTCTTCTGCTTCCACACTTAGGCCGAAGGGCAAGATGCGATGGGTTTCTCGGCGCAGGCGGCGCATCTGCCTTTCTCGATCGCCCTGGCGCCTCTCGATCTCTTCCTTGGAGATGGTTCGGATCTCGGGTTGCCACTCGGCGGCGAGACGCTCGGGGTCGTAGCGCCAGCCCGCGTCTGTGAGGTGGATGGCGTCGCTCTGCTCCGAGCCCATGGCGTCCCATCCGGTGACGAAGCCCCCGGCCTCGCAGGCACTCTTCTTCAGACGCAAGACGGCCTCGTAGATGGCATGCGTCAGAGCGAGGACCCATTCGCCGGACAAGCCCAGGTCGGCACAGGTGACCTTGGCGAAGGCCTCGGCGGTGCCAGGGGGGTGCAGGAGCGACCACTCGAAGCGATCCGTGTATATCTCGGACGCGAGGTTCACCTCGAGGCTCACAATGCACCGGTATGTGTCGTCGGGGTTGTATTCGTCGGATTCGGCGGGGATGGGCGTGGCGCGGGCCGTGACCTCGGGGGCTAGCGAGGGCATAGCCTTGGAGGGCGTATCGAGGGCGCTGCGCGTGGGCGTGTCCGGGCCACGGCTGGATTGGGGGGCTAGCGGCGTGGCGGGGGTGGCAGGGCTGTCGCGATATGTGGACTGGGCTGGGGCCTGGGCGGCCGTGGTGGTTGTGGTGGTGGTGGTGGTGGCGGCGACGGCGGGAGTGGTGGATTCGCCAGCATCGAACAGCGGGTGGAGGGCGACGCCGGCATAGTCCTCAAGCTGGGTGCGGATCTGCTTGCTGATCTCGCAGGCGATGGCGTTCTGGTTGGGCAGGTCGAGGTCCTGAACGAGGCCGAGGGCAAACTGGTCGGTGGTGATGACGGTCTCGTGCAGGTTCCAGAGGAAGACGTCGCGCAGCTTGTAGGGCACCGTCAGCTCGCCGGGCCTGTAGAGGGCGGGGTCGGCGGTGGGCGGGGGCTGGACGAGGCCGCGGGCCAGGGGCAGGGCGGCGGCGGGCACGAAGGCGGGCACGTCGACGTCGATGCGGATGGGGATGAGGGTCAGGGGCAGGGCGGCCTGGGCGTGGGCGCTGACGTCGGCGGCCGTCTTGGGCTTGGTCATCCAGTCGCGCCAGACGCCGGGGACGTGGACGGGGGCGTGAGCATCCTTGCCGACGCGGTCACCCTGGTCGGGACGCGAGGCGCTGTCGTCGCGGCGCGGGTTGCTGCGCTGGGCGGCGGCGCGGCGGCGGGGGTCGACGTCGTCCTCATCGTCGTCGTAGTCATAGCCGTCCTCGGCGTAGTTGATGACGGTGGTGCCGCGCTTGGTGGTGCGGGCGACGGGGCCTGGGGCGGCCGACGGCAGGACGGGCGTCAGCAGCGAGTTGTTGTAGGTGCGCAGACGCGGCGCGTAGCTCGAGGCCAGTGCCTGGGGCAGGCTTCGGCCCTCCATGTCGATGACGGGGGGTTTTGTCGCGTGTCGTGCGCTTCTCGATCTACGACCGTCTCATCCTCTGCGGGCCGTGACGTCGTCGTCGATCTGTAGCCTGGAGAGGTGGGTGGGACGGAGGACAGAGGAGAGTAGAGAGTGGAACAGGGGGTAGAAGAGACCAAGGGAGGCGACGGCGTGGATGGTGATGTCGGCGAATTCGGCGGTGTTGATGATGTTGATGTTGATGTTGCTGATAGGACGATGATGTGTGCACTTCCCCAAGCCACGAGCAGTGACAGACAGAGAGGAACAGAGAGACAGAGAGAGGAGAGAAAAGAGGGACAATCAAACAGTGAGTCGTTTCAGGTTGTTGTTTTATTGCTGTTCGTCGTCGTTCTCGTTGTTGATGTTGTTGTTGGTTTAGTTCTGTCGATTCGGTGGTGAACGAGACGAGGCTGGTTGGCTTTTAGGTAATTGCTTCTTCGGTCTTAGGCGGTACACTGGTACTACCGATAATTGAAGGTCTAGTAGTAGGTACTTAGGTACCTGTTTTCGCGTCTGTGTGACAGCTTTTCCAAACGCTAACGGATGCTGGAAATCAGACTAGGTAGTACTTAGGACGTGCAATGCAGTTTCCCCACATTACTTCGTACATGCATGTACCTATGTACACCATGTATGTACATCTTAGATACTTCGAGGATTTCCATTGATATGGTGCCTACCTAGTATGTACCACCTCTCATCATGTAAGTCGTCAAAGTTCCATTTACTTTTATCAAACATCCACTTATGATTCCTTTAACTCATCATGCTGTTTCTGATCACGCAAACCCGTCTCTCTGTTTTCGGGGCTCTCGTGCCTCTATCTCAATTCTCACTACCTCGTTGTCTCAATCGCCTCAATCCTCCTCCGTCGCCGTCTTCTGCTCGGAGGAACGCCACATGTATATAAGATCTGCGGCGTCATGCTGCCTCGGAGACTGGATGCATTCCAACCCATTTCGTGGCTATTATTGGCTAAGCCTGGCTCTTCTTGAACGGGCCAATGGGCGCCTCCCCCGGCCATATGTCCTCGCGTCGGGTTTCCACCGGCACGAGGAATAGTCTCGAAACATCACTGCATCGTTGGTCGATGCAAGACAATGTCCCGTATCGGTGCCCACATGGGGGAGCGAACATGACTACGCGAAGGTCCATCGCACCAAGTATCGTAGGTAGCTTCGTTGTGACTGAGCCGTGGCCTACTAGATCCAGGCTCCTCGCCCCAGGCCAGAAGTCTCGGCGGCGGGCACCTCGTGAAGCGCCGCGACGGGCTGCGTGGACACCCAGAGCTGCCTCAATGTCAACAGGGCTGCGTCGACGTCACTCCGGGCCTCTGCGAGCGAACGTTCAGGCTGCAAGGGGGTCGAGATGAGCCCTCGGAATAGACCTTTTGTCGTAGTTAGCTCGACGGACGCGAGTCGAGGCCTGAAATTGTCCAGCAGCCTAATCATGCCGTCGAGCTCGCGTACCACGACCTCAGACCAGTTCCCAGGTTTTTGATCGCCAGGAATATTGAAGAGGCACGCAAGTTCCTTGCGCCCTGGCCTCAGCGCTGTTAGGACAACTTCGAGGCCTGGCACGAACTTGGCGCTGGGCTCGGTCGACTCCAAATCGTATATAGAAAGCTCAACAGATATAAGTTCCCTGATGAGTCGTTCCGAGGCACGCTCGTACTCGCCGTCGGACTCGAGTCTCGCCATTGACTGGACCCTTCCCGGGTCAAGATCATCCGTCACGGCCATGGTATCCATGGCATCCGTAATATTCAGCAGCTGGCGAGCCATTAGAGCTTGCGCTTGCGCCTGGCTCGTGTCCTGCTCGTCGAAGCGGCCTCGTGTCTCCATGGCGTGTAGCGCTGCTGGCTCGGAAGTTCCCTCCGCTGGGATCCAACACACGTTGTCTTGAGTGGCGAGGAGAACAGGAGAATGGTGTGTAACACTCATTCTGAGTTGTTCGCAGTATAGGCACAGTTTTTTTTTTATACAGTGGGTGAACAAGTTCTACTCTCTCCCTGAATCGGCGTCGTCGCGGTAACGCATGCAAGGAAGAGACTTACTTACCTGTCATATGGCAGTCGAATGGTCTCCACGAACCCTTTCATTGATCCCCCCTAGCATGTCATCGGGCACACATTTCTTTTATGTCTGCTACACCAATCATGGAGACTCTACTGAAGTGTGCATCTGTTTTCCAACTCCCATCCCTCGTCAATCTTTCAAAATAGCACTTACTCCTTGCCGCCACCAACTTCGGCGCTGACCGCAATTCCTCATATCATCCTCTCTGAATGGCTGACAGGCAGACTTGAGAAAATCTAGAACCTACATAGCCTAGACGTGATGGTCGGAGCTATAGAGTCGAGCGGTGGAACGTGAGCTCGCACGTTTTGATGAAGGGGCGCGCCACTGAGGCAATGTTTGTTGTGTGAAGGTGAAATGTCTCGGGTTGGCGAGAACAAAGCAACAATGTGTTCCATGGCTATATCCCCGATCTTCTCTGGACAATCAGCAAATCCATCTTCGCCCTCACCTATCGTTAGCGCAAGTAAACGGAAATGGGCGCATTGAGTAAGCAGATACAATTATTTCTGTTTACTCATCATTATTATTATTTTTCAAATAGTTGTATCTCTTCCTCATTGAGGTCTTTATGCACATTCAGGCGAGAGCAATCTACATAACATCTACCCCTCTCCCCCCCACTAGCAGCGTCTCTTGAGTCATGGTCACGGTGCCCCCTCCGCTGACCAATTGAAGCCGTAAATATATTTGTTACCCGTATATGCGAAGCTTTCATCTATACGATTACGAAGATAGACAGAACCTTTTTCTCATTGATTCCTCATAATCCTCATAATAAACATCCTCACCACCAACGCGACATCGTCCGCATCTCACGCACTGCCATGGCCGAAGAGACCCTGAAGCCGAGCTACACGCTCCATATCTATTACACACGTTACTCCAGTACGTCTTACACACATTCACACATACACACAGGCAGACAGACGCACAAAGTCTCATAAATATATGGCCGATCACATAATAAACAAGCCCCCGTAGGCTGGGGTGCCCGCGCCCAGCTCGTGCTCGAGTACTTCGAGATCGCCCACGAGACGAAATACTACAACTTCACGGTCCCGTCCCTCACGCCGCCCGCCGAGCTTGCCATCCTCCCCGTCCTCGACGTAACCCCGCCGGAGGCAGACGAAACCCTCCGCATCCCCGACTCGCTCGCCATCTGCGAGTTTCTCGCCGAGCAGCACCCCTCCAAGCACCTGTGGCCGTCGGACCCCCACCTCCGCGCCACGGCCCGCGCCGCCGCCGCGACGATGCACTCGGGCTTCGCGGCGCTGCGCAACGCGTACCCGTGTGACTTTGTCGCGCGCTTCGCGGGGCCCGGCATCCCGTTCGACGAGGCCATCGCGAAGGACGTGAGCAAGCTGCTTGCGCTCTGGGGCCGCGTGCGCGCTGCCACGAGGAGGCGGTTGGCTGTGCTTGGCAGGGGGGCGGAAGACGAGGGCTTCTTGTGTGGCGGGTTCAGTATTGCCGATGCCTTCTTCTGGCCTGTGCTTTGGGTGAGTGGCGCCCGTTCTCTCCTACCTGCCTTCCTCTGCTGCGCCGGTCTAGAGGCCACGTCATGTCACGTAGCCCTTTATTTATTCTTATCGTTCTTGGCCGGGCGTCGTCCTCTCGCGTCCCCCGCCTCTTGCCCTTTCTCCTGTGCTAACGACTAATCTTTCGGCAGCGCCTGAGGACGTACAGTGTGCCTCTGACCGGGGCCGGCGAGGACGCGCTCAAATGGATGGAGACGATGTGGAGTCATCCCGTCATGCAAGCGCAGGCGAAAGAGTATTTCCGGCAGGAGAGGAATCCGCAGTCGCGGATGGCGCAGTACGACGACGTGCTGAGCGACAAGCCCGACGTCACGCGTGGGAGGTTCGTCGAGGACTGGGTCTTCGACAGCACGGCCGTCTAGCCTCGCGCTGGACCGAGAACAGGTCTCGTGTTCACTGCGGTTAAGAAGTGAGGGGATGTCCCATGTACTGTGCCCCTCAGCTTTCTCCTTGCATTTTGCGTGACGTGCCTGTGCGAGTTAGTAGATTTACTGGCTACTTCAAACCTGGATATTTCAATTGTATGCTGGATGCTGCAGCGACGCGGATCTGCTTGCAGAGCTATCTGACAGAAGCCGGCCGGCCTAATTCCGCCCTGTTCACGGTCAGGCATAATCATCACAAGTTAGGTGAACGTCACTTCCAGCGGCTGAGATAAAGTCAAAGGGTGGATTGAGGTATTCGAACATGGCAGACGTCAAATTATCCGGGATATATGACATAATACTAAGATGAATAATCTCTAGGGTGCACATATTGATTCTCACGTCTATTAGCTACTAGGATCTATATATTCGTGTCGTTCAATATTCGTACCATCGTCCCAAAAATTAAGCCTGGAGGCCTGAGTACCCAACGCAGTATAAGATAAACAATGATTACTGCCAATGAGGCAACGCGAGTCATACGCAGCGATCCTGAGCGTATTGGTCTATATATCCAGTTCTGTAAAGGAAGATAGCCTCATTGCTAGGCATAAAAGCCGCCATGTTGAGAGACGATAACCTACGTCCTCAACGATGATGGCCGGAGATGGTTTGAGACCATGAAACGAAGATTGGCAATACTTTGACCGCCGTCTTATCGGGCCACGGTGGCTCGCGTACTTCGACCTCGCTCTTCGGTGCGTTTCGGATTCGTCAGCCGAGTCCAATCCTCCCACTCCTTGCTGATTTCCACGAGCACGGTGCCCATGACGGTGGCACTGGCCATCAGACCGTGGCCTTCGCCCTCGAGCACACGAACCTCACACCTTCTCATGGCCTTGCCGAGCCATCGAACGTTGTCCACGGGAACACGAGTATCCCTACTGCCGTGGTGTATGACGACCGGACGTGTGATATCCACGTAACGGAAGCCAATTGTGTGTCGTCGCTCGAGACAGACGAGCAAATCGACGGCAGGGTTAGCACCCGTGGTGGCCAGATCCCAGATGGCGTGTGTGAGCCGCAAGTCGTAGGCCATCTGTCGTTCCTTGTCCGCCAACGCATCAGAGGCGGCAGCGAGGACGGCGTCCTGGGGGCTCGAGTTGGCCGTGTTCATACGAGGGCGGTCGGATGGCGCGGAATCCCCGGCGTACAGAGTTTTCGCATCCGTGTCATGAAGCATATTTTCCTTGTCCACGTCGGATACGACATCGTGCTTATTAGACGCTCCTGTATCGTGAGCTTGCGTGGCTGCTGATTTACGCTTGCCTCGACGTGGGCTATTCTTGGGAAGCGAGCTCGTGATGGAGCTGCTCGTGGTTGTCATGAAGGAGCTATTCGCTACCTTGAGGAAGGGCGTCGGCAGAGCCCGGAGTATCCTTTGCGATGTCGGTATGGCGTTGGTTGGTGGTAATGCTTGCGTTGTTCCGAACACGTTCATCTGCGACGGTGGGATCCACGGCGCCAGCAGATGGATCCGGCCGCGTATATGCTGTGGCATCCGAAGCGCCGTGGCGAGGGCATAGATGGCACCAGCTGAGTGGGCTAGAATGGAGAATTTCGTGATCTTGAGCGCCTGGCAAATGGCATACACATCATCTAGCTTGAATCAGTACGTCACGTCAACAAAATTGCATCGTCATGTCGACGTACCTGGCCAGCTCAAGGGGGTCGCCGTCCCACTGTAAGGCTCACTGTCTCCCACTCCGGGTCGATCAGGCGTAATCAATCGTAGCTTCAACGCCAGGGCCAGCTCGTCGTAGAAAGCGGTTATGTAACGAGTTAAGCCCATACCAACGCAACAAAACACGGCAGAACCCTGAGGATCTCCCACTTCCGAAAAAGAAATGACACGACCCGTCTGAGGATGTCGGATCTTCTGAGATAGGCGAGGTGAACACAGGTAGGACTCGACCGCATCATCGATCGAATCGGCACTCCCTGGTCGTTCATAGCCGACTAAGGGGTCTGAAGCCGCCCCATCCTTCCCATTATCGACGGGCTCAGTGTTTTTGGTTCCAGCCGAAAGACGCTTCAACCTGGAACTGCTTCGCTTTGGCCGGATCATGTCGTTGGGGTCGGGCGTGCCCCGGCCTGATTTCCTGCGGTCGGCGCTTTGCGAGCTGTGGCGCTTGTACTGATGTATGGCTGGAGACGGCGCGCCTTCGTCAACCCCCGGTGCTTCTAACGGTTGCCCAGTTGCTGCCTTCTCGTAGGTAAAACTGGGACCGCGTGAGCCCGCGGCTGGGGAACGACCGTCTCGCGGCACGTCTATCACGCCCCCCATCAATATGTCTTCCTGCCGCTTCTTGGCCTCGGCCTCGGTGACGGTTCGTTGCGCCTGTCGACCGGTGAGCTCAGTGAGACCATGATCCTCGGGAATGGAATCTGCGGCGGTCCCTTCGCTTCTCTGTCTCGAAGATCGCCGCGACGACCGTTTGGCACCGTGTCCCGTCTTTCGTAACGAGGAATCGCGCAGGGGGATGGGCCGCAGAAGATGAGTGGCATCGGTCGTCGGAGGGATGCCATCAGGCGAAGCCTCGTTGTGGTTGAGACCAGCGGGTTCTTCGGTGATGGCCGTCTCGGCCAGTATCTGATCCGGTCTCGTCGACATGTTGCCCAGGCTGCTCGACTTCGAAACGGCGCGCTTCTTCTCGCTCTCGCTGGCGCGAAGGCGTTCCTTAGAGCTCATATACATCAGTCCCTTGTGACCCCTGCCCAGCTTCGTGCCCCAGCTATCCTGCGACGAGGGTTTGCGCAGGTCGGGGGGCGCAGACAAACCACGTTCGATGGATAGGTTTCCGATGCTCTGGGTGTCATCATGCGACGACGAGGCGGACCCCTTGGACGACGGCCGCGAGGGGTAGCGCAGCAGAGACTTGAGGCTGTGGGCGGCGTCGCGGCGCGGAGACTTGGGGGGCGCGGTGACGGACGAGAAGCCGGAGGGGGGTTTCGAGGTGCGGATGACGGGGGGGCTCGCGGCCAGGTCGTCGAGATCCTCCTCCTCCTGTAGGCGCTCGAGGGCGTGGATGTAGGCGCCGTACTCGACGCCGAAGCTGCCGTCAACGGGCGAGGCGGGGCCGGAGACGGGAATGGTCAGGCTCGGGTCGTCGAAGTGCTTGGACGCGGGCTGGGAGATGACGGACAGGCTGGTGATGAGGGAAGTGATGACCTCGGGGGACGCCGGGGGGATCTGAGCACGATCCCGATCCCGATCCCGATCTCGATCTCGACCTCTACTGCGGCTGGTCTTACGGTGGCCGTGTCTGTGGGCGTTGTTGTCGTAGTCGTCGTCCTGCAGGTGTAGGTGCATCGAGGGATCAATCTGTCTCCGACGCGATGACGACGACGGCGGCGGTGACAGCGAGGAGGGCGACGGACGGGACGGACGGGGCTTTTGAACCATAGAGGCAGAAGCAGACGCAGAGAAAGGCCCAGAGACAGGCCCAGGCCCAGAGACAGAACCAGACCCAGACATGGACACAGACCCAGGGAATGTAGAACCGGAGGCGCCTCTATCAACCGAGGAGTGCTCCATTTCCGGAAATGGTGTCCTCTTGCCGCCTGCACGTCTGTCTCTTATGGGACAGGTATTGGGTAGTGTATTGGCTTGCCGATTGCGACGCTGCAAGCGCCCCGGACCTCCCTTTCTATTTGGTTATTTATTTATTTGTTCTTTTTCCTTTTTCTTGTCCCATCCGTGTCTCGGCCGTGTCTCTCTCTATCCTTCCTTTTCTCGCCGCTGTTCTGCAGACGAGGGAGGAGAAGCTCACTCAGCGCGGCGCGAGACGAAGCTGGATGGCCCAGGTTTCCATCGAAACTGTCGAACTTGATGACTACAGTGTAGGTATGTATAGGGATCAATTGATAATGTCATTCACGGGATATGGCGGCGGGAGAGACAGCGGATCAGATTTTCTACCTGCTCGAAGAGGTAGTTGGTAGGTAGAGAAG
Organism: Nemania sp. NC0429; assembly: GCA_022578495.1. Taxonomy (NCBI): domain Eukaryota; kingdom Fungi; phylum Ascomycota; class Sordariomycetes; order Xylariales; family Xylariaceae; genus Nemania; species Nemania sp. NC0429. The sequence goes on from MU392249.1 coordinate 137,101, forward strand.
TAAATAGTAGGTAGTTGGGCAAGTTTTGTCGCATTTCTCTGGGACAAAGTCAGGGGGGAAAGAGATGAGAGACAGGGTATATCTTCTCTTAGTACCTAAGATAAGTATCCACTCATGTGCACTAGTCGATACTAGAAGTACATAACTTACTCAATTAGGAAGTACTTACCTGTATGTTCCGTCAGAAGTAGGTACCTATGTACCTTGGATCTCCTGCATCAGCCCCGTATATGTGCGTCTGGTGGTGCCTGCATTAGAGACTGCGGGCACCTACCTACTGTTCTGGGCAGTGTGTGCTGGAGTGCGAGATGCTCATTTGATAAGTTAGGTACTAGGTGGTACCTACTTAAGTACCTCCTACTACCTACATCTTACAGATTTCAATTAAGATTAAGGTACTTATACTAGCGTAATAGCAAGCTGTATGTACTTCATAGTCGCTGTTCCCTTTTCTTCCCACCTTTTCTAGAACAAATCCTTAACATTTAGCTAAGATATAAAAAGCGAAAGTTTTGAATTCCCGTAATGATGGCTTTGAGGTACCTACTTATTCTATTGTGTAACCAGCGTAATCTAGGTCATATCTCTGCTTGAAAACCGTGTGTTACACATGTAGTTAGAGCGCATGTATTTAGACTTGGACGACTAGTAGAAGATGTAAGTACCTACAGCTCTAAAGTTACACGTCCGCGCTCCTTGGAAATAAACACGAGATCAAGGTGTCTTAGAATGCCCGCTCTGTACGCAATCCATCTAGGTACAAAGTATACATGAAACCTATCGGAACTCTGCCTTTAGTTTGAAATTGGAGTTGGTAGGCGGGTGGTATCGTACGCCAGGCTCACATGGCGTAGGTAGATCATCCTTACCTTTGTAAGCACTTAGACCCTGTGTTCAATACCACACCCCTATTCCATGCAGGTAGCGTACCTATTGTATATATCATTGCATGATGCCGCAGGGCTGGCCACCTCAGCGTCACTTGGGAAGCGCCCGTGAACCAATATCAGCTGCTGTGTATGCATTATTCACATAGGTAGGTATGTCGCTTTTTTCGCGTTTAAAAAGAAAAGAAAATGCTGGAGGGTTGTGCCAAGCGATACGGCATCAATGATCACCATGGCTCGGTCAAATCAGTCTGCTTCCCCGTTCTCGATACACTTGAGCCCGTGCTTCTGCCCAAGTAACGAATAACGTACTCCTGGATCCCTATCAACCTGGTACAAAGTACGAAATACATACAGCCAGTTTATAGCCTAGTACCAGCCAAGGATCCCGTCTCCAGGCTAAGCCGGGGCCGGGTGGGGCCCGTCTAGGGCTCTGCAGAGGGCGGGTCCGGATGCGTGCTGAGGACCTTCAAAGAGAGCTACGTCATCGGCCTGGTACCTCTGTAAGTTGTAACTTGGAAGCGAACCTATGACCTACAAGTCAGTAAATACTCGATGACATCTTGAACAGGACTTCAATCCAGGCTTGTTCAATTCTCGTGAGATTGGTCCTCTTCGACTATACGCTACCTAGTAGTCACCAGTGGGAATGACCTTTGCTGTTCTAAGTCTGAATCGCATTCGTCCTCCCACTCCCGCCTCCGCTTGCGCGTACATGATACCACATCCATGAGAACAGTCGCAGCCACGAAGTCGGCGAGAACACGCGAGGCAAGCTCCGTGCCCTCGTAACCATACCGTCGAAATGGACGTCATCCTCTCGCTCCCCATCGTCACCTATTTTGCCGCGCCCATGTTGACATCGTGGTCGACATCGCTGAACCTGCTCTTCTTCTACATGACCTGGAGCACCCTCGTCTTGTCACATTCGCCGCTCAAGATCGAGTTAGTCGGCACGCTGGCGGTGCGCATCGTGTTCTGGCTCGTACCGTCGCTCTTCTTCCTCCTATTCGACACCTTGGTTCCGAGCCTCGCCGAATCCATCAAGCTATACGGCCAAGCCTCGATCCCACGTCGGAACCCGGCCTCGCTAGCCAGGCAGGCTCTCCTAGCTATCCTCAACCTAGCGCTCTTCACGGCACTCCAAGCGGCTATATCCGTCGCCGCCACGGCGTTCCTCAATCGGCCGCTTTTCAAGACCAGCACGACGCTTCCCCTGCCGTGGCAGATGATCAAACATATCACGATGCTGTACGGAGCCCGCGAGGTGCTAACTTACTATATCCACCGCCGCATCTTGCACTCTCGAGGGGCCATCGGCAGGCTGCACGCTCGGTACGCGCACTCGCGCAAAGCCGGCGCGCCGTACTCTCTCATGCTCTATGCCGACCACCCGCTGCCGTTGATGCTCAACCGCCTTCTCCCGGCGTACTTGCCGCCGGTCGTTGTACGCCCCCACCTCCTTACCTACCTCCTGTTCGTGCTCCTGACGACGATGGAGGAGATGCTGTCCATGTCCGGTTACAGCGTCGTGCCGGGCATCATCATGCGCGGCATCACGAGACGAACGGCGACGCACTATGCCAGCGGTGGCCGGGGGAATTATGGTGCCTGGGGTCTCCTGGACTGGGTGAATGGGACCAGCATCGGGAGGGATGTTGTCGACGATATGCAGGACGAGGCGGAGAAGCACCAGGTCAAAGACCGTGGACAGAAGGCTATCGAGGACACGGGCAGTCTTGTGCAGGACGGCATCGATGGCTGGAAGAAGGCGAGAAAGGGTCGCAAGAAGAAGCCGAGCAACGAATGAAGTAACTTTGTGCCGCGAGGGACAATCTAACTGCCCCCCCCCCCCTTTTTTTGGCTGCGAACAGGCGTCTTGATGTATATAGGTTAGTAAGCCTTTCTCTGAAGTGCACAGCTTAGATACTTGACTCTAGGGTATCTTCTTACCTAACACTGAGTGTGTAGAATACCTGGTACTTAAGTAGCTGTCGACGTCCAAAGCTTAAAGTGTCCAGTTTCATCAGATGGCAGCTATTCCGTCGCACTTTGCTCGTTTTCTCACGTTGCTTGGAAGACGTCGGGATGCGACGAACTCTCAGCTTCCCCTAACCCGTCAGGGATACACAAGCAAACTACCTGGCTACTTACTTACCTAACATAGTGGTGTCACATTAGCCCCGATCCAGGTACGTAACGCAGAACAGGCTGATATAAAACACACATAACCGCAGCTCCATACATTTTCACGGGTCTTTCTCCAGCTCGTCGGATATTTCGAAGACACCGCTTCGCCAGGCTCCGGGATGTCGTTGATTCTACCTTGCCTCTTACACAGATCTCCTATATCTAGTTTTCGGCATGCCCTCAGGCCACCGTTCCCTGCCCTAGCTTTGCTGCCGACGCCTTGGATCAAAAGACAACGATGCCATGATACAATTCGTCTTCGCTACGACTACTCATGTCAAAAGCGCATGGCGTGATTGATTGATTGGTCTATCTCGAATCAACTCCAGACCAGCCGATACTCTTCACGGTTTCTCTTACTTTATCCTCGTCGTTGCTGCTGTATTTAACGATGCCTCATTATTGGCAGTTCGAAGGCAGGAATCTCCACCTCCCTATTCACGATTCGGCCAACAGACGGGAGTACCTATCTGAGGTACTTTATCTACAGGCAAGAGGTAAAAAGAAACACCCGTATCTCAATGTCAAGTGCCTGCCTAGACGTAATTCTAGCGGCCGACTGACGAAAGGTGCTACCTCAAGTGACGCAACCTTGCGTTTTCTGATATGGGTTGTCGACCTCTTGCCGAGCGTAGATACAGTGTGAGTGGGATCGATTCTACTGGATACACTCCTCTACAAGTGTTGACTCACTGCGTGGCCTATCTCCAATTGTACATCCAGGTCGCCTTGGGGTACCTGCCTTGTCGATGAGCACAATTTTGCGCTGTGTACCCCGTAGTCCCAGCTTCGTCTCACCACCTTTAACTACATGATGTACCACGGGCAGGCACATGTACTTGCCTCGTGTACCTAGATTGGTTTCTCAGACATCCATCTACATACAACTGGAAGTATGCACCTACTTCCTGTGCACTTTCTTCGTCTCGCTTCCTGATCTTGACCGACAAACAGACGGGCAAACAGACGGGCACCTCAGGTATTTATTCCTTCCTCCTACCTCTTACCTTCCTATCTCTTACCTTCCTATCTCTTACCTTCCTATCTCTTACCTTCCTATCTCTTACCTTCCTACCTACCTGCCTACATCTTCTTTCTTCCTTACCCACTCATCGAGAGTCACTTACTTACCAGTTGAGAAGCCATCTGCCTCCTTACCGCTTCTCACGGCATGCGTCGTTGCAGTACGATACCAGGCTATGCTGGCAACTGATTCTTCCTGAGTGGTTCCTCTCCATCGTCACTGCGGAAGCCAAACCACTCTCCACAAGAATCCCTGTTTACTTACTTGCCTACTCACCTACTCGCCTGCCACACGACAACACCTTTGAATCTCATACTTTCGGCTCCTTCTCAGCCCTCAGTCACTCCCACACACCCAGTCCTCATGCCTCTATTTGGGGACACCCCGTCTGGCCTTGCCATGGAGAGCGGGTGCCCGGTCTGCTACCCAAAACTGCAGCCGCAGCCGCAGCTGCTTCTATGCAGCGGCTGTAAGGCCGTCCATTATTGTGGTGCCGATCATCAGAAGAAGCATCGTCCAAAGCACAAGGCCGTATGCACATCCATCATCAAGAGCCGGGCAGAGCTTGAGAGAGAAGAGGCTGCGCTTCGAGCTCGCCCAGGCGACCTCTTCACCCCGAGCAATGTTTTCGAGACCGGCGTGGGCAACTTTTGGGGATTGCTTGACACCCGTGATTACATGAGGGCCCGATTCGCGGCCGCCGACGCCCTCCTCCAGGTCGACACAGTCAAGGCCGTCCAGAAGGCTTTGCATCATTTCCAGGACATGCTGCGGCTCTGTCGGTCTGACAACCTGGGCGTCCGAGACATCGTTCCCGGCCTCCTACTACGCCTGGACCGCGAACAGGAATGCTATGACTTTCTCAAGTGGTGGGCCGCCGTCGACGATGAGCATCACTATAATGGACGCTATGACTGGGGCGATGTGAGTCTGCCATATCTTGACATCCGCGGAGCCGACGCCTTTGAAGCAGTGGACGCGTTTGCCAGCGGCCTGAGTCTCAGTCAGCTCATCATCCTTGCGCTCCTGAAACTGCGTCTATATCTTGACATCGAGGGTTATGACCCGCAATACTTGGATTTCGAGTCTCCTTGGCCGCCGCCTCCCACTCACTTTATGCGGCCGGTCGGCGAAATTGCCCGGAAGAAAGTCAGAACGATTACGGCTGCAGGTGTGCCGGCCATCTCTGAATCACTCAAGAAGCAATATCAGGCTTTGTTTCGGATGGTGCATAAGAAGAACCCGCATTTTTGGGAAGCTCTGGTCGACGCATCGGAAGACCCCCCATCCCTGCCTTCTATGTACAGTCCCGGTTCCGTCGAAGAAGCCATTTTGGGCGTCTATCAGTGCAAGAAGGCCTGGGAAGAAAGTTATGATGCCATCGAGATGATTGAATCGGAAGTCGGCAAGTTAACCGAGGTATACAGGGGCCCAGCTGCTGCTTCAGATGGTGTGAACACCGGAGAAGGTATAGTCAACTCTGAGAGACGAAGAGGTTCTGGTAGAGCATTCCCATCCAAGTTCGCTGCCTCTGCAACAAACACGCCCCCCGACGAGCTGTTCCCGCCTTCACGAACGGGGCGAGGTCAAGTATACCATTTCGTTCATCGCGACAACCAGAGAAAGGCTCTCGCATACGCCGACGGAGCATGTTCGGACAATGGGCAGCAAAACCCACAGGCGGCCTGGGCAGCGGTGATTCGTCCACCTATTGGTGACAATATCCGTCCGTGCATGATATCAGGTCGACTAGAGCTTAAAGGTCCTTTCGGGGACGAAACTCTGGCAACTAGCAATCGTGCTGAGCTTCGTGCCGCCATAGCTGTCCTGCGTCGAAACGACTGGCGGGCTGACGGGTTCACTAGTGTCGTCATTGCAACTGATTCATCTTATCTGGTCGAAGGCGCCACCGAATGGGTGAGAAACTGGGTTCGCAATGATTGGAAGACGCGAACAGGCGGTTCTGTTCAGAATCAAGACTTGTGGGAGCTTCTCCTCGGCGAGGTAGAGAAGTATAAAGAGACGGGCTTGGAAGTTGAACTTTGGAAAATCCCCAGAGATATGAATGAGATTGCCGATGCTCTAGCGAAAAAAACAATTAACAAAGGGGTGGCCCCAACCGACTTCGAGAATGTACGACACGGCTCTTCAGCCGCAAATCCCGGAGCTCCAGGAGAGCCTCATGTCCTTTGCCTGTGCTTAGAGTATGAGAGTATGTTCAACCAACTCTATGCAGGCCTCATCTCGAAGATCACCGCCAAGGCCGAAATGGACCGAGCCACGACTCAGCGGGCCGCCTTGGACATGCTCACTCGGAACCCTCCGCCGCCGATGATCTTCATCACTGATGCAGGCGTCTTGCACCATATGAGGGTTTGGGAACACGTCATTGACTGTCTGCGCGCGGGATCGACGGTGGTCCTTGCAGCGACCTTCAGTTCGTTTGTAAACGAAGGCCAATTCAATCGTTGCTTTGGCAAAGTTGGTCTACCCTGGAAAAGAGGTGATTACTATCGAACGGACGTCAGTCTGCGTCCAGGCGTTGTCAATAGTCGTCTGAAGGAACAGCTCTTTCCCGTCTATAGCTCAAAGGCTCTATACGTTCAGGGAGTGGCTAGACCAGATGTGTGGTACGCTGGTGAGCGTGGTGAGGTGTCTGTAGCTTTCACCAAAGTCGGAAATGGCATGCTCGGCTATGTAGGAGATGTGAACGGGGAAGACGGCTCCGAAGCGGTGGTACTCGCTATGCTTGGACTTCTGAACTGAACGAGAATTGACCAGAGTTAAAGACATTTGACAGATAGAGTAGCTGATGCAGACCAAATGCTTGATACTTGTGGCTTTACAGGGGCCGCCTTATTTAGTGACAAATCTATCATTACCTCCTCACTTCCTTGAGCTTTAGAATTCCCAGGTGGTCTCAACGCCACATTGCACCAGCACTCTGTAGGTTACAACTCGTATCGCAGAGCAGTCGCAAAAGCAGCCTGTCCCGAAGCCAATTGCATGTCTGCCAGTGGCAACCCAAATTCTTCTTTCTCTTTTCGCAGACCCAGTCCCCGGACGAATTGGAGACCCTCTCACCGATATCGTCACTCTAGCCAGCACAAACTGCCCTCCGAGTCCCGACGTCCGGCGGCGGCCCGTGGGTGGACTAGAAACACAGGTGCCCCCAACTGAAATAGGCTGTTCAAGACGAACAGTCGTCAGTTCACCCGATCAGTAGCTAGTTAATACGTTCGTGTATTAAGATATTGCGCTTGATCACGCAACAATTTAACGAGGGGTGAACCCGATGGTCTGGTCTTGGCCCATTGGCACTCCAAACTTGGCATCCTTGACCTGCCCTATCCGGCCGAAAACCTCGTTCATCGTGCTTAGTTGATGCAGGCTAAGCCGTCCGATATCAGGTCTACCCTATCATGTGTTGAATGGGTGAAATAAGATCTGCTATCTCTACATGTTCTCGACCGCTGGATGGGTTGGAGGGATATTATATAAGTAACATCGAGTGAATAAAACTGTTGTGCTTACATTTTTTTTTACATTCATCATAGTTAGCTCTTTGCGTCAATCACGTTCTGTCTCTCTTACCTTCCCATACATGCAACCATGAGGCTCTTAGCTACCCTCGCAACACTGCTACCACTAGTCCCGGGCGAAGCGAACAATGGGAAGCCAAGAATCAGTTCTAAAAAGTTGCAAGCTGATATTCGGACAAGAAAGTAATATTGTGAATTGTCTTAAGTGCTGGAATAACTTACTCATACTTTGACTCAGTCTGATGTCGCATTTGGTCGCCCTCGATAAGATCGCTGCTGCTCATGGGGGTAACCGAGCATTCGGGCTCCCGGGATACGCTGCCTCCGTTGATTATGTCTGGGGGCAGATTTCAAAGATCAAAGGAGCCAGGGCATGGAAGCAAGACTTCCCCAGTCTTTTCAACTTCGTTCAATCTATCGAGCTTAAGCTTAACGACCAAGCGTTTTACGTCTACGGATTGACTTACTCTCCATCCACTCCGGACGAAGGGATTGCTGGAGAACTAGTTCTCGGCCCCGAAGGCACCCTGGGTTGCGATACCGCAAATTATGGTAATTTAGACGTCAAGGGGAAGGTGGTACTCATCGACAGATCTCAGTGTCCAACCGGTGGTACGCTCGCTGGTCGTGTTCGCCCAGCTGCGGCTTCTGGTGCGTCAGCCGTCATTATCTACAACAATGTCGCCACAAATGTGACTGCAGGTACGTTGAGCGCCCCGAGCGCTGACTTTGTCCCGGCTGGTTTCATCAATCAGGCGGATGGCCTTGCATTGAAAGCCCGTCTTCAGGCCGGAGAGAAGATCGAGGCATTCTTCCAACAAGATCAAATCGTGGAACAACGAATCACACAAAATGTGTTCCTCGAAAGCAGAGACGGCGACCCAGACAATGTGATCGTTGTATGCTTGATTTCGTTACCTGCTTCGATCTCCCAAGTGCTAAATTTCACTAGCTTGGAGCACACCTGGATAGCGTTCAAGCTGGACCTGGAATCAACGACGATGGTAGACTGGTCTCTCCCACCAAATCGAACCAACTAGCTACTAACGATTATTCATAGGGTCTGGGAGTGCTCTACTTTTGGAGCTTTCCAAGGCGGTCCTCAAGTATAAGACGAAAACCAAGGTTCGCTTCGCATGGTGGGGGGCCGAAGAGAACGGGCTCGTCGGCTCGAAATACTACTGCTCCAATCTGAAAGCTTCCGAAATCAATCGCATATTAGCCTACCTCAACTTTGACATGGTGTCAAAGGGCTATTTTGGCGTTGGCGATACAGACGGTAGCTCGCATGGAAGCGTAGCCCCGGCTGGATCAGAGGTCATCGAGCAGATCTATATCGATTACTATACAAGTCAAGGTCTGCAGGTGACTCCCGCCGTGCTGACCAACGGGAGCGACTACAATTCATTTTGGAACCTGCACAAGCCATTCGGCGTGAGTTGCCACAATAACCCAACGAGAAGTCATCTACACCTGTACTAATCTGGGTGCTGTAGTTCATCAACACCGGGACAGCACCGGCGCAAGATCCCTGCTACCACCAGGCGTGCGATACGATCCATAACCCAAACCCGGAGACACTCACCATCAACGCCCGTGCTGCGGCGAATGCGATCGCGATCCTATCGACTGATGGCCCTCGCATTCTCCCCAAGACGGTAATCAACGCCACGGTAGCCGACGCCTGGCGTGTCGCTGCATTCACTACAGACACACTTGGCTTCGCGGACTTTGGCGTAGCTGGGGAAACCCATCTGGGGTGCGGCCATGAGGTATAAATACCAATATGGTAGCTGATTCCGGTAAATCGATCCGAAATACGCCTTCAAGATAATGTGAAGTTATCTTAATGGGTTGTTAATACCCCTACGCTCTCTGATGCTATTTGATCAAAGCGAGACTACCGTAAGCACATGCTAAGCGATAACGACATCAAATGAGGGCTTTTCTATTATCGCTACGATTAATATGCAATGATACGAGGTTTCATCTCCAACTCTCTAGGAGGGCTCTGAACTTAATGTTACGAATTGTTACAGTTGAACTGCCGTCTGTCTGGTGCTTTTATCAACCCCATCGTAATCTATCTGTAATCCGGATACGCGTTTTCATAAACAGCCGTTACAAGCTTTTCATTGCTTGAAATGATGTGTTTTTGCATCGACAAGCTTTAGAACGCACTGATTAAGACATTTCCTGCCTTTTCATCATATGCCTGAGGTTTTAGGTCTATATTCCATCGTCCAGTCAGAGTGATATGACACTGAAAACGCCATAAAGGAAAACTGGTAGTGTTGTCGCTGTTGGCGACCCGATTAATTGTTCTTGCATGCTTTGCCGTTTATCATCTGCTGATCATACAATTCACCGATAACCAAAGCTGTTCAGATTTCAGTGAAAAGCAGAATCAAACAGCTGCTTTACCTGTGGTGGGACATCTTTATATGGCTCCAGCTTCCCCTCGATCAATAAATCGACCAGCGTAGCTTTCTTGTACCCACCAACTTCCCAGATATCTTCCCCTATTCCCTTGACTATGTCGCCAAGTCCCCAAGCTTTTCGGCAGTGCCAGCTTAGCGCCGTAGGACTGCCGTTCTGGATGCAACGGTCAATTTCAGCCTTGGCTTTCTCCAGGGAGTGTATGAATTTCCTCGGTTCAACGCCATATTTCTCATTCAGAACCGAGGCTATCTCGGCCCCCGTAGCTTTGAACTCGGAGATGCCAATTGCACGCCCTTGAAGCTCCACCGGAGGCGTTTTGGCGAATATTGAAGTATAAGCGGCGGCGACGTAGTTTCGGGTACTGGTTACCGCTACTAGTTAGCAAGCGGCCTTGGGATAAACCATTGTTGGGAACTTAACCAGAAGCTTAGTTGCTGATGAGCGCTGTCACCAGTATGAATAATCCTGTTACCTGGGACGTCGACTCCTAGGATTCTGCCGAGCGAGGCAGTTTTAGTAATGAGCTTCTACATTGACATTCAGAGCTCATGGTGTCATTGAACATACGGAAAAGAAAGAGCCGACTCGACAAAGGCCCCAGCTAACACCACTGTGGTGGGAACGCCGGCCGCCTTGGCCGCTGCTTCAATCTCATGTTTATCTCTGTTGGCAGGTATCCGAAGTCCCTGTTCATCTACCCGGAACGCAAGATCCGATGGCACAAATAATTTCACACTCGTGTTTGGGATAGCCTTGATGAACGCATGCTGTTTTGGAACAACGTCGCGGCCTGCGAATGATCTGTTCTCGCTGTTAGGAAAGTAGCAAATTCGCAAAGGGGGAGGGGAAGGACGTCTCATTAAACACTCAGTATACGCACAATAAGACGTCGATATCTTGTAGAGTAGTAATAAGACTGTGCGGGTTTCCTAGGTCAACCTTTGCTGTAATTACACCTGCCGGAAGAGATGCTATATCTGAGCCGACACGGTGAAGGACTTTGATAGAAGCACCAGTAGCGGCGAGAGCACGAAGAACAGATGAACCAACCCAGCCTCGATGCCCGTATATAGCAATGCGATTTAGCGACATGATAATCAGAAATGTGATACGCAGTAGATGATGTATAGTCGGATAAAGGGGGAACGTTTGGCTTTCAGCAAACTTGACGAGAAATTAGGTTCTCAGAGTGATGTTTATATAAGTTATACTAACAGTGCATTAATTGGTACTATCGTTACAGTTTCACTTTAAATCCGATATTAGGTTAACTCGTATAAGTATTAATGATTCCATAGACGTGTTGTTATTTAAATAATATCCATGCTTATCTATCGCGCGCCAGGTCACGGCGAGCTTGTTACGGTATAGTGCATACATCAACATGTGGGTTTTACCGAGCTTACTGCACGAAAAGATCAGCTTACAGCTACGTACCTAATCTATACTAGAGAGGACCAAGAACAACATAACAGTATGCTTTTGTTACCCGGCAGGGACCGTCGCACGAGAAAGGACGCTCCCGTTCGTACGGCCGAACCCCCTATACGGCCGCAAAAGATATAAGAAAAATTTAAACACTTCGAAACCAAATAATGCATTCCGCTAAAATATATCTAAACCCTTTAGAAAAGGCAGTATTAGCCGGATCTACGGAAGGACAACTTATTCCGAATGTCAGAGATAAATAGACGAGGCAAACCCTCTTTGGTAAAAGGAGGGAAACCATCGGACGTTGAAAGCCCAAAGAGAATTACAGATGAATTAAAGCTTATTCCAAGTCCCAGCTACATTATGCCAGGGGAAGACGGGGGGGGGGGAGGAGGAATAATATTCACTCCTTATGCTGGCATTAAACATTAAAGTTTCAATTTATAATTCGCTAATTAAACTCCTCCGTGTCCTATAAGTTTTTGAGCTTAAGTCTAAATCTACCCAAACATGATACTTTGGCATTCCCAGCACCGATGTTCGCCCATAAAAGTCGAATGAATAAAACTGCATTTGCTAAAAATCTTAATCCGCGAGGAGGTTTCTAACGGAACCCCCGTAGCTGGCGAAGAGCATTGGTTTGGGGGCGTCCCTTCCCGATACGGTACTGTACATTAACGCCCATGATGCCGTTTGGTCGCAAGCGTCGTGATCTTCGCAGGTTACGTGTTGCCGGAGATAGGATGTCGGGGGCTGCAACTCCGCCAACCACAGGCCTGGGAGAGGGTTCAGTAGTAAGATTTGGCACTTGATTTCGCGGTGTGCAAAGCCCTTCTCCGTGGTAAAGTTTGACAAGTATCTGTGCGGCGGAAGCACGTTCATCCGGATGCAGGGCCGCCATCTCTTTAATGTCTGAAAACTAACCCACGTTGGCGGCTGTAAACACAAACATATCCCAGACCTCCTGCATTGACTTGAAGTGGCTGGATTTCTGGCGAAAATCATCCGCATCCAAGATCCACATTATCGTGACAAAGAGCGACCAAACGTCTACTTTGTGTGTCTGAGCTCTTTTCTGGTACATCTCAGCGGCCATGTAAAGGGGGCTACCAGCCTGTGTTTTCGCATCCACAGCACGGTTGCAGAGTCCAAAGTCGCCGAGTTGAAACTGATAATGACCGTCTTGTCGTACTGTGTAAAGGATATTTTCTGGCTTTACATCTCGATGAACAATACCCTGACATGCCAGGCAGTCGAGTGCCTTGAGCATTTGCGGGAGGAGATCAACCGCGACGTTCTTCGTGTCAGCTCCGCTCTCGACCAGCGATTCTACTGTACCTGTCTTCAGGCCCATGAATATCTCTATTTGCGGGCCGTCCCAGCCTTGGGAACCGATATAGTCGACAATATGTGGCTAATAAAGACATTAGAATTTAGTTCATAGGCTGAGATGTTAGAGAACTTCTTACGTGGTTTATCTCTGAAAGAATCTCGACCTCGCGCTTCAAAGCATAGTATAGCGAACTTTCCCACTCCCTTTGTTTTGATGTGCTTGCGGGTTTCTCCAGTACCTTAACAGCCATGAGCTTCCCCAAGTCCACGTCGATAGCTTTGTACACGATGCCAAACTGGCCGGATCCAAGCTGAGATCCCTCAACCGCATACCTAATGAGCTTCTGACGTCCTGCCGTATGAGGTCTCGTTCTATGTCGAGAAGGCATGTCTGTAGGTATCTCCTGCTCATACTGCGTCAGAGCAAGGCGGGGGTTCTCGACTCGACCGCAGGCGAAGGCCTTGTACTTCTTGATCGTCTCTGCCATTTGCGTGGGGCCTTGGTTCCATTCCAGTTTGAACCTAATGAGGTTACACTGCGAGCCACACATTCCAAGTATGGTGTTCAGATTCTTTCTGACCAGGATTTGGCGAACACGCCCATATTCAAAAGGATAAGCGATTTGGCCGGATACTTGAGTTGTCAAACCATGGGACCTGTCATGAAGCATAACAATGCCTGTATCTAGATCTATTTCAAAGGAGCATTGGATCCTTGCGACACTGGAGCCTTCCATGTAGATATCGGCGTCTGGACTTCGCCCGAGTGTCGCAAGAGTCGTGGATGACTTACTGCAAAAATGAAAACCAACGGCAAGCGCTTCTTCACCGCTAGCTGTTATTGAGAGACGATGGGCATTGTTTGGGTGCGAGACAACCTCTTGGGCTTTCTTATTGCCAGTCATGGGAACAAGGAAGAACAAGATAAGAGGGTCGGTGGAACAAGCCATACCAGATAAGTGCAATGAGCCGGCGAGATAGAATAACGAACGAATATTGCGAAGAGGAAGGAGGAGGATGCAACAACCGTTTGAATAGAAAGAAACAAAGAACAATATGGGATGGATGGGTAGTGATCGGATATAGTGCTCTCACTTGGACTGCACCGTCCCACAGCCGTGTAACTGCTATTTAGCGCTCGGAGGGCGTGGAGGTGAAGGCGGCGTCGCCTGGCGGTAACAGTTTTGATATGCGTGGTCTGCCGTGGCTGGTGGCTCGTTCTGAGCCATATTATAGGCCATGTGATCATGTTGCAAGTTGTTTATGTTATAAAGCATGTTGTGATAGGTAACGGGAGGCCCACGGCCAATGACTTTGGTCAGTCAACCGATCATGACTTCACTGGGCAGCCTCAACAGCGGGCGGTTAAGCAGAGTAACATGTCTCGCCGGTCAGCCACACGTATCACACTGTCCGCCGGGTTGGCGCTTGCTTACGCATTTAATTGGCAGCCTCGTCAACTTCTGTTGTCTGAGGTGGAAAAATACCCATGTCCGATGTGTGTATTGCCTAGCATAGTAGGTAAGTATGTAGTGTACCACCACACCAATTGGTGGCTTGGGACCAACTCACTGTAGCACTAACTATTATTCGTTGTGATTGGGTGCATTGATCCCTTAGAAAATGTACAGCTGCGCGTTCTGGGGGCTCCTATATATGGACTTATAGGTGGGGGACACAGTGAGTGTAAGGTACATAGTTCCCTGTGATTCCATCCCATACTAGGTAGTTTCTTCAGGTCCCGTCAAACATCAAAGGCAATCGCCTTTAGTATCGGACACTTTGTCAACCCCTTTGCTGTTTGGTAGCCACACAGCTACAGCGAGGAATCCGGGCTGGGCGCTTAATACACCACTACAAACAACTGAAAATAACGTGAGCGGTGGCTCTCCGTAGAGGGCGGGCATCTCTTCATCTTTCGCATCATCCCTTAACAATTTGCAACTCAGACTCTCAGAGGCTTCCCATTAACACTTTCCTTTACATCGCTCTCCTCTACATATACTCTCGTGCCTTGAAACCCAGCAAGTATAAGCTATGGCCGACAGCATTCGAGGTGACGGGCTAATCCGGGCTCACGACGCCTTACTCCGGTTAGAACAAGATCCACTGCGACTCGACCGCGAGAGACGGCGCTTTAGCCGGTCTCCACCACCATGTGTATCGGGTACAACGACCATCTCTGCGAGCCCCAGCGGCCTGACCGAGGAGCAGCGACGCCGCTGCCGCACGCGACCTGACACTCCCAACGAGGCGGCATATCGTCGCGAGGAAGTGCGAATCCAGCTCCACCAAGAACGCGAAGCCTCCATGCCGCGCCCTCAATTCTCAGCGCAGGTTGAAGAAGAGAGAAGGCGTATCTGGTATACGAACCCAGAGACTAAGAGGAGAGAGTTGACCATTGTGTACATGAACTTTTTCAGGGAAGAGGCCGAGGAAATCGTCAAGAACCGCTGGGTTGAGCAAGGCATCTGGAACGACAACTGGGACCAGTTCGCTTCCGGACGGTGGAAGCACGAAGAACCACTGAAGCCCGAGCCGGAGGATGACACTGACTCGGAAGCAGCAGAACTCCCGCCATCCTTCTGGCCGTTTGGTCCGAAGCCACTGCCGAAAGTCAAGCAGCCGAAGAGCGACGACGAAAAGCGCCAGATTGAAGAGCGGCGGGCCGCATCGAAGCGTCAGCGTGAGGCATCGCGCCCCTATCACCAGTTCAACTACCAGGTGTCCATAGAGCGCGAGAGAATCCAACAAGATGCAGAGATTTCGGAGGATGTCTATGCTGCTGACATTAATACGATGGCGTATGAGAAAGTGAAGAGCACCTGGACTTCGCGAGGGATTTGGAACGCGAAATGGGGTATATTGCCTGGGATGACGTGGAAGCATGAAGACCCTCCCCCACCCGAGGCTGCCTATACTCCTTCCCCTGTTCCGGCGAGTCCGCGTGCGAACGTCAATCATCAAGGGAAACCATTGTTGTATCCTAACTTGTTCTCAACCCCGCCAAAGCTAGAACATCACTCAGTCTTTGGTGCCTCAAATACGTCTCAACAAGGTTCGCCTGCAGAAGTCGATCCAGTCAGAGTGGAGAACAACGCCACCGAAGACACTTCTAGCTCACATCCTGCGGGTTTAGCTAAACGCGTTCTTCGTCCCAGAACGAGGCAGGCGCCGCAGTCAAGCAAAGACGACACCTCCCACAAAGGTCGCCAGCAAGCAGCCGTGTCACTTGGCCCAATTCATTCATCAAAGGTCACCAAGCCTACTGCGAAAAGAGGGCGGCCTACAAGGCAAATGGCACGCTTGCCAATGACTTCCGAGGGAAATGTCGAACCGCATCCACTGGCTTCTCTCGACCACGCAAGTCCCAGCAGGAGTAAACGACTACGATCGGACCCGGCACGGACAGCAGCTCCGAGCCGCCCTAAGCGTGTGGTGCGGCCAAAACCGGAGCAGGGCGCCGCAAGCAATGTGGGGATCGAGAAGACTAAGACACGGCGAGGCGGATCGCAGAAACAGCGCCCAAGGACCACGCGGGAAAACGCACTCGGATGATGAATAATTCGAACCAAACGAAGGCTCATTGGCACAGCACCTGTAGAAGGCGGTAGATTTCATTTTTCATTTTGCGCCGGAACACGCGTTACCGGTGACACCTCCAGGTAACTCTAGACAGGCCAGGGACGGTAATTGATTATCATGCAGGGTGGAATATGCATCTATCATCGGTCGGTTGACGTGTGCACCATGCCTAGGCCAAGCGCTGAAAAATGGGTCGTGGGTAATTTGAGTTTAGAAAAGCGCCTACTGAATTAAACATGAACTGTTACGTCAAGCACCTCTGCCTTAGCAATAGACCGCCGGCTCGCGATTGTGACTAAACCACCACTCAATGTACCCAAGCAAGGAGTTGATTCAGACATCCCCCCACGACCATCGGATCCTCGACGATAATACGTGGCACATATGTAATGATGAGGGGCTAATGGCCACTCCTCGAGGGTTGTGATATCTACAAAAATAATCACCACCAAGGTGTAAGCAAACCGCCTTTGTTGCTTCCGCCCCAATAGTCATATGTCACAGAAAAATGACGCGCCGCTACTTTATTATATATAATAGTGGCTTTTCTATCCGCCCTATTGCATGTTATCTCGATTGCAGTTGATACGACCTGAAGTGCTGGTAGTCGTGTTATGAGCGGTACGTCTGGCTTTCACGGCGCTGATGAACGCGATACTTGCTGCTGCGATTCCAGATCAATCGAACACTTTTTCCTCAAAATTACAAAAACTTCTTGCAGATGGAGTACAAGTCCCTCATTGCTCAAAGCCTGACGCGGTTGTTCGCCATGTCCTCCATGCTAGACTAGTTAGTCTATCATGTTCGAAGGCTTGGCTTGGCGATCGTTAGATCTGCCCACTTCAGACGCTAAGTCTATCCGCGTAGGTAGTCAGTCTACCTACCTAATCTAATCTGACAGGCAGACGCTCACTCCATCAACGAGATGACCTCGCAACTAGGCGGGACGGTAGGATGAACCACGCAATGGACTTCAAGGCGCCAGAATTTCGGGCGCCGCTGCAGGCCCGTCCTGGCCCCCCCGTACCGCAGCCGCTTCGGTGGCGGTGGCATCGAATTTGCGCCACATCCGCCCTCGCTCTCCTCTCGCTCTTGCTCTTCTCCAGCGCTATCGGCATCGATGTGCCCCCTATCTTTTCCCTTTTCCACCGCGTCGCACCCGCCAACCACCGCATCACAGCCGCCGCTTTGGAGACGTGCGCGTGGCGGGCTCTCGAACCTCACGTCCCCCTCCTCGATGTCCCAGCCATCAGCCGCTCCGACTTCCTCAAGCGGCAGAGCGGCCTCGCAAGCTCCCTGCGCGCCGCTGGCATCGACGCCTTCATCGCCGAACCCTCGGCCTCGTCGGCATACTATGCCAATATTTCGGCCCATTTCTCTCTCTCAGAGCGCCCGTACCTCATGGTCCTCGACAGCGACGCGTGCTTTTCGTACCTCGTCCCACAGTTTGAGACGGGCCGTCTGAATCCGGAGTCGCAGCACATGGTCTTCGATGGCGAGCCCACCGACGCCGCCATTCCATGGCGCGAGGAGCTAAGCCCCTACGCCGTGCTTGTCGAGAGTGGCCGCCTAAGAAAAAGCAAGGATGAGAAGAATGACAAGGGAAAGGGAAAGGGAAAGGGAAAGGCAAAAGTCATGATTGACGAACATGCACGCCACATGATCGTTGCAGGACTGCAGGCTGCTGGCGTTGAAGTCGTCCCCATGAGCGACGACGTCAAGCAGTACCGCGCCGTCAAGACCGACGCTGAGATCGCTATCCTGAAGGGCATCAATGGCTTCACGCGCCAGGTCACACGGGCCCTGCAGGGGTGCTTAAGTGTCGGCATCACGCAGGAGGACGTGGTCGTCGCTGGACGGGCGCTGTTCACGCGCGCGGGTGTTGGCGAGGGATACTGGGCCATCGCGCTGTTCGGCTCGCAGGCGGCGTATCCCCACGGAGGGAAGACGGGCGCCGTCTTGCGGGACGGCGAGTTCGTGCTGCTCGATATCGGAAGCAAATTGCACGGGTACGGGAGCGATGTCACCCGCACTATGCTCCCGTCCGGCGTCTCAGCAAGCGAAGAGTTGATGGATGTTTGGCACACTGTGCACCGTGCCCAGACGGCCGCGTTCGAGAAGATGCGACCCAACGAGAGCTGTCGCGATGTCGACGCCGCGTCTAGGGATCCTGTCAGGGAGAAGTCGTATGGCCCGTATTATACCCATCGCCTTGGGCATGGGCTGGGGCTCGAGGTACATGAGCATCCTTACTTGAACGGGGCAAACTCCGAAAAGTTGAGGGCTGGTGAGGTCGCTACGAACGAACCGGTACGTCCCCGCTCTTTACATTGCCGCGTTTTTCTGTTTAGATCTTTTAGGGGGCCGAGACTTGGTTGATTACATACTGATGCGTATCTAGGGAATCTACGTGACTGACGAGCAAGCGTCTCACCTTGGGAAGAGCAGAGGTTTCGGTGTTAGATTAGAGGACCCAATTCTGGTCACAGAGGACGGCGGCGTGCCCTTAACTGGTCGACGAGCAGAGTCACCGTGGGACCCATAGAGACGGTGGAGCACGTTCATGACCCAACAAGTATATGCTGATCATGTGTGATGATGATGATGGTAATGGTCTCGAGTCCGTATATACCACCACAATGTCAGAATGTCAGGAGATAAAGTCGCAGGAGGGTAACTACTACACTCTTGGGTGTGTTTGTATCAATGCAAGGTCTATGTAAGGAGCCAGAACCTCCCTCTTTGAGAGGAGGGTTTAGGATTCAATAGAATTGAGCCCTTACCCTCGATCAACTACCCAGCCACTACCTAGCCCTCAGACCCTCCGTGACCTATCTTCGCTCCGGCGTACCAAGTTCTCTGACATAGAAACCCTCAAGGTTATCCTATGGTTACCTCTTCGTCTGTACCGGTTTTTAAGCAGAGGTGAAACAGGGCCGAAGACTGGCCCTTCATGAATATTCAATTATGGAAGCTGACCCAGTACATGCCGCCTACCAAAGTATTGCCCGACTCAGGTCACCTTGATACTTGTCCTAGTGTTCATGTTCATACGAGAGATAGTCTTTTATGATGGATGAGTTGCTGGAAATATCAGGTAGGCCATTGCTACTAGCAGCCAACCGTTGCCATGAGGCCTCGCCAGGTTGGTTATGGGGGAGCCGGAGGCTGGATCCGTGGAGTCTCTCGAGAATCTCCTCCATAGCAAGCATTTCACCCCCAGCAGTTAGAGGAACGTAAGACACAACTAGGTGGATGGGACTTTCTAGAAGAGGAGTGCTTTTGTCATCGAGCAGGGATCTATTTTGATATGAATACATATGAGCTGGGTCGTTAAAATCCCTCCGCAGTGTTTAGTCTCGGGTGTTATTTTATCACACTGCTAAACATGCTGTTCACTGCGAACTTAAGAAATCTTTCTTAGCTGGATTTGTTGTTGATACAATCAAATATTTGCTGCAAAAAATATTTGCTGCAAATTGCGTTTGTGTATGAAGATGTCGTTCGTGATAGCCTATCCTCTCCTTTCCACCTCCCGTAGATACCTTCAAGGCAGGCAGTTCATCAAACCCAGTCTCTGCAACTAAGGGCAGATCCTCTGGCCCTTCACGCCTCGCTTCTCCCGGCAGCCCGGGTGGCTTATGATGGGACCCGGAGGCTTTGCGGAAAAGTAGGAGTGCAAGTTCTTCTTGCCGACAGCGTGCGGATATGCAGGCCAGGAACCAGTGATGTCGAGAGGCCGGGCGCCGCCTGAGAACACAAGATTGTAGCCGTAGCTGCTGACAGTGTCGCTAGACCAGACTCCTACACCACCAATGTAAAGTACCAGGTTCGAATCTCCCTGGTAGACTAGGTTACAGACATTGTTGCCGTCGGGACAGTAGTACCCTTCCGTTTGGGATGAGAAGACAGAGTACTGCGAGCCGTCGCTCCCGATGTAATATACAACAAAGTTGCCGTCGTTCTGCAGCCAGGCGCAGAAAGATGTGGACGGGGTGATGACCCCATTAACATACGCCGAGGTGCATACAAATGGTTGGCTCGAGGCGTATACGTTCAATCCGTTTGGCGGGTAGACGACCTGGGCTGGGAATTCCCCCGCCACGGGTGCGGCAAGGAGACCAGCAGCGAAGAGCCAGACGCGAGAAAACATCTCGGTAGAGGTATTTAGGGAGTCGATCGGTATATATGACTGGGTTAATTCAGGAATGTTGTGAACTCCTCAATGCAAAACTGCTGGTCTTTCAGTTTTCTCTTGCCCAAATGCTATCCTTTATATGTTTTTCTCCAGCCCGCCAAGATTAAAACCTGTACTTCCCATTTGCTCTTCCTCTCAGACGATCTGCCTGTTAAACGCCATCACGATAGCTAAACAGTGCTCCGGTCTCCAGAAGCAGCGGTAACAGCAGCAGTAGCATCGCGAAAGCTTTGCATCACTGGACTAGGGCAGAAAAGGAAGCTGACAAGACCGGAGAACGAAGCACATATGAAATCGATGAGTCTGCTTCGGTTGGAGCTTGTGCTCCAAAGATCCATGAATCTATGCTTGCGTATGCGCCCTCTCTCGCTTTGAGCTGCCCAAACTTCGGACCCGGTTGAGGTGTGCATTGAGACAGATTAATATTGATATAATACCTGGCCCACGCAGCAGATGATTGAGCTCTGAGTGGATGTTTCATACATCAAAACGCGGGTAAGATAGAATCCAGGCGTTCAGCCGCACGATAGCTTCATGCAGGATAACTTTACCCATGAACACGTGCAAATTCTGCTGTCCGGGCGGCGTATGGGCACTCAACATCTTATCTCAGTTGCGAATGCCGTTGTAGCGATACTCCGGGTCATCCCAGTAACTATGTCAGGAACTTTTAAATGCGATGCAGTGCCTTTGTTTTTAACGTAAAAAGGTACGACTAGAGTAAAACGAAGGTTTTTTTTATTTTAAAAAATTCTTTTTGCTGTAGATTTTATAATAAAAATTTTTTTTTATTTAAGTTTAGTTATTATTATTTATTTAAAAAAAATTTATATTAAAAAAGTAAATATTATAAGTATTTAAATATAATAATATATAAATATTAAAGTATTAATATTTTTTATTTTATTTTATTTAGTTTTTAAAGCTTTTAATTAGCTAAATTATATTTAGCTTTTATTTATTTTTTTATTATTATTATTATAATAATATAATTAAAATGAAAAGCGGTTTTTTATTATTTTTATTATAATATATTTAATTAATTATAATATATCTGCTTTATTATAATATATTAAATTTAATATTATATATTAAATTTTATATAATATATTAAATTAATTATTATATATTAAATTAATAATTAAATTAA
>MU392250.1:0-11073 GCA_022578495.1 Nemania sp. NC0429
TTGTACCCCCCACCCCCCCCACTCTACTAACACTTACACGTTATTTTTTTGTGCCCTCCAAGGGGTCTTTTTTTTTTTTTTGTTTTTTTAACACCCCCCCCCCCCCCCCCCCCCCTTTTCCCTTCTCCCCTCTCCCCAATCCCACCCTGCCTCCAACGTTCATCGTCGCTGACCGTGCCACGTCTATCTGTCCGCCGCACAGCCTCCGAAAAATTCTACAGCTCGGGCCGCGCGGCTCTCTGCCCGCCGGACAACAGCGCGCACATATCGGCGCACAACGCGGTGCGGGTCGCGGAGAGCGACTCGGCGCGCGCGCGGATCCAGCAGCAGATCCGGCTGCGCAACCAGAAGCGGCTGGAGGACAACTACGAGAAGGCGCGGAGGCGCGCCCGGCGGCACGGCCGCGAGCTGCCGCCGCGCGACGACTACTACTACGCGTACTGGGGCTACCCGTACCTCCTGTACGCGCCCTACGCCTACCCGGCCTACTGCGTCTGCCCCATCTACTACGACACCACGCACGTCGCCGCCGGCAGCGGGTACTACGGCGCCTGCGCCGCGGGCTCGTGCGGCGCCACGGTGGCTGCCGGGGCCTGCGGAGGCGCCGCGGCCGGCGGGTGCTTTGGCGGCGCCGGCACGTATAATACCAATTTGGCCATCACTGTAAGCTTGTCGACGATGATGATGATGATGATGATGATGATCCGTGTCTTGACGCTTGAGACGGGTCCACTGGGGATGGATAAAGAGACACGACTAACATTGCGCTATTAGTGCGGTAACGCCAGCGGCTCGACATGTGGTGGCGGTGGCGGAGGCTCAGGAGGCTGTGGTGGAGGTGGTGGCTGTGGTGGAGGCGGAGGAGGCGGTGGTTGTGGTGGTAGCTGAGTACAAGTAAGCTCTAAGCCCCCTTCCTATTTGTTATCGTGATCGACTAATCCCATGAAGTAATTCGGTATTAATGCGGCGGTGGCGGCGGGGACGGATCGGTGTCGATGATGCATGATAATTAGCTTCTATGGGCGACGTTGAGTGGCATTAAGCAACATATGAATTTCTTCTAGGTTGGGTTACATTGGCTGAGCAGTAAATATAGCGCGAGGTTTTGGTTTATTTTGCCAATAGCAGGTTTTTGGGAAATTGTGCTGTCATTCGTTAAATTCCAGCGAGCTTCGTCTAATAATACCAGTTTCAAACTCGTTATCATGATGTGTTGGATTCAGGTGTACGGCTATAGAGAATACCCCTTTACTTTAGGACTAATACTAGATCTCCTTCAGCTCTGACGTCAGATGAAGCCGAGAGGAGGGTGTACTAGGAGTCATCACAGTGTTGAATATGTGATGATTAATAAAGAGAGAGGTGTTCGGTGAGCCACGTAGTCGCATAAATGATAAATACCATTCAAGAATCTAATTAGCTAGCTGAAGTATTGTCTGTTCGGGCACCCCGAGTTGATAACATAGATGCGCCGCAATAAAGGAACCAGTAACATCAATGTCATTTGCCTGCGCTCCTTGGCCGATCGAACGAAACTCGAGATCCCACTACCCATCCTAGAGAATGTTGGTTTAGATGGACATACCGTCCAAGCCGGGGAGTGAGGGAAGCCCTGGGCGAAACGTGTCAGTATTGCTTGGTGTTCCGTACTATATGAATGAAGGGACTCACATTTGTCGCCGATATCGTAACCGGACTGGCCGGCCTTGGTGCACGCGATGGCCTGTTGGTCTGTCTGTCTCTTGAGAGGCGCGCAACGGTCACCCGCACACTTGCCATCCATGGCCCTCTGGAGGGCATCACCCTGCCAGCCGAATAGGTAGTCTCCGTGCAATCCGTAGCCCTGGAAATCAGAAGCGTCAGATATCAAGATGAAAAGGAGCATTAAATTATATAGGACAAGCGGGGAGGAGAGGTTAAGATTGAGATTGAGGTTGAGGGATGGGTGGTGCTCAAGGGGGTTCGAGCGCTAGTTCGCACTAGGCTACAGGATAAATAGATAGGAAGCTTATTAAGAACAAACGAAATAGATGAAGGGTAGATGAAAGACTCACCGTGTTGTCGCCCATGCTCCAGACCCAGGGGAGCGAGCCGTCAGCGGGCCACTCGGCCTTGTTGTTGAACTGGCGGGTGTCGAACATGACCTCGTACATGACCTGGGGGATTCTGACGGGGTGCGTCGCGGGGCATGGGCCGCCAGACTCAAAGGTTCCAGACTGCGGATACGCGACGTGGCTCTTGTGGTCGGGCGAGTCGAGGTTCTTTCCGTCCCAGCAGCTGGGGAAGTGCAGCGACACACGCCAGCCGCCACCGCAGACTCCCTTGGGGAATCCCTGGGTGTCGGAACCCGTGCACGGCGCGCCGCCGAAGGGGTTCTGCTGCATGTTGGCCTCGCAGCGGTAGCAGAGCTGCTTCTGCATGGTGGCCGCCGCGCGGTTCGTCGGGTCACCGACAAGCATACGGAAGCCCTGTTGCCCCATCATCA
This sequence comes from Nemania sp. NC0429, assembly GCA_022578495.1. Taxonomy (NCBI): domain Eukaryota; kingdom Fungi; phylum Ascomycota; class Sordariomycetes; order Xylariales; family Xylariaceae; genus Nemania; species Nemania sp. NC0429. The sequence continues at coordinate 2,486 of MU392250.1, forward strand.
GCCCCGTCATCGGTATTCGCGGAATGGATGTCTGATTAACTTACAGGCTTGAACGCCGTGACCTTGGCGTTGGGCTGATATCCTCGGATATAGTAGACGGTGACACCCGCCTGGACACCGAGGCCCAGATTGGCGACCTGAGGGACGCGCTTGTAGGTGCCGTTTCGGGCCTTGAAGTACAGGTTCGTCGTCCAGTAGTTGCTGAAGTCCTCGCTGTATGTGCAGCTGGTGCATGTAGAGGACTTAGCAGGGTCGAGGCTGGCCGGGGTCATGCTGGCGTTGAACGAGTTTCCACCGACGACCTGGTGCATGTGCGCTGATGGCACGCTACCAGGCTGGACCAGAGGGTCAACCTGGTCGATGACGAGCTGCGAGCATCCAAAGCGCATCAGCTCTTGTGCTGCGGTGAGCTGCACCGCCAAGGCGGGCACCAGAGTTCTGAACAACATGGCTATTGCAGGTGTCGTCGATCACTGTCAAATAGGCTCTCTGGCTCGTCGAGTGGCAGTTTGGAAATAATCGGACCGAAGCGGGCTGGGTGAGAAGAACGACGAGAGAAGGAGAGCAGCCGAGTGACGGGCAGAGAACGGGTGGCTATCATATATGATATTCTCGAGAAGCGTATCGCCCGGATAAAACCAAACCCATCGCGGACGCGGTCCCAGGGGCTTGGCCATGATTGGCGAAAAGGATACGCTGATCAACTACCGCGGATTGACCTCACAGCGGTTAATATGAACATCCAAATCCGGAGCGAATCTCGTGGAGCACCGATATTAATGCAGCACTCGACGCCTCTGATCTTCGCATAGTAGGCGGGGCAAGGGGCTTCGGTAGCGCATCAGGGGAGGCCAAGTTCGCTTCGGCAACACGATACGGCCCTTGTGTCGTTCCGATACGTCACAAGGTTGAGTCTTCCTGTTGCATCTGCAGGCTGGCAATTTTCTGGTACCAGAATAAACTTTTACGGATGAGCATAGAAACAGAAAACCCGATATCACGGCCTGCTGGGATTGGCCACGGACTAATCTCTCGGAACAATGCCCAGACAAGTTGGGACGGCACGCGCTGGCAGTTCTATTCTCGTCTCTGGCTGGCGATCTCTGGGGTTGAAGAAACAACTACGTCAGTCAGTTCTAGCTCGTAACATTTATCCTATATTATCCATGGCACATTAGCAGCAGGCCACCTTGTCTAGAAATAGGGGCATGGAATGCCGGACTTGCTCTACAGTGGGTATAATAGAGCTTATGCCAATACCATCAAGTAAAAATTTGCCGACGATTGACAGAAGGTCACATGTAAGCTGAGACTTTCACGTAGTCTAGTCCACCACCAATGAACAATTGAAAAGGGGGTCCCCGACCCTTTAGAGGCTCAAGTAAGAGGCAAACGGTTATTCCAATCCAGGTGCGGGCAGGTGAAGCCGACATAAAGGAGTTTCTTAGTATAATCAAGAGGAATATTAAAAACGCTTGGTACTAAGACCTCTGCGAACTCATCATGCCGGTGCGGCCGTCCATGGCTGCCGCGCGTGCATACCAGACGCGGCGTAGATTATCTAGACAGTTTGGTCTAGCCTCGAACTGTCACCAGGGCATTTGCTCCCATTCGAAAGGATGTCATCCTTAGTCTATCTAGGGCCTATTCCATTCTTACTCCGGAAATACTCAGTATAGGAGACTTCTATGACAGAGGGATATGTGTGTATGTGGGTTGGATGCAAATCATATCAACTGAAAGTCACTCTTCAAAGTTGTTATACCCTAGAGTGGGGATAGGTGACGACGAGGTCTGCATGAGTAAAAGCTGGGTAGCAGTTTAGGGTCAAGGGCATTTGTATCTATTGTCATAAAGACACCGGCAGATGGTCAAACCTCTAATAATATTGAAATAACTCAATCTTTTTCTTAACACCTGTTGGTCCGCTCGTTACTGGGTATGTGGGCGATGCTCTATGATTTGCCACCTCTGATTAGGTGCTCGTCGTTTACTTCCTCCCTATAATTATCTCTCACGCTGAAGTTGAAGCTGGTAAATAGGTCAATTATGATTTCCAGTCAGAAAGGGATTCTTTTATTGCAAGAGGCACCCATCTATGAAACATTATCTGTTGAATTACTTTAGTACTGGCGTCAGTCCTCATTTTCTGGATTACCGAGTTCCTTTCCTGGTAGTCATGGTAGCCTTCGGCAGTCCTTCGCCAATAGATTACTTGTCCTGCTAATACCCGTAGCACTCTGTTTAAAATATTATATTAAACGTCTTTGATGTGAGTAGACGAGTATCTCTAGCACTTGTGTATGGTATTTATATGATACTGATGCCAATGAGTTTCCCTTTAAGTTGCGTCTTCTGTCGCTCCACGTTCCAGTTCGGCACTTGGCCTAGTGCCTCGAGAGTCGAGATAACCTTCTGCCTTATTCCTGGCATAAAAAGCTTGATTGATGGGCAGGGCTAAGAGAGAGCAACCCTCTCACGTGCAGCATTGATATTTTTAACGAGCACATGATTTATCCCGCTCTCATATTAATGCTGCCTTGTGCTCACATGCTGCTACTGCAGCTGCTGTTGACATGTTAGCTTATTTGTAGAACAATCGCACAGAACAAGATGACTTACACGTTCCCTGGGTTGATAGTTCAGCCGAACGCTGCATATCCCGCGTTGCAGCGCGCATCTCCCTATGCATGTTCCGCATTTCTTCACGTGTCTCTTGGTGGATATTCCGTGCATCTTTACGGATACCCCGTAACTCTTCTCGCATCTCGCGGCGTATAAGTCGCAGTTCGGCCCGTATCCTGTCACATATCTCGTCGCGCATATCTTCCTGCGAGTCCCGCATTTCCCGGTAAGTTTCCTCCTTCACATTCTTATATGAAGTCGACGTTTTTCCATGAAAATCTCCCCGTAATTTGGAAGATATGTTTCGCATCGTTTCGCACGTTTTATCGCTCAAGCCGGCGATGGCTGTGTTGAGTTTTTAAGTCGATGAGGTGGTACTCCTATCAGAACTGGTGCTGCCACTGGTTTTTCCACCACCGGCGGGTGGACTGTCAGCAGCGGACACAGTCAATGATGGAGGTCTGACATCGCGAATTTCTCGTAAACCAGGTGAATGAAGGACAAAGATGAAAAAAATATAGAGAGGGTTTCGAAAAAGAACATTTAAATATTTTTTCCTTAAGTTCTTTTCCCAGTAAAGTTGTATATTTAAGGTCAAGACGAGATACCTGAGGGCTGAGGCCTAATTTTGTTGGGTTAGGTAATTAAGTAACTACTATCACTAACGCACGCGCTCGGTTCTATCCGCAGCTAGGTACGAAGTACCTCTGCCCCGCGATACGTAACTTTTGCTGGTCAGGTAATCTGACTTACATGCGGCATAATCCTGAATGCTTCCTGTGCAGACTAAATCACGTCTCCGGGGCTCAGCAGCACCGGTGCCGGCCCGGCAGAGGTTACATATTATTGGAAAGACGATACTGTCGAATACGTTTTCACGAATCGCGAACGCGTCGCCCTCATCAATATCATTTAAGGACCGGATCGGTGACGATCTGCTGCTTGGAAAATTTGGTCAAGGTCAAATTAGCTCAGCTGCTGCTCATAGACCGTTCAAGCGGGAAAGCAAAACAATTCCATCGGGGATAAGGCCATGTCGGATGGTAACTAAAGGTGCGAATGGTGCTGATGCTGCTCGATCTCTGTTGCCTCGATATTCTCACCTGCGCCGTTCCGCATAATATTTATGCGTATAAAAGGGGGTCCATCAAGGCACTCTGTGTAAGTACTGAAGGTATCTTGTTGACTAACAATACGCCCAACATCCGACTGAATATCGGAGATCCTCTGCGAGAAGAGATAAGCGTTCGTTCCCCGCTTTAGTAAATACTGTGATGCATATTAATGAGCGCGTATTAAAAACTGTTAAAATATGTTAGACAATATCTTAAAGATAAAAGGCTCTCGACAAACAAAACACCTCTTAATTCAAGCAAATGTTTTGATGTCTTCGGCTACGTAGGTAGTTTTATGTTGAAGTCGTAACTTCGATTCGGGCCTCCTAAATGGCTTGGCGCAGAACCCATAATTAGTGGGCCATGTGGAGTGATCCCGTTACCTATCGTATCGTGTACCTCGTACTTCGTACTGCCTGCAAAAATTTCTTCTCTTCCTCATCACAATTGTGATGCTGACGACCAACGATGAGTGTCGCAAGAATGGCAATGGTATGGTCATACTGTTGATACAAACACCACATCTACTCACAGGTATTTTTCTCTCTCTTTTGCTTTCGTCTCCTTCAATGAATACATGCAACACCCTCGAGCCGGCCACTCCCTATATCCTACGAGTCTCCTTGCGAGGTCTCTATGCCTCGGCACGTCTTGTGCTGGGGTCTAGAGTAGGCCTGGTAATTCGAGGCAATGGATGGTATTCATACCGTCCGGCGACTACGTGCTGCAAGATGAAGTATCTACACCGGACCATCATAGTCCACGCTCACCTGATGCTTTCCTGCGTCTTTTCTCTTCAACGTGAGCGAGGCTCCAAGAGCTCCTACATCCACCCGTCCATCGACTCCGTCCCTTTGTTAATTCATCCACGTCCTCTTGCTGCGGCAGCTATCGACCTTGGGGCATCGGTAGCATAAGTAGGTCCTCAATTATGTTATATGTATGATATGAAATAAAGCTTCCATGGACCGCGACATATGTACACTACATACCACTGTCTTTGTGATGAGAGGTACCAGTCTCTCTCGCCTGTCGGATTGTATCTGCTGTCCGCTGTCCGCTGTCTGCTATCTGCTATCACCCCTCAGAAAGCCTCTCAACCCAAGCTGAAAAAAATATATACGTAAGAGTTCAATCACGCGCATCGAAAGCTACCTGCTTTTAGGAGCTAGGTACTTCGTAAGGTCAGGTGTATAAATCAGAGTGGACAGAAGAACCTACCGGCGTGGGCCCCCACGGCGCCGAACCGCCGCTTCCAAGTCTTCCATGCCATGGTGGGAACTTTGCGCGACGTCACACAATCTCTGGTTGGCTACCTGCACGTTGACACCCCCCAAACAACACCGCCTCACGTAAGTACCCTGCCTACATCATACACTTACCCTACCTACCTTACCGTACGTAGGTATGTAGGTACTTCTTCTTAATAGAGGTACTCATGTCGGCGGAGGATTTAGACCTCCTCGCCTCTCTCTCTACACCTAATACGCTTCTAAACCCCAGAAATCAGATACCTCGGACCCAGCAGAGGCGATATCATGCGTTTGTCAATCTAAGTACCTTCAACCCCGCCGCCACGGATCGTTCATGCTATTTCGTTCGTGCCTTATGACCTCCCGTATTCCTAGATAATTCATGCCTGCTTCTCGTCTCCTTTGGCGAGCCTTGACGTTAAAGCATCGTAGCAACTGCACAGCTTTCTCAACCTCTAGCTGCTCTCCCAACATGTCGAAATCGAAGTTCTCTCACCTCCCCCTCAGCACTCGTGGGCCTATCGAGTGCGCCGTGAATGGATCCGTGCTTCTGAACACGCCGTATTTCAATCGCGGCTCTGCCCACACGGCCGCAGAGCGAGACGAGTTCAACCTTACCGGCTTATTGCCGCAAAGCGTCCAGACGCTCGAGCAGCAGACGAAGCGTGCTTACGAACAATACTCGACGCGACCGGATGACCTCGCCAAGAACACATTTCTGACTTCGTTGAAGGAGCAGAACGCCGTCTTGTACTTCAAGGTGACCAACCTCCCCTGTTCCGCCTCCGTGGCCGCTTCGAGGGGCTGACGATCAGTAGCTCTTGCAAGACCATCTGAAGGAGATGTTCAGCGTGGTCTACACGCCAACAGAAGGCGACGCCATACAGAACTTCTCCCGCCTCTTTCGAAGGCCGGAGGGATGTTTCCTAAGTATCAACCACATCGACAGAGTTTCCCATGACCTTGCGCAGTGGGGAAACCCTGATGATATCGACTACATTGTTGTTTCGGGTAAGCAGTCAACATTGGCCCCAGTGCCATGACAGGCACCGAATCCAGGGGAAGACTGGCCGTGGGCTAACAGTGGCTAGATGGCGAGGAAATCCTCGGCATAGGGGACCAGGGTGTGGGCGGCATCTTGATCTCGGTAGCAAAGTTGGTGCTGACGACGCTTTGTGCTGGTGTTCATCCCAATCGGACTCTCCCTGTGGTGCTAGACTGCGGCACAGACAACCAAAGTCTGCTTGATGATGAGTTGTATCTTGGGATTCGACAAAAACGAGTTCGTGGCAAGCAGTACGACAAGTTCGTGGACGAGTTTGTTCAATCTGCTCGGAAATTGTTCCCCAAGGCCTACATCCACTTTGAGGATTTCGGGTTGACAAATGGTACGCCCCCGCAATACCCCATAATGCAATGGCAATATAGGATGCCGTGGTATTTACCGATTGTCTTCTAGCACGCCGGATCCTAGATCACTACCGACCCAAGATTCCCTGTTTCAACGATGATGTCCAGGGGACCGGATGCGTGACACTTGCGGCTATCATGGCGGGACTACACGTTAGCCAGCAGAAGCTCAAAGATATTAAGCTGGTTATTTTTGGGGCGGGTACTGCCGGAGTCGGCATTGCAGATCAAATACGGGACGCGATCGCTGCTGAAAAAGGGATCAGCAAATCTGAGGCAGCAAAGCAGATCTGGTGAGTCTTCGTCATCCGTTCCTCGCCAACGCCTTGGACCGCTTTTTCTTCTCCCGCTGACAACATAAAAAGGTTGGTCGATAAGCCTGGTATTCTCACCACCGATACGAAGGTAGATGATGGCCAAAAGGTCTTCGTAAAGGACTCTTCGGAATGGTCTGGGTCAGATCGATCTCTCCTAGCCGTGATCAAAAAAGTGCGTCCAAACGTGCTGATCGGGACATCAACGGTACCGAAGGCCTTCACGGAGGAAATTGTCAAGGAAATGGCCGCGCACACGCCACGACCAGTAATTCTTCCCCTTTCTAATCCTACCAAGCTTCACGAAGCTGTACCAGAAGACATCCTCAAGTGGACGGACGGCAAGGCCCTCGTAGCGACAGGCAGCCCCTTTGACCCCGTGAAGGGACCTTGGGGCGCAGACGGCGCAGAAGTCAGCATCGAGGTGGCAGAATGCAACAACAGCGTCGTGTTCCCCGGCATCGGTCTGGGCGCCGTTCTCTGTCGCGCAAAGCTTCTTACAGACAACATGCTCGTCGCCGCCGTCCGAGCCGTCGCAGACCTGAGCCCCGCGCTCAAAGACGACACGGCGCCACTGCTCCCTGGTGTCGAGGAGGTGCGCAACGTCTCGGTTCGCGTCGCCCGCGAGGTTATCAAGACCGCTGTATCCGAAGGCGTTTCCACGGAGGACAATATCCCCGACGACGACGCCGACCTCGAAGAGTGGATCCGCGAGCAGATGTGGGATCCCGTCTACCGCCCCCTTAAGCGTGTCGAGGCCGCGGGCGCGAGCCGCTTAGCTAAAGCCGAGCTGAAGGTCGTCGGGAGTCTCGAGGACGTCGAGGATAAAGAGCAGAGAGTGCAGAAGTGAGGTGACTTTTTTTTTTCTCTCTGCTGCCATCGCTTATTAATTGGGCTGTCGTCGACCTTTACTTACGGTGAATCTCTCTCCATCGTTCAACTGAGAAGTCCGCGAGTGTGTTGGCTATTCCACCTCTTCAGTCATTAGACGGTTATATGCGCGGGTATCACACTAGAGTCAAAGCCTACTATTTGCTGCTTGATAAATCCCGAGGCTTCCCTTCTTGACTACCTGCTTCCTTGCCTAATATCTGACCTCATCGCGCCCCTTTTTAAAAGCGCGTGAACGCTCACGGATCCGTGATCTATGATCCCGTAATCTCTGCCCCCCGCAACGTGTTGCTCAAGGCTTCGGGTACGTAACTCAAGTTTAATAAGTCTTCCCTATTATTACCCATGGTTTTATTCTGTGCTGCTTCAGGTCTCCGTCGAGATAGTGACAGATAGTTGCGTTTAATTACCACGCGTTGATTGAATCGTCTATAAGTAGGTAGAGAGTAATATAGGTCGTCTATAGTATTTATATGCATGCTCCCCCATCCTAATCAGCCCGAAGTATATATATCGGGTATATAGTAGGTCGTAGCCCAAACGTATCATCTCACACTCCAAATCTACTTCATTAAACTTCTCATCGCGGACACCTCATGTAGAGTTTATAATCGGTCTCATGATTGTATAGAACGCTACCTGTAGGTATACTACTCTACCTCCCTAGGTACAGCTCGAAGCAAAAGAGGTGGGTGGATGTCATGATGTTGTAAAGGAGATGGAGGTCTCCCTAAGCTAAGTAAGAGAAGCCCCCAGCACAAGTAACAAGTACGTAAGTAGGTAGGTATGCGAGAGGATAGCACAACCAAAAGGGGAAAAAAAACGGGATTTCGACAGAAAAAAAAACAGGAACGAGACGAGCTCGAACCGTTAACCTCCAAAGTGAAAGAAAGAAAGAAAGAAAGAAAGAAAGAAAGAAAGAAAGAAAGAAAGAAAGAAAGAAAGAAAGAAAGAAAGAAAGAAAGAAAGAAAGAAAGAAT
>MU392250.1:11171-158567 GCA_022578495.1 Nemania sp. NC0429
AGAAAGAAAGAAAGAAAGAAAGAAAGAAAGAAAGAAAGAAAGAAAGAAAGAAAGAAAGAAAGAAAGAAAGAAAGAAAGAAAGAAAGAAAGAAAGAATTCAGGGCTTAAGACAGGCTCAGCTTCCCTGGACCGGAAAACCCCTGGCTGCCTTTCTGACAACAGGAGGTTTGTCCTCCGACTACTTTACTTTACCAACAGGCCACGAGTGCTTGTCGTATATCATGGGAACGTCCGTTGGAGAGGTGCGTGCATATCGGGGTTTATGTAACCTTCCAATCACGTACCTAAGTGCTTCTTACCAATGACGGACGCACTCTGACTGCTACCTTGCTTCTACCTACGTGCAAGTGCGGGATAATGCGAAACACACCGACTGCTTCTCTCGATCGATGAAGTCAAAATAGTCGAGTATCGATGTAAAGAAGGAGACGAGTATCGATGTAAAGAAGGAGACGAGTATCGATGTAAAGAAGGAGACGAGCAAGTAGGCTAGGCACCTCTTTGTAGGCAGGCAAGGTAAGGAAGGTAAGGTAAAGTAAGGTAGGGAGGCACTCAGATAGGCAGGCATTTCAAGAATCAACTTCACGTCAACATATAAATAGATAGATAGATAAATATATTGGTTCCGTAGTGGCTATCAAGTACCTAAGGCAAAGGCAAAGCTGCCCGTCCGTCAATCCAGTGTGAAAACTTTATGGCAACTACTTTACCTACCTACCTAAAAGTATGGAGCCACGCAACACCCAAACTCCAAAGAATAAAAAGCAAAGCAAAACATGAGAAGGGAGGGGAATAATAATACCAAATGATGAGCCCAAAGAACGAACCAAAGAAGAGTAATTACCCATGGCCACATCGATAATGAAAATACCCCTTATCTCTACTCTACTTAGGTAAGTGCTTATGAACTTTGCCTTCGATTTTCTGTTCGCAGGATTAAAAATTAGATCAAGCCTGCGCGCGCGGCCTCGCCACCGCCCTCCTGGACGAGGGCCTCGATCTTCTGCTTGCCCTTCCCGAGGCCGCCGACGCCGACGCCCATCCGTCGCGCGACGTACCTCTGGGCGACAATGCCGACGGCGAGGCTCAGGGTCTCCTCGACCCACTCGGCGACCCATTCGCGCGGGTCGACGGCGCCGCTCTCGACGATCTCCCGGATCTCGTCCGGGACGTCGGGCGCCGCAGCGGGGGCGGGGGCTTGCTGTTGCTCGCTCTCGCTCGTCGCCGGCGTCAGCGGGGTCGGCGCGTCCAGCCACTTGATCCAGCGAAGGGGGATGTCCTGGCTCGTCGTGCTGTAGACGATGTCGTGGACGGGGTCGAGGACGTACACGGCGAAGCAGATCTGCGTGTCGCCGCTGCTGCTGTCGTCGGCGACGGCGCTCGCCTCCTTCTCCGCCTCGCTGGCCGTGGTGCCGGCGAAGAGCGCCGGGTCGGCCTCGACTATGATGGCTTGGACCGCGAGGAAGATGTCGCTCGTCCGCACGGGATTGTCCTCGCTCAGGGGCTCCAGCGCGCGCTTCTGGGCCTCGACTACACCGCCGCTCGCGGCGAGGTAGTCGCTCGAGTAGCCCTCGGCGCTCGCGCGGCACAGCTTGGTGCCCTCGAGAAGGCCGTTGACGGCGCCGAGGTCGCGCGGGGTGTCGACCTGCCGCCACCAGGGGCCGTCGCGCCAGCCGGCTGCGCTGGAGGCACCGCTGAAGAAGGGGGCGTCCGAGGAGCGGCGAGCCGTGTTCTCGTGGCCGCGCTGGATGACGAGTAGGTCGCCGCCCTCGACCTGCGACATGACGCGGCTGAAGACGCCGTATATGAGAGGGTCGAGGGATGGGTAGCCGACGATGTCGTGGGTGATGTGGATGAGAAGGCGTTCGTGGGACGAGATGGGCGGGGCAAGAGTATGGAGGATGTTGGCGAAAGTCGGCATGGCGCGATGGCGAAGGTCGTCACCTAGTCATAATATCGCTGGTCAGCGTACCGCCCCGAGATCTCTGATGTAGACTTGTCGCTAGTCTCATCAGGAGAGAGAGGTGCGAGAATGAGTAACGCGTAGTAGGGGCGAGGTTAGGGTATGGACCGAGCGGAGAGAAGAGATATGGAACTTACTGAGGTCTCTGAGAGCTCCCACGTTGCCTCGTACTTGCTCGGCCCACTTCTTGGCCTCCTCGTTCTGTTGAATCTCCTTGTAGGCGGCTTCGGCCTGCTTCATAGCAGCGCTGGCCGTGGCTGTGGCCGTAGCAAAGATACCACCCCACCAGCCCCCTCCGCCCGAGGCCGCGGCCGCGGGAGCCGGAACGGTCTGCTCGGCGACACCCCTCTTCTCGGCATCTTGGAAATCGGAGCTAGTTGCGCTAGGAGTGAAGCTCGCGTGGAGGGAACGAGTGCTATCGGCAGACTTCCGAGCAGCAGCAGCAGCAGCAGCAGTAGATCTGTCCTCGGATAGTCTAGCAGCAGCAGCAGCAGCTGGCGGAGGGGTCGCGGTGTTTGTGCGTTTGGCGGCTCGAGGCGTGTGCGGTCTCGCAGGCGCCTCCCCGCCAAGCTCGTCCTCTAACTCGGCGAGGATGTCTTTCCCGGGCTTGTCGCTTCGCGGTTTCGAGCCCGTACCCTTGGCCTTGGTGGACTTCTTGACGGCGCTGTCGTCGCCGATGCCCTCGAAGAGCTCACCGAGCTCATCGTCTGTGGTCGCCTTCGACCGCTTCGACGACATGGTTGGGGTAGTGCTAGACCAGGAGCCGCCGAAAACTCGTAGTAATTTGGGGTGAGGTAGCAGTAGTGATGATCTGGTATCGAGCCGAGTTGAGGTTGTTGGCTGCTATTACTGCTATTAGGTCGGAGGTAGCTTGAAGTCAGTGATAGAATGATATCGGGTAGAGGTCCATCCATGTATGACATGTACCGATACAGGTACATGTAGGTGGGTTGGTACATGTCTGTTGTGCAAGGTACCTTACATATCATAATGTACTGAGACGTCCCACTCCCTCCGTAGGTACCGACCCGCTTTGTATGAACTCTATAACGTGGGTACGCTCTCTTAAGCGGTCAACTTGATTTATTGCCTCCATTTGCTCGGTAACTAACTGTCTTTTATGTAACTTTCAGTACTACACCACAACAAGATTTGCAGAGTTTACAGGGCATTCGTACGTGTATGAAACCAATCACTAGATACCTAACCTTTAGAATAAAAACGGAGGCGGTGAGTGGCTAAGCAGCTTAAGACAACCTCGAATAATAAAACTACTCAGCTGTAGTGTACAAAGTGCAATCCCCATGGAATACGCTCATTGTCGCCAGTACCTATTCTGTATTCTACATTACCTGCCGCCTCCTACTGTACTTGTACTTCCATAGGCACTTGTACGTGTATCTACATCTCATCTAGTCCCGTTCCGGACGCCATTACCCGACGTCTGATTGGCTGGCATCTCTACCAGAGAGCCAGGCTTGGCAAGATTTAAGCTGTTGAGCTGTTTCTTCGTTAAGAAGACTCTAGAGGTACCTAGGTACGACGAGAAGTACTTCTACAACCTTGTTCCAGTTGTAGTGTGGCTACGCTCTCCTGTGGCTTGTGTAGTATGTACTTCAGGTGCCTGTTAGGTAGCCTGTAGGTACAGGTACCTTGCCTACTACCTAAATAGTAGCTGGGACTCCAAAAAACGCACACATACCTCAAGTACAGGCGACCCTGAATGAGACGCAGCGCCCAGAGGAACAAGACCACGCAGTTCGTCTGTATTTTATCATCTTCGTCGGCCTTCTTGACAACATCAGTCTGTCGCTTGGATGTCTCTGTATCTGTCGTCTCTTGCCTAGATGGTGAATTCTTAGACAACACGCTCCGACGTCGTCCTTGTAAGTTAGAGCAGAATCTGAGCCAGCCAAGGCTGCTCTGCTCGTGTCTGTTACACCTTTTTTTACCTTACCTTACCTTACCTCCCAACACGGCCACACAGAATTACACACACCACGCACCACCTACACACAATACCTAAGGTACTACACAACACCTACCTACTAACACATCCAATACACCTACACCTACACGTAACAACGCTCATCTTCTATATGTCCATACGTCGACTCGCACATATCTATCTATCTCCCTTGCCATCTCTCTCCCTCCTCGCCTCTTCGTCTATCTATCCATCTATCCGTCCATCTCTCTTCGCAGACTCCACCAGAAGGATCAACAACATCATCCACGTGCCAACAGCAGCAACAACAGCCTCGATTCCTGATTGCTCGCAAACATCTGACCATCTCTCCGCTGTTCCAGGTGCACTCTGTCTATTGTTACTCTTTCTGCCATTGTTGCCCGTGAATTAGTCTCCGCTGTAAGTCTTATTTGCTTACCTCTCTCTATCCTACATATTAGCCTGCCGGGGCTCATAATTTTTTCTCTCCTTCCCTTACTACATCCATGTGGCACACGCCATTCACCGCACTCTACTTCGTCTACTGACAATCCTCATTCTCAGCCTCGAGACTTCACTCGGCACCACTTCTGTTTCTTCACTGCCTCTTTTTTTTGTCCCCTTCCGTTGGAGATTGCTGTAATTCTGTCGCCGGCTCTTCGGCTTTCAGTTACACCCTCTACTGGATTAGACCAGACCCCACTTACATAATCTCCGACCACCAAGTCAAGGTTCTTTCTTCCATCTTGACAACACGGTGAGGAACTCGCCAACAACCCTCCTGAACACCGCCGGTAGTAGCTCCCTTGGTGTAGCTGGATTCTACACCATGGACTCGCCGGCTTCCATAGCCCGCGGTCGGGGCCGTGCTTCCGCCCGGAAACGCCACTCATTTCCCGTTGGCTCTTCACACTCAAGTTCTAGTACTCTGGCTGGTGCCGAGCACGTCGAACAACCCCCGTCTCTCACAACACCTGATGGCGTTGTATCCCCTTCCTTGTCATTTGAGACCCCAAGTCCTACTGCGTCCCGAGGCATGCGCGCTCGTGTTCGCGTTGCCGAAGGCACTCTCCCTTCATCGGAGGATCCCGACAATAAGGGTGGCCGCTCACTTAGAAAGCGGGCCCGCGTCGATTATACCTTTGACCATGCCGATGAATACATGAGCGACGGGGGCAAGACTATGCCCTCCTCTGCGAGAGCCTTAAAAAGGCGCCGCACTGACGCTCTCTTCCATGAAGTCGACGACGAGGAACAATATAGCAACCCTCACATGAAGAGGCGCTCTTCCGAGCAACTACCGCCTCTTTCCTCGACTCTCCGTAAACGGAACCAAGCTCGAAAGTCAACGTTAGAACCCCAAGCTCTCATCCCTGATCAGCAAATGGAAGATGTCGAGGTGCAAGACACGATCGAAGTCGGAGGTCATCAGAGCGAGCAATCCGATGAGTCCACCCTCAAACGCACGAGCTCAAACACAAGCTCTGGCGCTTCCCATGAGAGTTCGAAGCCGCCTCGTACAGTTGGCTCGTTCGACTCATTCCTCACTCCACAGAAATCGCACCCAGATTTCCGACAGGCAGACCTAAATAAGAACGAGCTTCAAGGCGATGCCAAGCAGCCAAAATCGGCTCAAGCCTTCCTACCAGATGCTCCAGAGAGTCTCCCCGACAAATCTCCACGCCCCTCTTATGAACATCTTACCCCATATGTCGAAGGCGTTTTTGTCGAGTGGCCACTCATTCAGCCTGGTGCTGAACTCGCCTCTGGATCACAACCGCTCCATCATGATGCCACTGAAGAAACAGCAGAGTATCAGGCCGATGGCGCCCACTTAGACAGCTTCAAAGCAGATACCGTGGAAGAAAATACACCTATGCCCGATTCCATGATTCCAGACTCTACTCCTGTAGAAGGTGCTGTGGAGGATACGCCGGTATTATCACCCTTACCAATTGACACCAGAGCCAATTCCCCTGTGGGAGATATTGCGCTTCCATACAACCAGCCACCTACGAAGAAGCCGATACATTTCAAAAAGACGAGGGATGCGTCTGAGTTTACCAGCCTTTTCGCTGACTACAAATCCTTAACCCCAGAAGAAGTTTGGACACGGCTGGAGGTCGTGAACCAGGCTCTAGTCGCCTGGCAGGCTGAGTATAACGATCTACGAAAGATTACAGACGACGAGGACAACGCGGTCCGGTATCGCCAGGACGAAGTGTCGTTCCTCCAACGCTTAAAAATGGTCAAGAGCAAGGACCCCAACGCGGACCCGTTGCGGAAAGACTTTATTGTCAAAGGAATACGTGCCGAACGGCCCGACCCAGAAATCGCTTATGTCCGACAACAGGACAAGCTGATGGCGACCAACTACCATTTTGATTACGACGAAAAAGAAACCAAGATTGGCTATCAGGATCCTGTTGAGCAAAAGACCGGCTATGGCAAAAGTCGTCTGCGGGATCGACCTAAACAGACTGCTAAAGCAGCAGAAGCTGACGATGTTGTTACCGGCCCTGGCAAACGAGTGAGGAAACCTGTAATCCTATATGATGGAGGTGAAGCCGCTAGTAGAGGCTCCTCTCCCATCCCTCCGCAGCGCCGGCGCCGACGCGCTGGGAATGCGACTGAAGACAATGGTGAGGCCAGTCTTGAGACAGCGCTGCCATCAGCGGATACACCCGTTGAACAAGCGCCGCCGAAGAAGAAAGGCAAGGGCGGGCGTCCGCGGAAGCACCCCCTGCCGGTTCCTATTGTGGAAGACACTCATGCACCGTCCGAACTGGCGCTGCCTCAAGCTACGCAGGCCGAGGAAGAGAAACCTACTCGAAAGCGTCGACGTAGGAAAGCGGTTGTTGAACCCGCTGACCAGGAAGACGAAACTGGCACGAACGGCGTCGATCAACAGGCACAAGTCAAGGCTGAATCACGCCGCATCAGCTCAAGACTCCCCGAGATTCCTTCTAACTCGTTCTACACATCATCTATGCAATCGACCAACGCAGCAGACGAATCTCGTCCTCCCACTTCATCGTCGACTACGACACAGTCTACGGTAGCTTCCAAAAACAACAGCAACTATCAACTTCGAGAGAAGCGACAGAAGAAGTTTTCTCTGAACCCAGATGACGAAGTTTATGACGAAGAGCCCAAACCGAAGCGTGTCAGGCGCTCCAAGAAAGCTCACATCGTGGACGCCAGGGCAACAGCTGCTCCCGCCGCCATTGTCTCCTCCCCACCGCCGGTGCAACAACAACAAGTCCCTGAGCCACAGCCGGCACCTAAACCACCTACCAAAATTAAGCTGAAGAACTATAATGGACATGTGTCGGCCCCTCTCCCTATACCAGTTCCTGCTGCCAATCCATTCTCCGTACCCTCTTCCTCGGGCTCGACGCCTCCCCATAGCAGCCATGGAATTAGCAACGGGGCTCTCAATAACCCCGATCCGGCCGACATCAAGGACTACAACCAGATGACGAAATCCGAAAAGATGTCCCATTCTATGAAAGGTAACGGACTCCGTCTCACATCCACTCTACGCCCGTTGTTGAATGATGTGTGCTAACTTCTACTCTAGCACGATGGGCCTCCGGGTCAATGTCTCAAGCCGTTGCGAAGCGCCGTGCCACCCTTGCCAATAAGAAGCAAGCTGTCAAGACCGAGCCCGGCCAGCCGATTGAAATAGCGGCAATTTTATCGCAGCCCTGAACCAACCGCAAAATGAACTCATAATAAATACGCCACAGCCACAAAACTCATACCAACCCTCTTGCCGTTCATCCAGCTTTACCATGGTCATTGAGGATTCAGATATCGGAGAGGATAGATTAAAGAGTTGGATCATGTGAATGATATCTGTACCTATACCGCCTGCTAGCAATTGCCGCTACACGCTGACGAAGACCGGGATGGAGAGACGCGCGGCGAGAAAGCGCCTACTCAAATCTTCTCCCCCTCTCTCTCCCGCCTCCTTTCAGCTTATATGCCACCGTTTCCCTCCTCTTCCGATCCCGCCTCCTCATTCCTAGATAAACATGACGAAACAAGCGAGGGCCAGCAGCAAACATAGCAGCGCAGAGCAGAGCAGTGCAGATCAGTGCATCGAAATCCCATCGCATCATATCACAGCTTACGAATCAACACCCCCTTCCCTGCCTCGCTCAACGCAGCGAGAAATACAGTATTTCGGTTTTTCATCTTCGGATTGTTTTTCATCTTCCTGTTCTTGTTCTTGTTCTTGTTCTTCTTCTTGCCTGTTTGTTTTTGCGTTGTAGAAAAGAAAAGGGGCCGGCGGGATGGGGAAAAAAGGAAAAAGTCATTTGTTGTTGCACCGACTACCTGACTGACCGGAACCGATTGACTGATTGATTAAACTGATCGATTGGTTCGTTACTTGATTTATTACTTGGTTGGCCGGCTGGTTGGCCGGCTGGTTGATTTCACGACGCACGCGAAATACCTGAGGGGGAGGGGGGATTTGGTCCTTGTGGATTGATTGAGTGATTGGTATGATAGATTCGATGGATTCGATAGATCATGTATCTCCTCCTCCTCCTCCTCCTCCTCCTCCTCCTCCTCCTCCTCCTCCTCGCCTTCCTCCTCCTCGCCTTCCTCCTTTACGTGCTCGTACCTCGCTTGGGTGGGCTACCTACCAGGATTAGGAGTCTGTTGATCAGCTCACTGAACGAACGAACGGTCCCGTCGAGGAGAGACGACGATGAAAACCGTGTCACTCATCTCATCTACCTAATCTATCTATCTATTCGACCTGACTCGACCTGGCATAGCGACCACCACATAGCATAATATCACACCACAGCGGATAAATAATAACAAATGTCTGTCTGTCGTCAATACCTATACCCAAGGTACCTACCTACCACTTACTTAATCCGTGAATGCTCGATTTCTCGCACGTGATCGAATGCTTCTTTCTCATCATTATCATCATTACCTACCTATCATCATTAAGGTATTAATTAAGTGGGTATTCGCCGCCGGAACCTCTTGGTTTTATGCTTACTGGATTGTTTGCGTAGCGTGCGTGGCTTGACTTGGTTTGATGTAATGCGATAATCAAAGTGCAGACAACCAACCACTCCACGGACGTACCTCGCTTTCGAGACGTCGGACGTGGTCATCCATCCTCACTGGGAGATACCGAGTGAGCGCAATATACAATCGGCCCCAGGAGATTTACCACATCAGGAGATGGAAATGGAACGGTCGGGTAACTCAGGAAAGAGCTTTTTCTTTTTTTAAAGGAACAGAACCATTCATTCAATTGATCGATTGATTTCAGGATGCTATGTGTAATTTTTTTTGGTGTATGTAGTCTCCCTTTACGCCCTTTCCCCCCTAGCCGAAATGCAAAGGCAACCAACCAAAGTCCCGATTAAAGACAGACATCCCGTTCGTTCATGTGAGGCGAGGTAAGGTAGCCGGCTTATAGAAGTGGTGGTTTGTATTCTCGTCCCAAATTCGTGGCTTTTTTGTCGTTACGTTACAAGGTGTGAAAATGAAAATATCTCCTTTACATGACGACACCCGAGTTGCTGGCGATACGCTGTAATGGTGGCTGTCAGTTGCGGAGGACGGGGAGCGCGATGGAAAGAGACGAGGCTTACAGGCCATAACTCGGCAGCTTCCTTGCCGACGGGCCCGGTGATGGCGGAGCCCTTCATCTCACCCTTGGGGTTGACGATCTAGAGCACGGGATAGTTAGCATAATTGATTTCAGCTATATTCATCATCGGGCAGCCTCTATCGCTCCTCTGTCCTTCCTGACATATGAAAATTCGAGATTGATAACAGCCAATGGGACGTGGTAGGAGATCCGGGGGTGACTTACGACACCGGCATTGTCCTCGAAGTACAGGAAGACACCGTCGGTTCGCTTCCAGGGCTTGGACTGGCGGACGATGACGGCGGGGTGGACCTTCTTGCGGAGCTCGGGCTTTCCCTTCTTGACGGTGGCCATGACCATGTCACCGACGCCACCGGCGGGCAGTCTGTTGAGCCTGGCACCGATACCCTTGACGGAGATGATGTAGAGGTTACGGGCACCGCTGTTGTCGGCGCAGTTCATGACGGCACCACTAGATGACCATGTTAGTGTTACTATTTTTTTTTCTTTTATAGTACTAGACAGGTCT
Source organism: Nemania sp. NC0429 (assembly GCA_022578495.1). Taxonomy (NCBI): domain Eukaryota; kingdom Fungi; phylum Ascomycota; class Sordariomycetes; order Xylariales; family Xylariaceae; genus Nemania; species Nemania sp. NC0429. The sequence goes on from MU392250.1 coordinate 21,244, forward strand.
TAGAGTATAAAACGGGTGTGATCCTCGACGAAGCAAAATGTCGGTTTGAGGACGAGGTTAGGGCACTTACACAGGCAGACCGAGCGTCATCTTCATCTTGCCACTATGAAGAGAGAAGGAGTCAGTAATCACCCTTGTGAAGGTCCTTCCAGGAGACTATTTTCGGCTAGTCTCGCGGGCACAAATGGAATCCAATGGTGTTGCTCTCTGGGGCGACGGCGTGTTCCGGGTTCGCTGGCTTCTGTACACGATAATTCGAGGGCAACGTAGGGATCGATCGAAACGCCCATCGCAGCGGTGGGAAATAAAGTCGTGCGAAAGGCCGGAATGGAAGTAAATACAGTCACTCGTCTCGTTTCATGTAGACCCTCGCACACTTCGATCGAGTGCGAGCGGCGTATGTCGTCGGTCACACATACGGTCGTCGTCGTCGTCGTCGTCGTCTTCGTTTACAGATACAGTCGTGGCATTCTTTGCTTCGGATTGGGAGACGATAGGAGAAGTTCGGTTACATACCCCGGGGCACCACGTCTATATTGAGAAGAAGATGGTTAGCCAGCTCGTCCCATAAGCAACGTGACTCCCGTGATCCGTAATTCTCGTGGCTCTCGTCGGTCGGAACAGTGTTCGTTGTCGCCTTCACAGCCACGCCAACCCGATCCGTATCCATGTCCATTGTGTTTCCACAAGCGTCTCCTAGCTAGACAAAATTGCGTAGAAACCGGTGCATAATCCTCCATCATCGAGTCACAGCACGAATTTCTCCCGTCTCTTCTTGATTATTTTTGGGGAAATTTTTGGACCCAATGCCGTCCTGTGCGTAGACCCCACCATCGTTCTTCGTCTCTTTCGCCATGCCAATAGTCCACCAGATAGTAATAATAAAAGTCGTCCTCAGGAAAATGGAAAGGGAGGGGGTTCGCTTACGATAATTTGGCCATTATAGCGGTTGTGTGTGTGAGAGTGGGTGAAGTTGTTGAGGCGAAGGTTTGCGGGCTGTCGATGTCACTGCTGGCTGCTGCAAATATTCGAAGCTCTCTTTTACTTTTACTTGGATGGAGGTCTGCGAAATTCCCAATGACCCACAATTTTGGTTAGCCGATTTGGTGGGGGAGGGTCACGTGTAGGAGATAAGATAGTGACGATAAGATTGTCGAGCCGAGAGTCACGATCTCGTAACGATCTCGGGGACAAGATGTACGAAGTACCTCGACAAGAACTTGCATGGAGATGTACTATGTATATGTACATGTACTAACAACACCACAGCGAAAACACAACGCTGAACATGGGATGGTCACTGGTCACGGCCAATGCAGGTACGGACGAACGGCTGTGGTGTAATTCAGCACCCGCAGTCCACGGTGCATGACCAAGTTGTACACCGAAAGGTATAAATGAAAAATTCATATGAATTCTCTTTTGCATTCCTTCCCGCGGGAGATCGCCGGAAAGAATCTACGCAAAATATTGACAAACAAAAACCCGATGATGATATCAATGATCCATACCTGAAAAGACACAAGCAGTACAAATCAAGGCCGTAGTCCATAGTCCATGCAGTTGTCTCGTCCCCTGTTCTTCTCCCCCTGTGCCAGGTCCGGAACGCCTATCGCTTTGACTAGGTAGGTGTACACTCAAAACAAACGCCGCGAAGAAACAGCCATTAACATAGATTAAGTAGATGCTACGTCCCCTTGCCAATCATGCTGACTGAGCATGCCTAGCTGCTGGTCGTAGCGTCTTTGGGCTTCTCGGCGGGCGAGGTCGAGGCGGGTGCTCCCGTGGTGTCTTCTTCGGCCTTGTCGGTCTTGCTGTCGGCCTTGCTGTCGCTCGGCTTCTTGTCTGCCGGAGCTTCGACCATATTGACGTCTCCGTCGCCATCCGTGGTTGCTTCCTTGCCGGAGCTCGAAGCTTCAGGCTCCACGCTCTTCTTCTTCGCTGCCTCGTCTTCAGGCTGCTTGGATGCGTCTTCGGCGTCTTGCATGACTTCGTCCTCTTTCGAACTCTGCTCTTGTATCTCGGTAGAATCATCGGACTGTACTGCCGCTTTCTCGCTCTTTTCGTCGTTTTTAGCCGGTTTGGGCGCTTCTTGGGTCCCTGGGAGAGGCTTGTCCTGTTGCGTTGCGCCTGCAGCTTCGACGCCCTTCTCTGATTTGATCTCGCCAGCTTTGGGCTCGGCGGTGGCCTCTCCCTTTTCGGTCGCAGTCTCGGCGGTGGTATCCTCCACGTCTTTCATTACTACCTCATCAACTTCCTTAGACTTGATAATACTTTCAGTCGCGCCATTAGCGGGAGTTACTACGCCGCTGTCTCCCTCTGCATCGGAGTTGCGGTAATCAAGGAAAGGTCGCCGAGAGCCGCCGTTGCGGTGAACGCCATTCGATTTCTCCATTTCTTCGTTGTCGCTCACGTCGTATTCGTCGTCGCGTTCTATCCGTCGCTCCCATTGGCGTTGCGTCATCCGCACATCTTTGTTTTCATCTTCGTCCAAGTCGTCCAACTCGGCATCGTCCTCGTCCGTCATGGCACCCATGGAATGCCGCGGGACATCCTGCATCTGAACGGATGGCACATGTGCTGTTCTGCGCAGGTTTTCGATCAGCTGGTTCTTGATTTTTTCCAGGTACTCGGGACTGTTGGCATTCTCCATATTCGAGGACCGGACGTCGAGTTCATAGTCAGGACCATAGTACTACGTAGTCATTAGTTTCCGATTTCAGCAGAAGGGCGGGCAAGACGACTTACCTCGTAGTATTCGTTAAATGGAAGAGTACGGTCCATGTGGGCATCCACTAGCAGGCCTGTTTCAAAGGCCCACGTGCGAGCCACGTTGCGCATCGTGTAACCACCACCCCCGACAACCAGAGTAGGCCGGTTGAAGCTCTTGACGTACTTGACACAGTTGGCATGACCTTCCATGCTCAGATTGAAGCATCCAAGCCGATCGCCGGACAAGCTGTCGCCACCGCATTGCAAAACAACCGCATCAGGGTTGTAAAACTCCATGACGCTCTCGATAACGGGTTCGAAGACGGATTTGTAGGAAGAGTCGTCGATACCATCACGCATCGGGAAGTTGACTGAGTAGTATTTTCCCGTTCCGATGCCGACATCTCTAAGTTCGCCAGTGCCCGGGAAATACTCGCCGTACTTGTGAAAGGACACCGTCATGACTCGATCCGTCGTGTAGAAGGCTTCCTCGACGCCGTCACCGTGGTGGACATCGATATCGACGTAGAGGACACGTTTGTTGAATCGCAACAGCTCGAGAATTCCGAGGACGATGTCTAGTGTCTTGTAAGTTCCAGGCCATTTGCCGGGGGCGGCTCGGCAATGGGGCCGGGGCCGCGATTACATACCGTTCACGTAGCAGAAGCCGCTAGCTTCAGATTTCTTTGCATGGTGAAGTCCACCGGCCCAGTTGACAGCTATGTCGCATTTCTGTCGGTTGAGTCTCGCAGCGCCTTCCATACTACCACCAGCGCTGATACCACAGAACTCGAACAGACCGTCGAACACGGGGCAATCGTCACCCACGTTGAACCTCGTCTGTTCACGTTGAAAGTTGTCCATGTTCTCGGGGCTGACCTTTTGCAGGAAATCTATGTATTCGTCGGTATGGAATTGCGTCATCTCGAGTCGCGTCGCAGGCTTGGCCCTCTAGTGACAGAAAACAAGCAAGGGTCAGCTTTTCACAGGCCCACGCGAGAGGTCCAGATGGGGTGACGGAAGAGAACGCCCAAAGGACGCGCATGGGCGGAAAGATGAAAATAGTTAGGCGAGGGTCGCGATCGGAAGTCCACGTACGTATATCTCCATCTTCTTGTAGACACCGTAGTTCATGATCAAGCTGTGCGCCAGCCGGATACGATGCGGCTTCATCGGGTGGCCGGCGACGTATGCGAAATTGCCGATATCCGAGTCGTAGAAATAAGCAACCTTCTTGGGTGAGGCTGATCCTAATGCGATGCCATTGCCATAGCTAAGGTCCACGGGCGCGGCGTGGGAAGCCATCGTGGATGTGTGAGGTCCGAAGACTGTTGTCGCAGGAAAGACAGAGAGAGGCAGAGAGCGACACGAGAGACACGCATAAGGACGGGAGCCGACCTTGGAAAGCTTATTGACGGGACTCAACTAAGACAGCTGGGTGGTCTTATCGATAAACCCAACCTAACTCTGGCGATAGGAGATCCACCTTTCATCTCCTTGACCAATGGAATTAGGTAGGTACTTATTTCAGTTAAGTACCGTGCTGTGGGGTAATCCTCTGTACCTACATCTGGTGGGACTTTGACTTATTGGCTCATTTAGACACTGACAGCTCGGCGGCAAGGTACCAAATCATAGACCCCAATCAAGTCAATCAATTCTCCCTTCAGGTATTCTAAGTATGAAGTCTGCACAAGCCACTAAATAATCAGAGCCCAATATAAGGTAATCAAGTGATATGAATATGTAGCTGCTTAGATTCAAATTGCAATAGGTAGATACTAAAATACAAATACCTTAAATAGGTACTTTGTATAAGATCCAAGGCTAACTCACATCACACCGTACACTGCATGTAGGTACCATAGACCTGCCGGGTAACCACCACCTACCTCCCTCTCAAAGTACCTCATCTTACCTGAACTGATGATATAACTCAACCAACACCTGCAGGTTGTCTACCGTGATTGGTGATTACGTAGGTAGTGATACATACTCATTCCCTCTATGTCTTCAAAGCGGAGGCATATCGGAGGTGACTTGTAGTGTACGCCCTTCGTCCCGTCTTACACAAACCGGTGACAACATCGACCCAGCACAAGAATACCCCCTGGGCCAAATCTAGGTTTGCTTATTAATAGAGTACATAAAAGGACTGTTTACACGGGAGGCACCCCGCGACTGACCCCGCGAAGGCACAAAACATCGCTTCATCCACGACCACAGCCAGCATAACCAACCGCCGAAGACCCTTATACATTATCCATCATCCATCATGGCAAGCACCAAAATCATATTCTTCGATCTGCCATCTAGGGACCCTAACCACGCATGGTCCGTAAACACATAGAAGAGTATGCAGGCCATCCCTGTCCCCCGCCCCGGTCCCTGTGCTCATACCCATATTTTCAATTTCCAATTTCCTATATGGACGAAATTGCTGACATACACAGCTCGGCTCGTTCTGAACTACAAGGGATTAGACTACGAGACGAAATGGGTATGTAATAACATGGCGCCACGACTGCCAGCTCGCGATGTATAACTAATTGCTTCGCAGCTCGAGTACCCAGAGATCAAGCCGACATTCCAACCCCAGTGAGAATCCCTTCACATCACCTAAAGCACTCGTCACGTGCAAGTAAAATGTGCGAGATGGCACGGAGCTGACAAGGACGACTGACTGACGATGCCGCCAGCTTCCCAGACAGAGAATCGTACACGCTACCCGCCGTCCAGCTGCCTGATGGAACCTATATCATGGACTCGTGGGACATCGCGCAGGAGCTCGAGAAGCAATATCCGTCGCCCAGCCTACACCTGGACTCGCCGCTGCGGGACAGGTACAACGAACTGCTGAACCCGAGCTTTGCGGCGCTGCGGCCTGAGGTGATCCGCTATGTCCCGGAGGCTTTGTTGAACGAGGCCAGCCTCGAGCACTGGGAGGTGACCCGCACACCGCGTATCGGCATGCCCTTGCCACAGTACGTAGCGGAGCAGGGCGGCCCGCAGGCGTACAAGAAGGCCGCGCCGTACCTGCAGCAGATCACGGCGCTGCTCAAGGAGAACGACGCGGGCGTATTCTTCGAGGGCGAGACCATCAGCTTCGTCGACTTCATCCACGCCGGCTTTCTCATCATGTTCCGCAGATACGGGCGCGATTCCTTCGACCAGCTTTTGGAAGCCACGGGGGATCCCGAGCTGCACTTGAAGTTCTTGGAGGCGTTGAAGCCTTGGATTGAGAGAGATGATCATTGAAGGGACTTCGTGAAGAAAGGCCCGCCGAGAAACATCCCTGAACAAAAGACAGAGGGGTACAAATTGCCATGCTAGGAATGGAGAAGGCTATGGTCAGTACATTCTTAAAGGCAAGGCATGATTGCGTTACCAAGATCGGACATAGACATCTTTAGAAAATGATATCTACTCAGATAGTAAATACAAACTAGAGAGGAAGCGTGCCCTCTTCGCCCTGTTATGAGGCACAATCTTTTTCTCGTTCGTTCGCTCATACGTACTTGGCATCAATGAGTATTTCCTAATCCGGCATTTCCAAAATGCGGCTGAGACAGATAGCTGGGGCTATTGGTCATTCTAATTAAACTGCTTGTTTACTTTGTACAAACACACAAATCTCTTTACAAAGTACTTCACACACAGCAATCAGACCACGATGGCACACATGGGTATACCTCGACAACGTCTTATTTCCGCATCACGATCTCCACTAGCCGCCGATAGCCACGAGCTGCGAGGTAGGTACTTCGTAGGTGTCGCTTGAACGACGTCTGGACCTCTCCCAGCCCAGCCCAGCTCAGCTTGGATTTCGATTGGCGCGGTTAAAACAGGCGGCTAAATCGACCAACCCACACGAGCTATTTCCAGGCTCGAGTAACCTATCTCGGTAAAGCATAGCAGTAGATAAAGTAATTTAGAGGGAAGAGCGCGTACTCCCCGAATCTACGAGGTATTTCATTCAAAGAAAATGCACACCAAGCCTCGGCCCAGCAAAGCTACTTACCTAGCTCCTCCCCCGCTCAGAGGGTGGTCATAGGTGGGATACAAAATTCGGAGACGCGAGAAGAAGCCAACGATCTCGGTAGCTAGCAGATAGCTATTACGACATTCTTTCGCTACACCTCTTTTACCAACCCCCCCCCCCTCCTCTCCTCACCTCTCCCCCGCCATCCATCCCGAGTACCTACACAGGCTTTTATCAGGCGAAAACCCATCGAGTGGGGTGACTGACAAGAGTCCTCATTTTCCCCCACCTCCTCCCCGGGCGCCGAGAGCGCTATGATGATAATGATGATGGGGAGAAGACGAGAATAGGCGCGAAATATTTTTTTTCCAAGAGAGGATTAATTGAAATGACAAGAAGTAAGAGAGATAAAAAAAAAAGTTCTCAAGCCCTCGTGACCGATTCCTTTAGCCCCCCCCCTTTTCCTCCTCACCTCATAAACATAAAAGTGGAAGTAAGTAAATAAGTCAATAAGTAAGTAGTCGAAGAGAGAGAGAGAGAGAGAAGAAAGTCCCCTCATCAACCCCGAATACTATTACCGATTGATTTGCTCCTTTTTACCTATCTATTATTTATTTAATCCTTGGACGGACAAATATAGAAACGTCATCACCATCGTCATCGACATCGCGCATCGCCCCTCTGAAAAAGACACCTCCTCCAAAGGGGCAGAAGAAAGAAAAAAAAGGGGACAGCAAGCAACACCATCAACACCATCGACAGCATATCAAGACTTTGCTCCTCCCCTCTCGCATTATCCCAAACCCAATTCGAATCCCAATCCAGTCCATCTCGCCTCGTAAACCACCAACGACGACAACAATGGATCCCACCAAAGCCAGCGTGCGTATCCCTCCCCCCCCCCCCCTAACCCCCATAATTTGAATCCTCAATCCCCAATCCTCAATCCTCAATCTAACCCACGAGACCAACAGAACCTCTCCTTCGTGCTCAACAAGCCCCTCTCCGTGTCCTTCGAGGACCGGCCGCTGCCTCCCCTGTCGCCGTCGGACAACGACGTGCTCGTGGCCGTCAACTACACGGGCATCTGCGGGTCGGACGTGCACTACTGGCAGCACGGGGCGATCGGGCACTTCGTGGTGAAGGACCCGATGGTGCTGGGCCACGAGTCCTCGGGCACGGTGGTGCGCGCCGGCCCGGGGGTGACCACGCTGCGGCCGGGCGACCGCGTGGCGCTCGAGCCCGGATACCCCTGCCGCCGCTGCGCCCCCTGCCTCGGCGGCCGCTACAACCTGTGCCCGGACATGCGCTTCGCGGCCACGCCGCCGTACGACGGCACGCTGACGGGCTTCTGGACCGCGCCCGCCGACTTCTGCTACAAGCTGCCGGACAACGTCTCCCTGCGCGAGGGCGCCCTCGTCGAGCCGCTCGCCGTGGCCGTGCACATCGTGCGCCAGGCGTCCGTGGCGCCCGGCCAGTCCGTCGTGGTCATGGGCGCGGGGCCCGTGGGCCTGCTCTGCGGCGCCGTGGCGCGGGCCTTCGGCGCCACGACGGTCGTGTCCGTCGACATCGTCGAGTCCAAGCTGCGGTTCGCGGCCTCCTTCTGCGCCACGCACACGTACGCGAGCCGGCGCGTCGCGGCCGAGGACAACGCCGCCTCCATCCGCGCCCTGTCCCCCGCCCTCGCGGGCGGCGCCGACGCCGTCATCGACGCCAGCGGCGCCGAGCCCAGCATCCAGACCAGCCTGCACGTCGTGCGCACCGGCGGCACCTACGTCCAGGGCGGCATGGGCCGCGACAACATCACCTTCCCCATCATGGCCCTCTGCATCAAGGAGGTCACCGCCAAGGGCAGCTTCCGCTACGGTAGCGGCGACTACCGCCTCGCCGTCGAGCTCGTCGCCGGCGGCAAGGTCGACGTCGGCAGGCTCATCAGCGACGTCGTCGCCTTCAAGGACGCCGAGACCGCCTTCGAGAAGGTCAAGCAGGGCGAGGTCATCAAGATCCTGATCGGCGGGCCCAACGAGAAGATCTGAGCCTCTCTTTTTTTTTTTTTTTTTTTTTTTTGGGTGAGGGCTACTACCTACTATCTTTTTTCTCGTCCCTGTTGTTGTTTCTTGTTTCTTGTTGATTGGTGACTTGTTGTCTCTGGTTCTATCGACTCCTCCCGGCTATGAGGCGTTGTGTGTTTTTCTCCTTCTCCCTCTCGCATGATTATTTGGTTAGTTCTTCTTGGATAGACGGGTCGTTAGGGTGTGATAATCGGCGCTATCATCAATATGACATAAATATAATTTTACAATGCTTCTCGTGATAGTAAACAAACGGCCAAACGGGGTGTATTTCGTATACTAGCCCCTATTATACATACCATAGGTATGTCGTCCGAAGGAGAGTTGTATCAAGACAATCGACATACCCTTAGGTGACATTAAACGGGTAAGTCAGAAACGGGCCAAGCCAATTCGATTCCAGTCTTTACCTAGGTTAGGAATTGCATAATTGACTTCAAGAGGATAAGTAGACAGATATAGAGGAGGTAGAGTTGTTCGAGCCCCTGGGTAAGCGGCTAGATGCGATACACAAAGCAGTTTAATGCATGAATGCCAGCCGCTATTCATCTCTCCGCTCTTCCAGCCATCAAGGTAGGTATGATGTATGATGTATGATGTTAGTATAATGCATGTATTTATATATGTATGTAGGTAATGATGTATCAATCAATCCCCTTCCGTCACCCATCACCAGCCAGCCAGTCAGTCAGCCAGTCAGCGAAGCCAGACACACGACCAATCAGAATCGATCCCCTTGCACCATCAGCACCTTACCTTACTTCCTTACTTTTGGATATCTATCTATCTCATATCATCCCAAGGTACCTCGTCGCAAGCACCGTCCCCTCCGCGGCGCCGCGGACGGGTATCCACACCGTCTCCCCGGGCACGACGTCGACGAGGTTATCCCCGAAGCGGACTTCGTCGTCCTCGGACTCGACGGCGACGCCCTTGACCGGGACCTCGGCGCTCAGCGCCACCGACTTCCGGTCGCGGCTCAGCTCCGCCCGCAGCTCCTTCGGCCGCGCGAGGTGCAGGTACTTGAGGGGCTCGGGCCAGTTCACGTAGCGCGCGAGCTGCCTCTTGCCCATCTGTGTCGGCGCGTCCTCGAGCCCCAAAGAGGAGAACGACGACGACAAGGAGGAGGATGATGAAGATAAAGATGAAGAGGAAGAGGAAGAGGCGAGAAGGTAGGCCGCGACGACCGTGCGCCCCTCCTCCCCCTTCCCCTTCTCGCGCACCGGCACGTCCATGGCGATGACCTCGGTGGACTGGTTCCTGGGCAGCGCGACGCCGGCCCGCACGATCTGCGCGTACGTCTCCTCGCCCGTCTCGACGTCCCACGCGCGCACGAGGCAGTCGACCTCGAGGTCCTCGAGCGTCAGGTTGCTGCCCCAGACCTCGACCTGCGTGCGCGTGGCGCCGCTCGCGCGCGAGTACTTGTTCTCGGGGTCCGGGTGGTGGTGCTCGCGGCGGGCGATGCCGACGCTCAGCGGCGCCATCTCGCGCTTGACCGTGAAGTACGCGTGCTTCGGCCGCAGGTAGTAGTCGCAGATGGACCACGACGTCACGGGCCAGCAGTCGTTGATCTGCCACACCAGGGCGCCCGCGCAGTACTCCCTGCCGGGCCCCTTCCACTGCCGCTTCCACAGCCGGTAGGCCGACGCGAGGCACTCGGCCTGCATCAGCTGCGTGCAGTAGACGAACTGCTCCAGGGGGTCCGGCGCGTACCGCATGTTCTCCACCAGGTACAGCGCGATGCGCCGCTCGTGGCCGTCGGCCTTGTTGTGGAAGTCGACCGTCGACGACTGCGCGTAGCGGTCCGGGTCCTCCCTGCCCAGCGGCAGGAACGCGTCGATCGTCTTCGTCGACGGGAACGCCTCCATGCCGAACTCGGACACGAACCGTCCGATGAGCTTGTCGAAGTTCTGGTACTTCTCCTGGCTGCCGTGCCACACGTTCCACTGGTGGATGTCGCCCACCGTCGGGTCGCGCGTGTCGACGCCCCCCCACGGGCTGCCCGGGTGGTAGTGCACAGACGGGCAGTGCGCGCGGCACGCGTCCGGCAGGATCTTCTCGTAGATGTAGCGCGCCGGGAAGTCCGTCTTCAGCCAGCTCTCGGCGTCCGTGTTCTTCTGGTCCCACTCGAGGCTCACGCTCTCGGCGTACTGGTAGTCCTCGTTGTTGCCCGCCCAGATGACGATGCTGGGGTGGTGCCGCAGCAGCTTGACGTTCTCCTCCGCCTCGCGCTTGATCGAGGCCAGCAGCTCCGGCCACGCCGGGTAGTTGCCGCACCCGAACATGAAGTCCTGCCAGACGAGGATGCCGAGCTCGTCGCAGGCGTCGTAGAAGGCCTGCTCCTCGTATATGCCGCCGCCCCACACGCGGATCATGAACTGGTTGCCCTCGGCCACCAGCTTGACCCAGTCGTAGTAGCGCTCCTTGCTGATGCGCGGGATGAAGTTGTCGGCGGGGATCCAGTCGCTGCCGCCGCAGAAGAGGGGAATGTTATTCACCTCGAAGAAGAAGGAGGTGCCGGGCTGTTCCTTGAGCGGTCTTTGGACCAATTCAGCTCGCCGCAAGCCGATCTTCTTGGTTATACTGTCCACGTCCTTGCCGTCGTGGACCACCGTCGCCTTGACCGTGTAGAGCGGCTGCTTGCCGTATCGGACGGGATACCAGAGCTCGGGGTCGGAGATCCTGAACGTGGCACTCGAGTCGCCGTCGATCTCTTGACTGGCGACGGGCGATTCGCCAAGCGAAATGTCGAGACGCAGCTTTGAAGCCTTACCCTCGACGGGCGCGTGGACAACCACGGTAGCCCCTTTAAGAGACTTGTCGACGTCGATGTCGCACCAGAGGTCGCTCAGCCGAGACTCGTAAATCTCGAGATGAATCGGCCGCCACGGCCCGCAGGAGAGAAGCGTCGGGCCCCAATCCCATCCCTACAATTTCAGTGCATCAGCAAACCGGTTATCCTGTTAATAACCCCCCCTGACTCCTGGCTGGCACTTACCCAGTGGTACTGAGTCTTGCGCACGGCCAGCCTCGAGCTATCGCCGTTCCAGCACCCCCATTTGTGATCGGGGTGTTCCTCGACGAGCTTCCAGCCTCGGAGATACGCACTGTCGAACGTGATGACGAGCTCGTTGTCCCCGCCCGGCTTCGCCAGCACGTCGGTGACGTCCACGCGCTCGGGCAGGAACATGTTTTCCGACTCGAGGATCGTCTTGCCATTTAACACGACGGTGGCGAAGGTGTCGAGGCCGTCGAACGCGATCACCGCCTTCGGCCCCGTGACGTCGGGGGAGGTGAACCTCGTGTGGTAGACCCAGACCTTCTCGCCGACCCATTGTACGTCGAGCTCGTTCTTGCCCATGTACGGATCCGGTATGAGATTGTGAGAGAGCAGGTCGAGATGGACATTGGTCGGGAATTGGGCGACGGGAAGGTATGCGTCGTCGCCTTTGTCGGCCTGCTTGAACTCCCATTGTTTGTCGATGGGGATGACGATGCGGGGCTCCATGACGATGATGATGATGACGGTGATGGTGGGGGGGGGGTTGTTCCGAGAAAGCCGCTATTCTGGGCTCGATGATGTAGTATGAGCAAAAGTGGCAGCACCTAGTAAATAGGTAGGCGAGGAGAGAGTGAGACAAGACTCAGCAGAGACAGCGTAGGAAGAAATTGTGGAAGGAATCGGGGAGATGATTGAGGAGGGGATGGATTGAGGAAGTCTAAAAGTCGGATTGCCGTTCCTGTGTAACCTGCCCAACCATAAAAAAAAGAAAGAATAAATAGAAATGAGGACAGTCTAACCCAGGTAGTATAACCCTCTTTTTTAGAGCTCTCTTCTGGAAACTGTGGAAGGCGAGAGCTGAATGAAGATAGAAACGAACGGTATTAATCGGCGAGAAGGTGTGCTCCCTTTATGTATGTGAACGACGGTCCCTGAGCCGCCGCGGTCCCGGCTACCTCTAAGAACTCACTTAACTCATTCGATGCAAGGCACTTACACATGACATGACATGACAACCAGAAGGCTTCGCTTCGATTCCTAATTCGAAACGGCTTGCCCCCCGCCGAGATGGATCTCGCGAGGAAGCAGGCAGTGTGCTGCGGCTTCAGATAGCCTCCGCAGTGGATAGCAATCGGTGCCTGAAGTAGATAGGATAAGATAGAAACTAACTGACTAACCTAGCCAACTGGCAATCTGCGCAGGCCGTGGCCTAGAAATGAGGCCTGCTGGCCTCGACAAGGTGACGAGACCGTAACCGGCGCAATAACTAATAAGCTCCTAAAGTAGCTGGTGGGGGTTGGCCAAGCTATGTTGATACCAATGAAAGACGTAATAAGTAAGGAGAAGAAGACGTTATGAGAGAATCGAATGTTATCTGGCCGTGTGGTTCCAAGGTGGCCATATCCCACTCACTCACACCTTGCGCGAAGTCGGGTCATTCCAGTGCCGCCTCGACGAGACAAAGACGAGATTGCGTAACACAAAAAGGGGTGAAATATATGACCAAGTTTACGCGGCTCACATGGCGATATGCAAGGTATCGGTATCGAAGACATCCTACATGCCCGCATCACACAACAATGGGGTTCGTGGTAGCGTGGTCCCCGAATAGGATCTTAAACCGCGGGGCGTCGTCCTCCGTCGCCGTTTCGGGCATAGCCGGCACAGCATCCCGCAGTTCGGCCTGCAGAGCCTCGAGCGCCACCGACCGACCAACCGGCTGGCTGGCTGTTCGATCGATATATCATAAATTTTACTTATATATATATGTCAAAATGTACATATCCACTTAACACAAGAGGTAATCCGTGAATGTGTCACGAGAATATTACACAAACGGCCAGAGAGGGGACGGGCGGACTATGTAGCCCAGATTAAACCATGGAGGAAAATAGGATTATTAAAAAGTTATATCCAAGAGCTAGCTAGGTTGATATAATGAGCATTGTGCGCCTTCTACATGACAACGTAAGGCATCGATTCTGCGATTCTGCGAAGGTACGTCGAAGGTACGTAGGAAAGGTGGTGATTAAGAGGTATGTATCTATCTCGATGAGTTCTTCTGTTCTGGTGTGTTCGGCTCGGCTCTTTCCAGGTCTGTTCTGCTCCGTTCTGTCTCGCTCTGTCGACATTTCGATTTCCGCAATTAAATCTTCATATAGGACGCCCGCTTGTAAATGTGTAGATGAAGGGGAAAAAAAGAAGAAGCTTCGTGATCTGTGCCGTGCCATGTTCCACCTCCCGATCCCTGAACGCCAAATTACGAGTGCGCTTGTGTAACTCCGAAAAAACAGCTTCAGGCGAACTTTGTGGTTGTAGGCGTCTCTCATACGTTCCTGGTGCTAGCCAATCCTTCCATCCTCGGTCGAAACTGGAACACAAGCTCAGCCGCCATAAGCCGCCAAATCTGCGTCCGCAAGACGTCCTGGCCGAATGGTAGTCAGCCTTTTCACCTGCGTGATCTTATCACTAGGAGGAGCGGGCGCCGTTAGCAACAATTTCCCCTGCCGCGCCCCCGATTCAACGTGAAGACTTCCTCCCATTCGCGCATGCCCCAGTTCGTAGCGCGATTCTTGCCTCTCCTTCTATTACGCACCTCAGGGCCTCCAAGGCCCATCTCGTCCGCCGGCATCGAACTCTTAATGCTGGCGCCATCACTGGCACTGGCGTTCCAATTACCACCATCGCCATATTGTATGCCACTCATCGGATCGTCGGGATCGATCTCCCCTAACTCGATCTTGGTCAGGATCATGCGCGCTAGCCGCCCGAAAACCTCATCCACGCCGTCGCCGGAATACGCAGAGACTTCCATCGCGACGGGGACGTTCACACTGCTCGCCCAGCGTGAAGCCTCTTCTGTGGATACTTCTCGGCCCTCAGGCGCGACCGTGGCTCGCATCTGGGCGCCCAGTCCCATGCCTGCGATGCTCGATGGCGTGCCATAAGGGAAGTTCGAGCCGGTGCTGGATGGCGTGGGTGATGGTATACTCGTGTCGATAAGAGATTCGCTGGCGAGGTCGACCTTATTGCCCACGAGCAGGACAGTTACGTTGGGAGAAGCCAGTGCCCTCGTATCATTAAGGAAGGGCTGCAGGGCCCGAAACGTTTTATGCGAGGTGATATCGTAGACCATGATGGCGCCGGCTGCGCCGCGATAGTATGATCGCGAAACAGACCGGAATCGTTCCGTACCTGCTGTATCCCATAGCTAAAGCCAATCAGCCTTGTCCGGTATTACGGGGTACTTTGTCATCATCATCGTCGTCGCCGCCATCAACATCACCACCACCACCACTATAAGACGCAGGGGCGCAATACCTGTAACTTGATTCGCTTTCGCCGTGCTCCCGTGCCAACCTTGAATATCTTGGTGGCGAATTCCACTCCGAGCGTTTGCGAAGACAAGACGCGCCACTCGTTGGTTACAAATCGGTGCATCAAACAGGACCTAGGGTGACGGATCTTCGTCAGCAAGTTGTAACATGCGCGCCTGGGAATTCTGGGCACGGGGTCGGCATCATGGACTATCAACGGCCTCCTGGGGCCATTTGGCAGAACATGACAGCTTCACACGCGACATTCCGAGGTACCCGGTGAGCAGAGGCGTGGCCAGGAGTGGGAGAGATTGCCGATCGCAGTCGCGAAGTCGTCGACGTTGGGGAGATATGGCCCGAGACATAGAACTCACTTCCCAGTAGCGCTTGGCCCCAGCAGGATTACCTTCGCGAGGTAATCGTACATGCTTCCTAGTTCCTGGCTTTTGAGTCAACCATGATCCCTCGTTTCTCTGCTAGCGCCGTATCGGGCAAGACGGGCAGATGGGGCCCTACCTGTTCCGCCGCTGCCGTCCCCGTGCTCTCCTCGCTCGCGGCTGAGGAGCGTCTTGGGCGTGTCATCTTGGCGCTGAACCGGCTTGTCGTCGCCTAGAACTGGGGGAGCGGCTGCGAGATCGAGACGAGGGATTACGCCGAACAGGAGAACTCGGTAGTGAGAGCGTCATAAACAAATGTTTGTGCGGTTAGATTGGGGGGTTGTGATTTAAGTAGGTGGGATAATAGGTAGTATGTAGGTAGTGCAGGTATTTGTAAAATAGGTGAGCAGACCGCCATCAATAAGACATGGGTTGTCCCATATAGGCAAGCTTATCAGTGGAGTTCTCATGACAACATCAAGGTACGAAGTAGGTACATGTAGGTACTTACATAAAAGTACATATAGGTACCTCTTACTTCGTACGAATACGCACTTTCAATTTGATGTCAGTACCTGGTAGTGTACCAAAATATTTGGATTCTAGGTACTTCGTCCATCACAGTAATAATACGCTAAATCCCGAAAGACGATGGTACAAATGACTTGACAGGGCTAATGAAAACGAAAACTCCACAGCAGCCGCGGTCTGGGGTCAGCCCAGGCAGTGCCCAGGTGTACTCGAATGCCGCAGTTATTCGTACACTAGATGGGCAAATACTATCGTAGATGTAAGTAAGCCTATTCAGGCATACATGCTCCATATTATTATTTGGACGTGACACCTAATTGATTTATTAACATTAATGTGGATCTACGAATAACTGGGGCGGTACTCGGAGATACGATGGATGTTTCGCGACTACAACGTTCTTCTGTCCTCTGTACTCCGTGCTCCGCACAGTATTTACTGTATCCATGTAAAGAGGATCGCCAGGGGTGCTGAGGCTCGTTGCCGAGGCTCGGCGACTTGTCCAATAGGCTTACACGACCAACTGCCATCAATCAACCTTAACCTTAATCACAAGTTAAAACAACTATCATTCATCTTTCCATCCTGTCTGTCACGTTGCTTGCCACGACAATCTTGGAAACGCGATTCTCTGGCTGATATCACATGACACATTTCTAACAAGATGAAAATTGAAGGCAGGACATTCGTTGTCTCAGGCGGGTACGCTCTGTCACTCTTCGTTTTGCCATTTCAAAAGCACCATCACCCATCTACGGAATAATACTTGCGCGACTAATGTGGAACATCCTATCAGAGCATCCGGCCTGGGACAAGCCGCTGTCGAAGAAATCTGCCACAATGGAGGCTATGCCGCCATCCTAGATCTGAACGAGGAACTCGGAGCCCAGGTTGTCAACCTGCTACCCAACGACTCTGCCAAGTTCTTCCATTGCGATGTCTTGGAAACAGAGAGCATCACCGCCGCCGTCGAAGGGGTGGTGGAATGGATCGCGAAGACCGGCAAGCCAATGGGTGGTATCATCCCAGCCGCGGGCGTCGGCAACCCTGCCACGGTACTGAACCTTCGTTGTCGCTCCATCTCTGCCATCCAACCCCCGCGCCCGTGTTAATCCAATTCACAGATACTAGACAGGAATGGCGATGCCTTTAGCTTGGAGAGCTTTGACTTTGTCGTGAATATCAATTTACGTGGCACTGTCGATTTGGTGCGGCAGTGCCTCGTTCATCTAGCCAAGACCGAGCCCGCTGGCAATGACCGGGAGCGAGGCGTCGTTATCATGGTAGCGTCCGTAGCTGCCTTCGACGGCCAGAAGGGACAGGTGTCGTATGCGGCGAGCAAGGGTGCAGTGGCCTCTATGACGCTGCCTATGACAAGAGACCTGGCTCGGTATGGCATTCGCTGTATGACCATCGCGCCAGGCATATTCGAGTCGCGAATGACGGCTGTCATGCCCAAGAAACTGTTTGAAGGATTAGCAACTGTTATGGAGTTCCCGCGCAGAGCCGGTAAACCGGCCGAGTTTGCACAACTGGTCAGGCAGATTATTGAAAACTCCATGCTCAACGGAACTGTGATTCGATTGGATGGTGGTCTTAGGATGCCGAGCAAAATCTAATCACGATGCATCCATCCCAATGCATCTCCCGCTCAACTGACCATTCCACCAAGTTCCTATCATACCATACAAACATAGTCAAGCCTGTCTATGCTAGCTGTCTACCTGAAAGTGAAAACTCATGTTCAAGGACCGTTGGCCCAACTTGACACCGCTTCTTCTCAACTCCGTGTTTCGATAGGGGCCAAGTAATCGAGTCGTCCTAAGCAAGGGCCGTGGTTTTCAACCCTTTAGCTGTATGAAGAAACGAGAACATGTTGCTGCTAGCTACAATATTCCCTACTTGAATCGTCGAGGCCTTGATTCGTGCGACGTGCCCTGGTCGGGCGATGACCGATCCCGATAGTTCCGCCCATCAGTAGGGGCTGGGGATCGCTCCCGAGCATCGTAATGGCGATACACCTCGCTAGTAGCCATGGGGAAAGGCCGGGCCTGTGGCTCAAAGTACGGATCGCACGCCGCGCCAGCTGCGCGAACGGATGCACCTACAGCCAAGCCCTGTAAGAAGGCTTGTGCTGCTAAGGGGTCAGAGAGAACAGCCGGGCTAGGTCCAACACTGCCAACAATTGACTGCATGCGGTGGAGAAGAGCGGCCTGCTCGGTGGTGTTGTATGCACCCCAATTATAATTTACATTAGTAGGCACAGGAGCCGCATAGGCGTACTGGCCGTGAAGACCTGCAAGGCCTGCAATCGCAATCGGCTCCGCCTTGGCCTGAGCTCGTCCCACTCGGTTACGATCGCCGTTAGTGTCTGCTCGTTCGGTAGATTTCACCGTCTCCGTGCCTTTCTGCGCCGATTCATAGCGGGGCAGGCGGCGTACAAAGCCGAGAGCTTTTTCGGCTACCGCTTGCTTGGCATCATTGGGCGTCGGATAGGCATGATCTCCGTGGATTACCTTATCCCTTAGCTGGACAGAGCACTTGAAGCCTTTAGGGCCTACGGTCTCCTGCCACTTGGGGTTGAAGTGGCGCAGCTGACACTGTGCACTGAGGCGCGCAGTTGCGACTGGGTGGTTTTGGGTATCTCTCCCACCCTTCATTGGTTGGTGACCTGATGAACCGCGCGTCTCCCCAATGGTTGGCCTAAGTCCGGTCAAGGCGGAGTCCTTGAACGATGTCTGAACAGCCTGGAATGCTTTTGCTTTGACTTCGGATAGCGTGGCAACAGCGCCATCCATGTCCTCGCTACTGATGCAGGTAGAAGTAGGAGTACGGAGTGTAAAGAAGGGCGGGCCAACCGCAGTAAGACCCGGCGCTGTGCAGGGATACGAATATTCAGTAGGTGGTCTTGTATAACAGGACTATCTGTGAGAAGATATAAAGGGACGGCCAACCTACAATAGCCTTGGCCTGTCAGTGGTTGCTGTTGGCTTGTACCAGTGGCCATAATGGATGGCCCGGTCCCGTTCTCCAGGAACTGCCGAAAGCGATCTTGCTTTGATCCCTTTTCAGGAACAGGACCATGCAGCAGAGGAAGGGTACGCTGATGTTTAGTAGAGGGGCGTGAGATGGCCACAGTAACCGACGGGGGAACTGCGGGCAGGGTAGCCGAGGGCAGGGTAGCTGAGGGCAGGGTAGCTGAGGGCAGGGCTGTCAGTGTACTCAGATTCATACCCTCAGGAACTATGGCCTGAGGATTGTTTGAAGGTGCCGATACGGAAGATGATGCCGCGGGAACTAGAGATAAGTCGCCACGTTAGCACTCGTGCTGAACGCGCAATACAGAGATTCGACCACTTGGTGGGGGATGCCAACACGGCGCTAGATATGGAGTGTGGTTGTAAATACCTATGCTACCATCTTCTCTCCCATCAGCCGCCTTCGTGTCACTGGCACTAGCTGGAGCGCCATCCCTAAGAACATGGTCCATGATGTCCTTGGGTTCCGGGGTCTCACTAGTAGATGGTTAGATTAGCCAGCGGACAGGGGTACCGAGTGTGTTCGTAGACTTGGCGGAACACAGGTTGGGTCACCAGATACGGTGGTGAGAAGAAGAAGGGAAGAGAAAAAAGGCAAGGAGGCGGGATTCGAACGTTCCCATGCCAGAGAGAATCGATCGTCAAAGGGCGCAAGGACGGAGCGCACACACGAAACCAGTTGAAGGAGATATGATAGAAGATGTCGATATCATGGAGAGTAGAGACAGTATCACAAAGAAGCATGGAAGCTTTCCAATTGATCTGCTGCAGGTCATGTACCTAACCTATGCCGGCATACAGTCCGGATGGAGGCAGAGAGAGGCGGAGGCTTGGGTTTCTGTTGCGGATGATGACTGGGGTTTACGCAGAATGGCAGGAGAGGCAATACCTGGCGAGGATAGAGAAAGGAAATTAACCCAATTTTGGCTGGCTTGAAAGGTAGGAAGGGATCGATTGGCGGTCATCATCCAGGTGCTCTTTCCGCACTTTTGGCCTCTTGTCAACCATCACACGATGTGTCAACCACAAGTACCTACCTCGATGAGAAAGAAGGCAATACCTACCTGGTACTTACCTACCTAGCGAGAGCCCAAGTGTACCTAGGTACCTACTTGAGCAATGCTACTGCTGTTGGTTCCCATTGCATCTAAGGCAGGTACCTAGTACCTACTTATAATAGAGCAACTTAAGGTAGGCAATCACTTACATTGAAGGTACCTACATGTAATATTTCGAATGAAGCAGGAGCGGTTGTTGAGATGCCGCATGTATATGTACGACTTGAAGTTGGTACGTTCCAGTACCAGTAGTACATGTAGGTTACAAACGCATACCGTAGCCCGTATCATGGTAGGAACTTCAAGGTACCTACGGGTGTCGTATCTATCATGGTAACATTTGATCTTGTACGAATTAGGTACGTGCCTACAGTGCAGACATTGAAACCTGAAGTTGAAGTGGGAACGGACCTTGGGTGTTGGAAACTCCCTCTTACACTACGAAGGTCCGGGCCAAAATTGAAGAGTAGGCTTGGCAGGGTGTATATAGTGCGAATAAAATAGAAGTAGCGCGGTGCACCAGGCTTACTCAGTCCGAAACGGACTGACACAGTTCTAACAGTCTAATGCGCTCAATATTTTATTTTAATTCAGGCCAACAATAGCTACCTTATAGGCTATAGCATTGCTTCGTACCTGGTAGGTATTCAACTGCGAAGTTCCTGGTATTTAGAGGTGGCTAAGCCCTTTATTCTCGCAGTGCATTGCTTTGCAGGCCAAAGAATCGCTTTTTAATTGAGAATATTGCATATACCGAGCCGTCCAACATCTGTCAGACCGAAACGGACTGAATTGGCCTGGCTGGTTGCGCTACACTTTTTCTTATTCGCACTATACAGACCCTGCCAAGCCTACTCATCAACTTTGGCCCGGACCTTCGTAGCTCGCGGAGATTCGAATGCCTAGAATCCTTGTAGAGTAGCTGGGTTTAAGTGACCATTCTGCAAGGGTTGACACCAGGCTTGCATGATCTAGGTAGAAGAATCGCTACCACATAAGAAAAATAACGGGAGAGGTCATAAAACCAACGAACTCCTCATCTCCTACAATGTAAGCACTGATCTGAGCCTGACCTGAGCTCCTTTGCCTCATCTCTTATTCATGCACGTCCGCCTCACGTAGTCAGGGAAATAACAGGTACGAAGGACGGCATAATGATCTGCTTTATACTCGGTATGGCCTGGTAGTTAGGTAGACTAAGTACCTACCTCTTAGTACCTAGTAGGATTATCGAGAGATAAAGTAAGTACCTTGAAGACCCAGGCAGCGATACTCATCATACCTCCCAATACCCGCCGTACTTTGGGGTCCAGTATCAAAGTCCGAGGCCAGACTTAATCGTTATTAATACCCGTTGTCCTTGAAAAGCGCTCTCAACGCCTCTCCGCTGTGCCAACGCAGGATATTCTTAACCTGTTGCTCATACCATTCCCTAATCACGTCGCCCTCGACATATCCCGTGTGCGGCGTCAGGACCACTTCACTTCTTCCCGCCTCCCCCCATTTCGTGGTCCGCCACTCGCTATCCTTGGGCACGGGCTCGATATCGTAGACATCTAATCCAATGCCCCGGATGAGTCCCTTCTTCCCTGTTTCGAGCAGCTCGTCCTCGTTTACGATGGGACCTCGCGATGTGTTCACGAACAGAGACGACTTTTTCATCTTCTGCAGGTCGCTTGTACCTATGAGGCCTCTTGATCGATCGGATAAAACCAGGTGGATGCTGACGACATCGGCAGTGCTGAAAAGCTCGTCTCGGCTGACCACCTTGAAGGTTTTCGCCCCAGTCTCGTCTTCGACTGGGAGCCCGGCGGCCTTGGCCTTCTCGTCCGCCGCATCCTGGGTTAGGTTTGTGCTCCAAGCAATGATCTTCATACCGAAGGCTATGTGCAGAATCTTAGACACGGAGACGCCAAGTCTACCCAGACCAACGGTGCCGAATGTTTTCCCGGCCACTGCCGTCCTCGGAGTTAGTCTTTTCTGTATTCGGGATAGTATGGCGGGGGCTCGAAAATCGTAGATGCCACTGGGACATGATCCTGGCCCAAAACAGTGGCCGTCGTATTGTATGTGTGCTGAAAACAAGAATAAAATAACCCTGAGAATGACTCACATCCTACGGCAGATTTGGTCTGCCATCCTCCTGATTTTACAGCGGCATCGTCTTGAGGGATGTTACGGGCAAGGGCCAAGAGCAACGCCACGGTGTGCTGCGTGGTGCTGTCGGGGCCGGGGCCTGGTTTTCCCTCCGTGCCAGCAACTTGTATATCGCGAGCCCGGCAAGCTCCGACGTCGATTGATGCGTTGCGTGGTCCAGTTGTAAGAAGCAGCTTTAGGTTCGGAAGCCGGTTAACCACTTCAAGACTAAGCGTCAGCACTTTCGCGCCTGACGGGATCTGTAGGGGCTCTCAAAAGACTTGAAATGGCCTCGAGCTGCAACTTTGGGCAGAGCGCCCTCCGTCGCCGGACGGACATCGGTTGAAGCGCGGCATGCATGACGTGTGGTATTACTTACGCTCTGCTGGAAACGGTGTTCTTTCTCTCATGGTACCTGGCCCATTATTAGATTTTGTTCTCATTCGGGGGCCAACAGATCGTGAACTTGCAAATGACATTGAACGGCTCCAACCTATTGACGAGGGCATCCTTCGCATCTTGAGGGGTATCGGGGTGGTTATACGGCAGTAGAGTGTCAGCAAACGCCTCGACCCGGTATCCGGCCGACCGGAGCTGTTCGAAGGGAACCTTCGAAATCTCCTGGTAATCATCTAAGATTGCGATAGTAGGAAGCGACATGTTTTCAAGCCCTGAGACGCTGGAGGAGAATAAGTAGATAGAGAGATGAATAAATTAATGAACTAAAAGATCGCATCGAGTTGGTACGGTAATCCACAGTCTCCAACGGGAGGACATGTCGTCACCTAGACTCTAAATGAGAGACTCGACCAATATCCCCACATAACCCGACACTATCCACTTGTTACCATGTGGCCGGATACCGATCTCGGTGTCTCTTTTCCCCGACGTACCTACAACAATCACCTCTCCGGACCTGGTGGTAGTACAGGTAGTATGTAGTTACCTACCTAGTACTTAGTTGGCCTTCTCTTTTGACATTGCTGGGAACGTTCTCTTACCGTAAATAAGTAGGTACTCGCAAGAAATCAAAACTCGGCGACAGGGGGAAATCGGCCTTAGTTATTTACTCCAGAAAATAAGAGTACCGTCCTCCTCTTCCTCGGTGCCACAATTGAGTCCATTCCCGCGTGGACAAACATAGAGTTCGCCCGATGGGTAAGTACTCATTAGTCTATTACTCTAGTAAAGAAATGGTTCTCAAACACCCACATTCGGCCAAGGAGAAAGCTGTGATAACGAAGGTATCAAGGAGAGAGAGAGAGAGCCCAAGACAAGACAGAACAACCAATAAAATGCAGATACTCCAAGAATGTAAAGTTCATTCTTTATACCACGAAATCGAACCTGTTGCCAGAGCGTCTATTATAGGGAAAGGACATAGTAATCAGATATTATTAAGGAAAGACGTGTTCCACATTCACGAGGGGTCTTTCGTCTGCATCTGCTCTCGAGACCTGCAAAGCTCTTCTTCGTCCTCGTCCGTCACCCTGACCCAGTTCCCGCTCTTGTTCGTGTGTCTGACGAGCTCTATATGATTGGTGACGTTGATGCCGGCATGGGGACATCCTATATGATTGCCCCGGGAGGTTACATTCACGTCGTTTCGCGTGCCCTCAGCGTAGAAACCCATGTGCAGCGTATCCTTGTAACGACAGGGGTTGGTGCCGTTGCTCTTCCTGCACATCCCTCCCCCTCCTCCGAAGATATGTTCATGGAGCGGGCGGTAGGTCGGTATCGAGACCGCCAGCATGCCGAGCGTCATTTCGGTGACGCTCACGATGGCGGTGGGCACGGTGTTCCATGTCTCGTCGTCTGTGCCGACCTGGAGAGAAAAGGGCACCCGTACGATGCTTACTATGCAAGCACTGCGATACAAGGACATCATTAGTTACTAATTATAATCATATGGTTGGGTATCCAGTCTGAGGAGATAACACTCACCCAGTGCCTACAGCAAAGGTAGTAAGTACCATCCATCTTTTATGTTTCGTAACGTGCAGGTCCCCAACCAAAGGGATTACCATGACTATGATGATGATGCCGGCAACGACGTTCATGACGCCGGATATGCGATTCCACAATCCGAGGTTGATGCAGGACCCTCGGTCTTCTGGTCGCCAGACAGACTCGATAGAGGTGCATTGGAAGACGGCGACGACAGCACCCGCCATACCCCAGCCTATGACGAAGATGGAGACCCCCCACACGCAGTACCGGAACTTTCGGACTGGGAAGGCCTTGAAGTACGATGCTAAGATGCTGAATTTGACGAAAGAGATGGCGAGGAAGTACGCCGCTTCGCTGACGACGGCCAACTATCTCATGTTAGCTAGATGTTTGATTGCTGCTTGATGCCTCCCTTAACTAACTAGAGAAGAAAACTTTGCCGGGATGTAGAGATCAGACAGGCTGATCTTGACGATGATGGCGATAATGAAGAGGACAGGTCAAGAACTTTTATGTCAGAAAAGAAAATAAAGAAGGAATGGACTCACGATCTGAATTTTATGGAAATCTTCGACTGTCGTCGCATGTCGTCCAATTCCGGACTGCGCGCCAACAGCCAAAGCGATGTCAACCATCACAAACGACACCCAAGCAACGAGTATAAACCAGTCACTCGTTTCCAGCCGTAGCCGACCGTGGAGGAGCCGCCGGGAGAGAAATCGTAGAGCGAGTATGATGACCGAGGCCACGCCCGTTAAAGCACACGCTGCGATGAGTCCAGAGGCGCGCGTCTCATCGCGATATCCGTCGTGTCGCCATTCGACCCCTCGCTCCAACCGTCCGAGGCCCATCGTCGCGCCTCTTGGGGGCTGTAATATGAAGCTGATCAACGTGTGATCCCTCCGTGAGCTGATCGAGGTCATCTACATCTGGGAGATATTTTCGGACCGCTAGTTGGCGGCAAGCATCTACATATCTCGCTCATACGTTCGAATGAAGAGGTAAGGGGGGGGACGTTTGTAAGTTGGAAAACGTGCATGAACAATGAGGAGTGTTTGCTCCTTGCCATGATCTATGCGGTAGTTCAACGGATCCAAGCGGCCTACTGGTACGGTACTGCCTAAGACATCGACTGGATAGGTGCCCAGGACTGGGTCCCATGTGTTCTTGATTCCAATCCTCTGGTACCATATGCACTAAGTATACCGAGGATCCTCGGCCATGGCGCCAAAACACCGGAATGTCACGCAGCCTCCTTGACTGGTTTGGTGCGATGATGCATGTTGCTGGTATGCCTAGAGAGTGCGGGCTGCGTCGCCGCACTCTGTAAACCGATAGATTTGACTATCGCGGTGGCTGACCCATCCGTACAATCGGGCCGTCACTGTGTCTTGGTAAACAGGCTGCAGCCACGAAGCCCTTTCATTGGCGCGACAGGAGGAAGCGCCAAGCAAATTGAAACCATGTCTTGACAGCTATGACATCGAACTGTCGAGTTGAGCGAGACGTCTGATTACACTCTCCCGCCAAGGACACGCCATGGAGGGCGATTTTGACTCATGGATGAATGGTAGGCCTGGGTCAGAAGAGACATTGGCGATCGCCAACTAGCGAATAGAAAATACTTGCTTGCTTTACACACTAACGTCGGCGTGGCGTAGCATGTAAGGTATGCAAAGCAAACGCGCGATTACGGATTAGTGAACAACCTGTCGGGACACAGCTGTTTCACGATGACAACCCGCAGATGCGTTAAAAACTCGATATTCTGCTCCTCTCGCATGAATCTCGCGTGTCGTATGGGGTTCGCTTGACTCTCCCTGCATTCCAAATTCGCAGTCGGTCTTTTTTAGGCAGCGCCAACAATCTTCCCTTTGCTCCATGACGCCACGCTACCCCCAGCTCATGCAAGATCTCCCCACAATGAGATGAAACGCGTGGCAGCCAACTCGGTGGTTTTGGAGGGGGGGGTTTTTTTTAAATAAAAATTATAGATCGTATCCGGCAACGAGCATACCTATCGTTAACTTTATTGAGTGTAGTGCTGTTGCTCTGTCTCGGGAGTGACAAGTTCGGTGGGAGGCTCCTACCTATCTCCGATCCTGTACCCTGACCGGGCGAATGCTCGTAATGGTCCAAGAGTTTTCACGCAGAACAGCGTTTCGCAGATCTCCATCGGTCTCCTTCAACTTGAGGCTAATGGATTCATACATAAGCCTTCTCGTGGCGAGCAGTGGACAACTACCGAAGCTCAAAATCTTGACCAGGGGGCTGTACGAAAACATTACCGCCGATGATCACCGTGAAGCTTTCCCAGATGGAGCGTCATTGTGTTTTACCCCCAGAGCTTGTCCTATTCCTCTTTTCGAAAGGTATTGGTGAGGCTGACAAAATAAACAAGAGGTTTCATCGGACCATTAACCCTGGGTCGTGGATGGGAATATCAATTGTCGCTAGAGACATGGTAGCAGATGACAAGCCACGGACCTCCGGTTTCTCAGGTTACCGGAGTTCGGCTGTCGTGGGTACGAAGTTGTGGAAACCGGCGGTTTAAAGACAACCTCTTCTCATCCTCGAGACGTTACTAATAGATGCGAGTGGCTTGCGATGAAGCCAATACTAGCATAATAAGCGCGTTACAGCAACAATTCCCCAGTTGCCATGAACACAAAACAATCATAGCATGGATAGGTAGGCAGTGCTAAATACCATGAGCACGAGACTCGCCACATCCGTCGTTGTATGTGCGTTTCGCCTATACTCGTAGACCATAAACATCGGCGTCGTTGACGTTGCAGGTTGCTGAGCTGTACGTGCTGTTCAAGATGTGATGTTTTCTCGACGTGCTTCACGCATCGAATTTGGGTGCTACTGGGCGCTTGCGATCTCGCATTAAAAAATTCCGTGTACGACTGAAAGATAATAGGTATAGTATGTAGCTTCTGCTGATACGTCTAGGGCAACTGATTCTGTCAACGTGAGGCGTCATACCATTCATTCGTGTGCCTACAGGGTAGGTAGTTGGATAAAATCGATGGAGCTCCTAGATGTCGAAACGAGACTGAATCCCATGCGACAGGGAGACACCTGTCAAACACCTGGCACCTCAGGGTTGCTGTCACACAGGGACATGTATTCATCTGCTGTACCACAGCACTGATGCCACTGCATGTTTGTGTTTGTATTCTGGAACATACATCTAACAATGATGTGTAGCGCTCGGTACATGTATACATCATATAGCTTATCGTGCTACGGCTTGCGCCGAATTGTAGGAGCATCCTCAACGTGGATAGGAAATTGTATACGCAGCTACGAAATATTGCCAAGACATGCCGATATTTCCGGCATCAGGAACTGGACACAGGTAATAAATACTGGCGGTAATCCAAGCTGAGATGCTGTCTCGGTCTTTGTCGGACCAAATGATTAACCAAATTGTAAAATGGCTCCTGCGACGTTTCGATCTATATATGAGAGGTCGCGGGTATATATAGGTATATACACTCAGAATAGTCTCTCGCGCTTGGATATAAGTACTAGTCGTGCAGTTTCACGAAACTGGACTGAGCTCGACTGGACTGCCCAGCATTAATCCGGCATTGGTTAGGTAGTAGAGAGTTGCCGTTAGCCGAGGGTGGGGAGTACAATTGTTTAGTTGCATTGCACAGTTGTGCTGATCAAGAGTTGCCGTACTTGCATCGTTGCAATGGTTCGATTTGTTTCGTCGTTACGGAAAACGTGGTAGGGAGAAACACCTGGCATTGAGTTAGCGTATAAGTGTTAACTACCATTTAACCGAAGGTAATAATAAACATATTGTTATAAAAAAAGCTCATTGGTGGCATAACGAGGACGTACTTAAGCAATTCATAATACGGACTCTCTCTACCCATTTGCACTCGCACCAACGGAGGTTATAAATAATTTGTGAAAAGAATACGGGGGGCCGTGGTAGAGAAAAGGGTGAAAAACCCCAAGACAATTAAGATTGCTGGTGCCGCCAGATGCTGGTTTGTGCCCCTCCAGATGGGTCGTCGCTTCATTAATAGGAGGCAACGGCCGACCTTTCTCCTTCCTCCCCTAGGCGGTAAGGTATAGAGGCCATCGCCCTGTAATCTAAAATCTACATACGTGCCTTCTGTCTGGTGTACATATATCTGGCCATTTCAATTCATCGCTTCTCTCCATCTATCCGCCGATCAATTTATTCAATTCTTCCCCTCCCATTTCGGGCCCTACAATTGTTTCTTCTCCTGGCGTTCACTTCCCACCT
The DNA here is from genome assembly GCA_022578495.1 of Nemania sp. NC0429. NCBI lineage: Eukaryota > Fungi > Ascomycota > Sordariomycetes > Xylariales > Xylariaceae > Nemania > Nemania sp. NC0429. The sequence continues at coordinate 49,694 of MU392250.1, forward strand.
GACTTAGCCTACCCCGCTATAACTGTAGCTGGGATCAAGCACTGCACCGCCATCACTGCACTAACCTAGGTGCTATCCATTGTTGCTGGCAGAGTCGCCTTGTATCTCATCACCCGATTCTTCCAAGACGGGCCCGAGACATATTACCCATGGCCGCTAATCGGTTTCTTATCTGGGGTGGCAAGGGCTGGGTGGCTGGCCACCTCGAGGCCATTCTGAAGAGTCAGGGAAAGGAGGTGTATACGACCACGGTGCGCATGGAGGACCGCGAAGCTGTCAAGGCCGAGCTGCAGAAGATCAAGCCTACCCATGTCCTCAACTGCGCCGGCTGCACGGGACGTCCCAATGTCGACTGGTGCGAGGACCACAAGGAAGAGACGATGCGGTCCAACGTGATTGGCACTCTCAACCTCGCCGACTGCTGTTTCCTCGCCGGAGCTCACTGTACCGTCTTTGCCACTGGCTGCATCTATCACTACGACGAGACCCACCCCATCGGTGGTCCGGGATATAAAGAGACGGACCTGGCCAACTTCAAGGGCAGCTTCTACTCCGAGACGAAGGGTCACGTCGAAGAGGTGAGTTTCTCCCTACTCCCCCATCGTTAACGCTATGATTCACCACACTGGTAACAGACTGAATACAAGACTGACCCCGCTTGGCAGGTCATCAAGTACTATACGAATTGTCTGATCCTGCGCCTGCGCATGCCTGTCTCGGATGACCTGCACCCACGCAACTTCGTCACCAAGATCAGCAAGTATGAACGGGTAGTCGATATACCCAATAGCAACACGATCCTCACCGACCTGTTGCCCGCATCTGTCTTGATGGCTGAACACAAGGAGACAGGCATCTACAACTTCACTAACCCCGGCGCCATCAGCCACAATGAGGTGCTATCGCTCTTCAGAGACATTGTCCGTCCCGATTTCACATGGATGAACTTCACGGTCGAGGAGCAAGCTAAAGTGATCAAGGCCGGTCGCAGCAACTGCCTTCTGGACACGACCAAGCTGGAGAATAAACTCAAAGAGTACGGAATTGTAGTGCCCGAGATACATGAGGCGTATAGGCAGTGCTTCGAGAGGATGAAAGCTGCTGGCGTGAGATAAGGAAGAGTAAGAGGAGCAGGAGGGCGATGCCAACTGAGATGCAACTATTCTCGCCAAGAAAAAATGGACGGACGTATGAGCTGCTTGTCGATGGACTTTATCACAAGAGCGTGCGGCTGAGAGCAGACAGAAAAGCTAGCCATTTTGTTTCCGTATGTACCAGTATCAAGCAGTTTGTGCAACATACTAGTTTACCGGGTGTTACCTGGTGATCTCAATGCTGCGTCGCATCATTTGGTCAACTACGGTTCAAGGGATTAAGTACGTTTCAAGCCGAATGAACTGGGAATTGACATGTGAAAGAGGTGAGATGAACACTGGAATTACATTGGCCTGACCTGCTGTGGCGCGTCGGCCTCCGTACTTATATGCCAGCTGAAGTCAGGTTTATTTGGCTGGAGGTTTTAAGAGCTACCAAGGCCAAGGTAAGTAGGGGTACCTAATTTCTACATAGGAGGTACCTCGTACATGTAGGTTACCTCCTTGGACACATGCCGTGCCTAGAAATTAGGTAGGAACTTCGACAAGTTCGTCATCGGTACTTGCCTAACTACATCATACCTCCTGTACATGTAAGAAATGAACATTTTGTTCTACTTGCTTCGTACCTCCACGCTGCCTCATCGCCTTCTTCTAGGCTACTACTAAACATTATTTTATTCCTCTGAAGCTCAGATAGATACCCTTCAAGAAAACTGCTATAAGTTTTTGCTTGCCTGATACCAAGCCGGTATTTTCTTCTGTTTCTTATTCCTTTTCTACCTCGGAACGTACTATTGTACATGCCTGGTGCAACCTGCACCCCTCCAAGAAAAGAAAAAAAAAATTACTTCGAGACCCCCCATTCATTCATCCATACATCTTACATACTTCTCAACAACATCCCAAAACTAAGGCACCAACTAGACCACACACACCTGATTTATTACGCTGCAACAAGAGACGCCTCGAACGTAACAACACAATACCGTCACAACATCATAGTATCACAGCATTACAGCAGCATAATACTTCAACACCATAACCACATCACATCACAAATACACGACCAACAGACGCGGCAAATATGGTCGTCGACACCGCCTACTACGATGCTCTGGGCGTCCAGCCGAATGCCACCGAGATCGAGATAAAAAAGGCGTACCGCAAGCTCGCCATAGTCCATCACCCAGGTGTGCATCGCATCGCCTTCTGTTTTGCTGACGCGCTGAGACGCTCAAGTCGTGGGCCATCATCGACCACCTGGCTAACTCTGCCGGGCCTCATGCAGACAAGAACCCGAACGATCCGACGGCGCACGAGAAGTTCCAGACCATCGGCGAGGCCTACCAGGTACTGTCCGACAAGGACCTGCGGGCCGCCTACGACAAGTATGGCAAAGAGAGCGCGAAGCCCGGCGAGGGCTTCGTCGACCCCGCCGAGTTCTTCAGCAGCATCTTCGGCGGCGAGGCCTTCGTCGACTGGATCGGCGAGATCAGCCTCATGAAAGACCTGAACACGGCCATGGAGATCACCACCGACGACCAGGACGAGGCCGAGTTCCCCGGCACGAAAGACGCCCTTGACGAGAGCGCCAAAGACGCCGCAGCCCCCCACACGGCACCCGCGCCCACAGTTGTCGTCGAGGACGAGTCGGAGAGCCCGGCCAAGGCTGCATCATGGTCCGAGAAGAACGATGCTCATGATGGTGCAACGAAGCAAAAAGAGGCGTCCCATCCACCTCGGCAACCTTCTCCTTCCCCCTCCCCCGCCCCCGCCCCCAGCCCTTCCGGCACATCAACGCCTTCGAGGCACGCTATTCCCATCCGGCCTGCCCTCATGGATCGCCCGTCTGACGACTCGCCCGGCGAGGGGCAGACAGAGGAAGAGAAGGAGATGCGGAAGAAGGACAAGAAGAAAGGGGGCCTGACGAAGGAGCAGCGCGAGAAGCTTGCAGCCTACGAAGCCGAACGAGCCAAGGTCCGCCAAGAGCGCATCGATACGCTAGCCCACAAGCTGGTCAACCGAGTGTCCGTCTGGACCGAGACAGATAAGGGACCCGAATGCACCAAGGCCTTCCAAGACAAGACAGCTCTCGAGGTCGAGAACCTTAAGATAGAAAGCTTCGGCCTCGACATCTTGCACGCCATCGGCGCCGTGTACTTTTCGAAAGCGAGCGCCTTGCTGAAGTCGCAGAAGTTCCTCGGCATCAGCGGCTTCTTCAGCCGCGTCAAGGACAAGGGCACGTTCTTCAAAGAGACGTGGAACACGATTTCTTCGGCCATCGACGCGCAGCAGACCATGGAGGAAATGGCTCGCATGGAGGAGGCCGGGGGCGAGGACTGGACGGACGAGAAGAAGATAGAGTACGAGCGGAAGGTCACGGGCAAGATCCTGAACGCCGCTTGGCGCGGCAGCAAGTACGAGATCCAGGGCGTCCTGCGCGAAGTCTGCGATAGCGTGCTCTACGACAAGAAGGTGCCCCTGAACAAGCGTCTAGAGCGCGCTCAGGCTCTCGTGCTCATTGCCGAGATACTGTCCAAGGTAAGATAAGACCCAAACCACGACACTTCTACTGCTCACCTCGACTCCCCTGTCCCCCTTTCTTTATTCCTTTCTGCCTCTTTCTACACAAAGGAAATGGCGACTAATAACACGTTTCTCTATCTATAGGCCCAGAGATCGCCCGAGGAAGAAGGCGATTACATGGCGTTTGAGCAGCTCGTCGCTGAGGCGGCGATGAAGAAAGAAAAGGACACGAAAAAGAAAGGCAAAGAGAAGGACGGGAAGAAGAGAGGTAGCGATGTCTCGGTTTAGAGGGAGATTTTTTTCCCTCTTTAATTCCCTACCCCTTACCCCCTAACCTACCCTGCCCTCCTACAGGGAAGGAAGGATCACGAACGAAAATGGAGCGGCCCGTTTTTGTCTCATCTTGATCTAGCAACGTCTCATCTCGTCTCGTCTTGTCTCGTTTCAAAATGACAAAGATGGGGGGCTTGTGTGTTTTAGCCCGTTTTAATTCCGAAAGTGGATGTAATTGATTTCCCTGAACTAGGTTGTTGTCCTGTCCTGTCTCGTCCGGTCTCCTCTCGTCTTCCTTGATCGGAAATCGGAAATCGGTAACCAGAAATCAGATAGATACGGTAGGCGAGGCAGTCGTCAGGTCAGGTCAGGTCAGGTCTGGTCAGGTCACATAGACAGCGTGATATCAGCGCGGGATGGCGCACGAGGCGGAATGGAACGGGATGGATCTAACGAGGCGAGCGCGGGAGAAGATAGATGGAAGATTCCGGCCAAGCCGTTCCCCTTACCTACATTACATCACATCACATTAGTATCTTTGTCTATTTACGCACAAGGAAGCCTGTCGAGGTGGGAAGAGACGCGCGGTTGGGTGGGCAGCCAGCGGGTTTAAGGAACCTGTCCAAGCCTTACCGATATATCATAGGTACTATATCACATCACGTCACGTCACATCACACCGTATCATATCATCATGGCATTTTCACCTATGGGAAACGGGGGGAAGGAGGTGGCATCGTGAGAGTGATCGGGATTTTTCTTTCTCTTCTTTTCCTCCCTCTCAACTTATCTATCTATCTCGTCTAGGTCGAGGATGAGGATGAGGATGGGACGAGGAGATAGGTGCTTATGGGAAGATATGTACATGAGGTCAGAGGAGATCAGATAGACTGAGGGCATTTCAACAGGTAGCGTCTTTAATAAATTCACCTCTCTACAAATCTTTAACATACCTAGGTAGGAAGATGGATCTTCTGAGTTATCATCCGTTTCCTCCTCCGCTTCCACCTCTTTCTTTTCCTTCCCTCTGTGTAAAGAACCACAAGAGTCGATTTGTTCCCAAGGAACTATTACTATTTGTTGCGTTCGTTTGCTATCCAGGTATCCAACCTTCCTAACCTCACTTTACGTCACGTACACCTACTTACTTACTGAGATATCTTCCTCGCTTCTTTCAAAACACTGCCTTTTTACCTACTTACCCAGATGGACGGACAGACAGACAGACAGACAGACAGACAGACAGACAGACAGACAGACAGACAGACAGACAGACAGACAGACTGACAGACTGACTGACTGACCGACAGACAGAACTTGTAGTTGACGCAATTTACCTTGATTTGTAATATCTCATTAGTGCGCACACACACACATGCATACAAACAGATGTTTATATAAATATATAATTTCTCTTTTACATTTATCATGCAGTACTTGATATTCAAGTCTATATCTATATCTATATACATACCTACATCCACGCCGCCGAGTGGCTGAATCAAATGAGTGAGCGAGTGCGTCTCCTCGGGCCTCGGACAGGATTAGCACAGGTGTGTTAAGTAAGTAGGTAAATAAGTAGGCAGGTAGGCACGGAGTCCTCAAAGAAACAACAATACAACCTCGGTTTCGTATTCAAACCCAGCTCTATTCTGGTCTATAGCGCGCGGCGTAGGTACACGTATTGTCTGTGTTCGCTAGCCAAGTAAGGTAGCCACAAAGTATCGTATCGGCATGCGTTCCGGAGCCTCGATATATGAGGTCAGTCAATCCCGTCGAGAAAGGATGAAAGAGAGAGAGCGTGTGTTATATAACCGGAGTCTCTAATCTTTTCTCAGCGTCAGGTTGTTCCACATATTATAAGTACCTATATATGTGTGTGTGTCGGGGGCAAAAGGCAATGTAAGTGTTTGCCTCTCCTTATTAATACGGCGAATCACTCATACTGCTAAGGGGAGGTCGACACCACAGTGGTTCTGCTTTGCTAAAGTTGTCTTGTTGATGTGTTGATGTCTCATGGATTGATACCTCTAATAGTAAGTACTTAGGTTAAGAAGTAGGGAAGAGGCAAATGGGCATATGAAATGACTTAGGTTAGGTTACATGCAAAGTATCCGTCTATGTACACTTTTTTTAATTTCGTGTCGTCTAACTCAGGACGACGACGACCTGGCAGTTGTTTCCGGTGATTGCGCCCATTCCGAGCTCTAGATGATATGCTCGGCCGACTCTTGTGGCCAGGCTTGGAAATGGGGTATCGTTACAAACAAATCTGGAAGAAGAGGAGAAAAAACAAATAAACAAACAAACAAACAGAAGACATTAGACAAGTCGACGGACGCAGAATCGGTTGAGCCGTGCCGACTCCCATCTATGGTTGTGTCCTGCGTCTTTAGTTGTTGATACAGCTGTAACGATGAGAAAACAAAACAAAACATGATAAGCAGCCGATTAAACCAAATCAAATGAGGGCAAAAAGGATGCCCGCCTGGGACTCGTCGTCCCATGGTACCGTATGTATATAACGCCGTCCCTTCCGTGATATATGCTTTATGCGCCAAATTCAACCATGAACGATTGATAATTGAGATCGGGCTTACTGAGCGGTGATTGGTTTTGCTGAGCGTCGTCCACCTGCTTTCCTCGTTCCCATCTCTGGGGAGCTCTATGCCGCTGTCTCGGTCTTGGGTTTCCATACCCTAGCTGGTCGAAATTCCGAGGCCTTCTAGCGGCTTGAAGTCTAGGATCGCCTCATCGGAGGGCATCAGACCAGTGTTCTCCTCTTCCTCATCCAAGGGATCCAAAACTCGGCCGCCCAACTGCACGTCACTGACTCGAACCTTGTATTCGAGCGCCTTTTTACCCGCCTTAATCAGCTCTTCCGTCCAGTTCATGCATCGTCTGATGCTCTGGTTGAGCTTTTGCGAATCGGTGAGCATTTGCTGATGCTTAGACAGGTCGACCTGCAGTCGTTCCTCATCCCGCGGGCGGTGTTTCGCGTCACGCTCGGCTAGGACACTGGCACTCACACCAGATGACGCGGAATCAGTATCGGAAGGCGATTCCTCTTCCGGTTCTTCAACGGGCATATCCTCCTCGCTGGGATCCGACAGCCCTAGGGACTCAAGCTCTAGCTCTGATATAGCCCCAGATGGCACGCGGTCGGCAAGATTGGTGGAGGCCAGGGAGATGTGGTTAGCACGTGAAAGACGTCGAAACCGTCGCAGCTCGGTGGTCTGCTTTCGGAGTTGGCGCTCCAATGTCCGGTTGATGGCCTCCAGAGATGTATTTCTGATCTGCAGGTCCTGAACCTTCCGTTCCCGCCGTGCATTCGCGATTAATTCAGTCACAGGGTCTGCCGGAGAGGCAGGTGACTTGGTAGGGCTCTGATCATCAGGCGACTCCTCATTTTCGTGTTCTGCAAGATCTTCGGCAGCTTGAATGATGGAGGCCAGTGTCAACGGAGGATGGTTCACGGGGGAGAGGCTGGCTGGAGGGAAGAGGCCAGTGATGGGAGATGCCATTGGTCGCAACGCCTCGGAAGGACCATCCACCTTTACCCAACTACCCGAGCGCGAATGACCGCCGGGTCGCGAAGCCGCGGTGCCGGGACGTCGTCGTCCTGCGGTTGGCGGCATCAGCGGGGGCGTAGGGGAAGCCGGGACGCGGCCAGGAGGAGGCACAGTAGCAGTGGCAGCTTGCTGTCCAGTGCCATGCTTATAGGTCGACTGAGGCAACTTGCTTGGCGAGCTAGGTCGTTGCGAAGCCACGCTTGAGCGAACGACAGGGCCTTTCGTAGCAGCGGTCGCGGCTGATGCCGATACACGAGGAACCATAGAAGGAGGGGTCGGTTGCAATTCGGGCGTGCCGTTAGCATACATGAACTTGCTCGTGACGCTCTCCTGACTCCGGTTTGACGAGCCAGGCGACAGCGGAGGTGAGAGGGTAGTGGGGCTGGCTGCCTTCGGCGTGATGCCAGTCCCATTGCCATTGCCATTGGCGTAGAAGAATGTGGCGGTCTTCGGAGATACGCCTTTGGACGTGCCCGCGGGCCGCAACGGCTTCACATCGCTGGCATGGAAGAACTTGGAGTCCTGAGGATGCGCAGCATCCTGTCCCCAGGGCGAGTTTCTCTCGGGACTGACAGCACTAAACGTGACCAAGGGCCTTCGCGAGGGGTCTCCCTGGATCTGGTTCAGGGGGCTCGGAAAGGGGAAGGCGGATTTGGCGTCCCAGGGTTCGGGGCGGTCGTGGTTCGGAGTGCTGTTGGGGGTGCTGTTAGCGCTCTCAACACGACTCTGTCTGGACCCCGAGCGAGGGGTGACGTTGCTGCTTAGGTGAGGGCCGAAAGTGGCGGTCGGGGGGGTGTCGTGGTCGTCGTGCAGCGTGTGGTTCGAGCTGCTGGTCGAGTTGGATGCGGATGTGGGACGTGGCTGCGAGCGTCTAGGCAGAGGTGTGTTTGCAGCGGTGGTGTTCGGATTCGGGGTCTGCGGCTGGGGTGGTCTCACGGCCGCGGCGATCTTGGGGGTCAGGGGCATCCGATTGATGCCCCTGACAGCGGAGGCACTGAGCGAGGGCATCTGGGGGCGAGCATTGGCGGTGGTAGATGTAGTGGTGGCAGGGTTAGTATGGGCTTCGTGGTGGCCCATGATTCTGTTTTCTTTCACAATGGGCGTGGGCACGAGATCGACATCTTGATCACGTTGCTTGACCAGCAGAGGGGGGCGTCGGGCAGCGGCGGCGGCGGCGGCGGCGGCGGCAGCGAAGCGCGGGTGTAGACGTGGAGTCAATGGCTTCGGGTTGATTATCACTGTCGGTTCCGAATTTTTCTTCGCTGCTGTTTTTGCTGATAGCCGCGACAACGGTGGTGATGATGCTGTCGGTTTCTTGTGCCTCGAGGGATTTGTTGCATGTGGTGGTGGTGGTGCTGCTGCAAGTCGTGGTCGTTGTGGTGCGATCGATTTGGCCGGTACCGTCTTTAGTGGTTGTGTAAGTGGTGTGCCGGGACTGTTGCCGGTACCTCTGTTGCCGCTGGTACTGCCACTGCTGTAGCTGCTGCTGCCACTGCTGAAGCTGCTGCTGCTGCGGCTGGTGGTGCTGCTGGGGGTGCTGCTTCTGCCCCTGCTGTAGCTGTAGCTGAAGCTGTAGCTGCTGTGGCTAGTGCTGCCACTAGTGCGACCAGTGGTACCTGTACCTCTATTACTCGTCGAGGTTGTACCGGGACTGGTATTATTGCCTCCTGTATGGGCTGCCTGGCCCCGTTCTTTCGCTGTTGTCCCGACTTTTCCTATTCTTGTCGGGAGTTTTGACGTGTTATTTTTGTTGCTGTCGCCTGGACTGGTCTTGATCTTTGTCCAAGTTGCATTATTTTGGGATTTAGTGCCATTCCTATTGGCTGTTGTTTCTGGTGCGGTCGAGTTCCGTCCGCCAAGATGCATCGAACCCATGTTTTAGGCTTAGGTACCTGGCCGATACCTACAGATACCTACAGATGCTTAGGTGAAGTAGCTGACGAGGTGGTATAGGTACTTAGGCGCTGTAACCCTATAATAGCCCTATGCCCAGTCTCTGATGTTTCTCGTCTGATTCGATGGAGTGAGCGAGGAGATATGGATCGAGATATGCAGTGTGCCCAAGCTGGATTAGAGTAGACACTGACAACCTCACCAATGGTGAAAGCACTTTGTTAATAGCTTAGATACTAATAAGCAGATGCTTACCACTCAAGGTAGATTAAGTAAGTGAGTAGAATAAGTAGAAATAAAGTAGACAGGCAAGGGATTAAGGAGATAAGTAAGGTAGTAAGTAAAGTTAAGTAGGTATGTCTGGAGGTAGTGTAAGTCAGCTGTTGCAATGTCGAGAATGGCATGCCTTTTCTACAAGACAACCACAGGACATTTCCTTCAAGATATATAGACTGAGCCTCTGAGGGAAATCATGATACAAGTTACTTGCGTATCATAGCCAACGTCACAAACACCAGAAACACCAAAAAAAGCATTACCTACGTACCATACAAAGGTTGGGGCCAGAATCAAACAGCGCGGTTTGTATGGCCATTCACAGCCTACGCCCACTCATTGATTCTGGCCCCGGGCTTCGTACCTTGGGTGCCGGTGGGCAATGCACTGACTGCTGCATGTTGCTGCTGTTTGTATTCATGCACTCCACGTTGTCCTAACAATGTACCTACAAATGAGCCAAATAGTGAATACCGATAGCGCTGTTAGGAAACGAACCTAAGTGACTATTTGGCTCAGAAGGTAATTATCTCCTACATCAGCCTACCTACCTGGGCACATTACCTCTAGGTAAGTACCCACAGGCTTATAAAGAGCGTGGTTGACCGGACCACCCCCTAACTTGTGCCCGGATAAGAAAAGTCGGGTGCCCGGCCAACAACACCCTTTACAAAAAGTATTCAATAAGAATTTGGCCAGGCAAGCTGCATCGAATAGGCCGTCTTGGGCCGGGGGATGCGCAAATAACAAACCGTGGATGCCCGCTTATCAACGCTCCTCAATAAAGGTAAACAGTGCACCTCGAAATATGTTTTGCTCCATCTTAATCTTGTAGCTGGGTATCGTTCTATTTGTCCAAGCAGCATTGCCTTCAAGCCATCGCCATTTAGGTAGAACCCGAAATCAAGCAGGCACCTGCCTCATAGCCCGTGTCGCCTTGTCATTTTTACTGATCTTCGACGGAGATTGGCTGACCTATGGTCGATAAAGCGGGGAGGGGGTCCGGGGGAAGACTGGTCCGGGGGTAGGGGGTCGGGGGGCGGAACCGAACTAGTCCGGGGGAAGGAGCCCAGCTGGTCTGGAGATCCTGTAGCGAGTCGATGAAGGCCTCATCACCAGCAATGTTTGTTCCATCATAAAGTAGATCTTTCTTCGGCAATTTATTGTTTGCCTCATCGTACTCTGTTCACAGTTGAAAAAATGGTACATCAGCAAAATTAATAGTAGAAAGCTGGCGTGAATATTTTCGGCAAAAACAGGTACTCACTAGGACCAGGCTCCGAGATAGGCAAAAATCCGTTCGTCCTGCTGTCCGTGCCATAAAACGAAGGCGCTTGCAAATCATCCTTCAACCTCTCTCTGAGCGTGGTACTAGGAGGCGGTGAATACATCTCTAGAGGGGGTCGTTTGAGTCTCCCGTTTGTCTTTGCTTCCTCGTGAGATATATTCAAGTGCCCGATTTTTCTTACACTCTTCATCCTGGCAGCATCTTCAACAGAGTCATGGCATTTGCGCTCGTGGTTTTTCAACGCCTGACTCGAGGGGAATGAAGGGTATTGACATTTAGGGACGGGACACTTCAGGGGCGGCGCGTGTGATGTCTCATGATCGGCTCTCTGTTTATCGGTTTCAAAACCCTGGCTGGCCCTAGAGCAAAATTTAAAGCGACATGTAAATGCCTCTCTGCGGTAATCTTGCTGAAACTGTGCGAGCTCCTCGGCAGTGATACCGGGCAACTCATGGATAGAGAGACACTCCCTGATAGTTACTTGGTAGTTTCCCAGAACGTCTCGTATCGAAGTTATAACACGCATATCATCTTCGGGTGTAACGTCAGGTCAATATAAAGACGCACGATTGGAAGCGGAAAACTTACCGCCGTCGTGTGCGCAGTCGGCTGTCTTTTGGTTCCGAGCGAGCAAGATCCCTTTAGCAATCTCGAATAAAGGAGGGAATGACTTGAGCAGTTGAAGTCTCGGTTCTGGAGCGAAAATTCTCCCATACTGGGCAGATAACGCGTCGCTGAATGCTGCCACCTTTTGAGAAACTTCAGATAAAATTGACAGTAACTTTGATACGTCCTTTCCTGAATCTGTGGGTGAGAGGGCAGTGAGAACGCAGTTGATCTAATGTTCGTAGGCGAAGGTGTGGAATCTATGGAGCTCTCTTATCACACGCATACACCGGTCGTAAAATGGATATGCTAGACCGAATACATCCAGACCAGATGAAAGGCAAGTGGTGGCGGCTATCGCATGTTCAAGATACGCATGGTCGGGGTCTATGTGGACGATACTCTTGGGATCCTGGAGATATCTAAAAACCGGTTAACTGCCATATATGAAAAACGAGACGTGTGACTTGCTCTTTAACAGATGCATGAATAAAACATAAACTTGAATCTGTGTGTTCCTTTACCAGGGGCGCGCACATGTCGAAAAGATGAGAGGGTGCCAAACCCTGAATGGTGACTCCAGTACAGTATGGCAATGCTGACCGAAACTCCGCTCGCCGCAGTGGGCGCTTTCCGAACGCGATCTAGCCGAATATCGTTCGCAATCTGTCGACCGAACGACTATCGAACTTTGCAATCATCTGAGTTAAGAATCTCTCATAACTGTAAAGAGCATGTTAGCCGATAGGCAAGAAATGTGTTTGACATATTCGTAAGCCCTCACAATTCAGCGAGCTTCCAGGGTAGTGTGTTCACGGCGTCTCGTATTTCTTGGTTGGTATAAAAGATATTATGAGTCAGATAATCGAGAACCAAGCGAGCCCAGAGAAACATTCCTGCCGACGTTAGCTCGTTCTTTGATAATTGCACAGATTTATATATTGCTCTTACCATCTGCCTTGCCAGCCACTTGGCGTGCAATGCTCACTGAGTCCGAAAATCTCGATCGATATGCATTTGATCTTTGTTCAGAATATCTGGCAATTGCTTCAGTTAATTTATCTTTTTCGCTGCTCAAGGAGACGACCGTCCTTTTACGGAGACACTCGTTGATAAGGTGTGTTGGACGCGCTACAACCAGAATCTTGAATAACGCGCTATTTTGGCGGCTCAAGCTGTCTCGGGAAAGGCGACTCAAGAGGCTGAGAAATGTCTTTTGCTTTTCGACGTTCAAATCATCAAGACCGTCGATGACGACGTATACAGTTCGACCGTGGCCGAGGTCGTCGGAAAGTGCGGCAGCCCCTATTTGTGAGAGCTGTTCGAGAACCGGGAGACTGGCTGCTCTCTTTCTGACGTAATGTCCATACACGTAAGAAGCCATGTGACCGCTGTTGCGTATTATCTGGACCAACATCGATTTTAGCACTTCGTCGTACTGCATAGAGGATGCGTATGCAGACGTGCAGAAATGCGACACGACGATTGAGCCCTGCGCGCTGAGGAAGTTGAAGATTTGACTAGCGATGACGCTTTTACCGTAGCCAGGGCTTCCTCGTAGCCAGACGAACGGGCTGCTGCTCTGGTAGCTCAGCCAACTTGCAATATTAGGAACTCGGTTCGAGAGCCTGTGCTGACTCATCATGCGGGTCGTGGCGGTGCGATCCACCTCGTAGCCGCCGGGCCTCCGTTTCGCCATCGGCATGTTGACTCCACCGGTGCACCGTATTGAGGGAAACGGAACCGTGGAGCCGCCGGGTCATGCTGCTCCTCCTGCCCCGAACGATGCCGCTTTTACTTAGGCCACCCCACCCCTCCTTCACCCCCTTCACCCCCTTCACGGAACAGCACTAGGCCCACCGGGCAGGGCGATAGCCCAAAAGCACTATAAGGAGTATTAAAAAGAGCGTGAGCTTTTTAGCTAGCGTTCGGCGCAAGTTTAATGCATACCAAGCGGGTACACCGCGAAGGTACGGTCGCGCAGGTAGACGCTTGCAAATTCGGACCGCATGCAAGCCGTACGCTGGCCGGACTACCTAACGCTAAAACTAATAAAACAACGCATAAAAACAAATATCCAAAGCAACATAGGTTTAAGGGATAGCGGGTAGGTAATTTTTTGTCAGATTTGCGTCGAATTGTATGTGCATGTGTGTTGTTATAGAGGTGCGGGTTGTGCGGTGGAGGTGGAGCCTTGTGGGCCATAGAACCATTTATTAAAAACGGCCCCCAACCATGATAACCTGAACATAAAAGGGTTGGGAACCCGCATGATCAATCATTATTTTCTTGCCTACAACGTTAGATCATCATCACACAATGTCGGAACAAGCACAGCTGCCCTCCTACGAGGAACTCCGCCGCGCCGCAGATCCTGTCCCCATTTATAGTCCAGAGGCTGACCGCATCTACTGGACTCTTAACGGCCCTTTACACTCCTCCATCTGGTTCTTATCCCACGGTTCGTTGAAGCCATACGCGCAAGGAACAGACGAATCGAATCTTACTTGGCATCCTATTTCGCAATATCCGCTTACGGAGCCTAAGATCTCAAGCATTACCGTTTCAGTGTCTCCACTTGACGACTGGGAAGGTGATTGGCTGGAGTTACACCGACGTCATGCGGACCCTGACCCTAGATCTAACTATTGCGAATCGCGCTGGGGCCCACTCCCGGACTACATCTACATCCCGGATCCTGACCGGGAGGAGGAGCCTGAGGGGCGAGGGCTGCATCTACTGGAATGCTGTGGTTTTCCACGTCCGCGTCACATAAAATCCAGCATTGTTGTCAAGCCGTCGCCGGGAAATGAGTTTATCACAATCCACGATTACCTATCTACTGTACATCCGTTTCTTTTAGAGTCGCGACAAAACATTCTCTCCGCCTTGGGCGTGTTGGAAACAGATTGTCCACCGCCTGAGACCAAGCTAGTAGTTTCCCATTTCGCAAACAGTCTAATGGTCTGTTGTGAGGACCCTGGTTTTAAAGATGGGACGATTTTGAGTAATGGGACGATTTTTGATGGCGGGGAGATGTTTAAGAAGAATGGGAGGCGTTTTAGTAGTCCTTATCACGAGGACAACTATTGGGGGTGGTGGAGTTGTAAGAGGCGGACACGTCAATCCCATGTGGCAGATGGCGATGAAACAGCGGCAGAGGGATATGAAGGGGATGTAAAGTATCAACCTTAACCTTGATTGCCAAGGCAAAATATCCGGTACCTGGATGGATTTAGAAATGTGATGTATTCGGAGCAGCGTAGCGGAGATTCGAATTGATCGGCGAGGGAGACTCTGTTCCTTGTGATCGTGAACAAAACGCATAATCGCGTAGCCACTTTCTATGTAGACGGGCCCTAAGCACACCCAACAACGATGGTACATCCTTGGATAGCTTTGACCTTGACACTGATGGCTTCAACTCTTTATCCTGGTAATTTACTCCGACGTGACACGGTGAGGCTAGTCCAGTCTCGTGACGAGACTCTCGTCACATCTGTCGAGCCGAAGAGCCTCTTTAAGCGCCGCACGCTTCAGGCGAGCAGAGCATTGATCCCCACCATGACCTTGTCCTCTCCGCTAGGTCGTAGTGGTGGAGGAACGAATTGGCAGGTCGGTGGTTGTGATGTGCTTGGCAGGCAGAAACGCGGTACCGACCCCGAAGAGTGGCCGCATCTGGTCGTAACATTCCAACCAGTCCAGACCCCCCCATCTCAACACGTAGGCTAGCAACGGCGATGTAGTGCTAAGTGCATTAGGGATCCGTATTCCTACGTTACGCTGGAAAACATTGGGGAAGGATCCCGTCCTACGATCGTGATGGCTTCGTAAGCCGCCCCTGGATTCGCTGACAGTCCCAAGTTCACGAACCTCCCATAGCCGAGGCATTTGCCCATCACGACTCCGTCGCTTAAGCTGTTGGTTCGTAGTGCATATGATAGAACGTGAATTGGTTCCCTATTGGGTATGGGATAGTGCTTTACCGGATATTATAAGCCCACTTTTTGCTGCATGTTGGTGCGCCTCGCATACAGCTAGAAACACTAAGCATTCTAAGGCTGTTAGCGAATGTAACTGCAGCGCAAGAGCCAGGCTTCGAAATAGAGGCTCATGCTCCTCCTAATATATGTGTTCAACCTACCTCTCTTGTGCAAGCTGTATTAAGTGAATAAAAAGGCTCATTTGATACCAGCAGCGAGTGGGGCAAATACTAGCTAAGGGACCGTCGTGAGTTGGTTTCTAAGCCCAGCGCTCATGGTGCCAGTCTGGCTCATCAATTGGACCACGTAGTGAGTTTTGTCATGTGACTGACGTAAGAGAGTTCGAATCTACTATAACTTGAAGAGGATCGAATATATTTTTGAACTGATTTGACTCGGGAATGCACCGTTGTAGGAACATATTCCACGGGAGAATAACGAAATCGAATATGAATGCCTGATTAAGCACATACACTAGGAATTGTAGTTAATAACGTGGCAGGTATATCCATTCCTCGTCAAGCGGTAAGTAATACTCTTCATATTGCAATAAAACGACGCACCGTTACTGTGCTGCACAGTAACGGCTCCTATTTTCGCGACATTTTTAACTGTTGTAACTTCATGTAATATTCCTCTCTTAATTGATACCCATTGTCTTAATCTCAGCACACAAAACAGCTTGCTTCATAAAAAACAAAGGGGGACGCGGGGTTGGGGCTATGCGTCTCGGCGCCGGATTTCAGATTGCAGTGTTTCCCAGCCTCATAATACAAATTCGTACATCCTGGGGTTAAGAGGCTGTTATGAACTCGTTGTCAGTAACTCATGGTTACGAATAACGCGCAAGAACCCCCCCGTGAGGGAAGAGAAAGGAATAGAACGTACCATTGTGCACCACAAGCCTTGAGGCTCTTGATAGCTTCTCCCGACGAATATGACGCGATCGCGGTCCCGCCATTGCTATAGGCTACCACGTTACAGACGGCGTCCGAAGGCTGTGGAACGGCTAATCCTTGATAGTCTGTCCTGCACGACGGCGGCGAAGCGCATTCGAAACAAGAAGATTCGTAGAAGTAGTACTCAGATGTCGAGCTGGGCTTATGCGTTTCGGCGCCGGCCTTTAAGTTACAGTATTTGCCAGGAGAATAATAAAGGTTAGTACACCCAGGCGTAGCCAAACTAAAGGGAGCAAGAAAGGGATTAGGTATTAGCTTCTTCATTCGTTTCGTAGCTTAAAACAGAGGGTGGAGTTATTAGATGGAACGACTTACCATGTTGCGCCGCAAGCACTAATACTTTCTATTGACGCGCCGGAGTTGTAGGATATAATGCTTGTGCCCCCGCTGCTTAACGCTTGCACATTGCATGTAGCACCCGCTGGCGAAGAGCCGGAAAGGCACTTGGATGGGCAGATGAAACAGGCCGAATCGTAGAAAAGGAAGCTAGCAGTAGAGGAGGCGACATGGGTCTCCTCGCCGGCGTGAAGATTGCATGACATCCCCTCTATATAATAAAAGTTGGTACACCCAACAGTGTTCAAGCTATATATGATAACAAGTCAGTTAAAGGTTACCTTACTACAATAAGAGGTGACCTAGGTTAGATAATAAAAATAACGCATACCAAGTGTTCTTACAGTTTAACAGGCTGGCAACGGGCTTGCCTGAGTTGTAGGCAACAATAGTAGTACCACCGTTGCTACGAGCTTCTACGCCACAGGATGCCCCCGCGGGCTGTGGAACTACTAAGCCGAGCGAGTTCGTAGTGCACGACTGGATGTTGACACAAACGTAATAGTTTGGTTTTAAAGCCTTGCAGGTGTTTGACCCGACGTCGGGGTTCCATGCGTAGAAGTTTGCCATAGAGATACCTGCGCCAGCGGCGATACTAGCACAGGTGTCCGTGCTATTGGCCTGGTAGAATTCATCGCAGTCGCTGACCATGCCGGTCTGGTACGGCGTTGGCGTTGCAATGCCATTGCCTAGACTGGTCGTCGTGGGAGTAGGCGTGGGCGTGGGCGACGCAGAACTACACGTCCCGTACCGAGATTGACTTGATAGGACCTAAGGTCAGCTTTGGGATTCCGAGAAACCCACTCATCTGTAGCAGGCTTAAAAAAAGGGAAGTTGGACTCACCATCCCGCTCCGCAGTCCGATGGTTGCGCGCCGCACTTCCCGTCCTTGTTGCAGCAGAGCCCGTATACTTCGTTGCACACGTAATTATTTGCTCCTCCGCACGTACCGTCGGTTGAGTTTCCAGAGAAACTGGCCCCTGTTGGACGCGGAAATGCGTCGCTTGGTATTGTGCAGTTTCCGGACTGGCACTTCGTCCAGCCGCAAAAGGCAGTCCCAGTACCACATTTGCCGTCCATGTTGCAACAATCGCCCCATGTACCAGCACAGCGGCGCCTACCGTGCTGATAACCACAGGTACCGTCAGTGCTGTACACCTTGTCGCCCAAGCAAGTGCCTTCATAGCAAGTGCCAGGGGCGCAGTCTTCTCTGGTAAAGAGTTGGCCATCAGCGTGCGCAAGAAGAACTGATTAACGAGCCAAGCACTCACTCCGATTTTCCGCAGGTCCACGTTTTCGAATTACAGCACTGACCACTTGTTCCACGACATGTAGCATTATTATTGGGCGGGCCACACTTTCCGTCGTAGGCCCTCAGGGGCTCGACGACTGCAATTTGTCTGTAAGCAAAGCTCTGTATCCTAGAGTTGAGAGCCCAGCTGAAGACTTACACCCGGATACACAGTATGTGGTGTACGGCTTGATGTTTCCACAGTCTGGATGAAGTCCTGGATTTAACATGAAGAATGTCTCGATCGTGATTTCATATTTTTCGGCTAACTTGGTACAGGTGTAATAGTTAACATCTGCCCCGGTCTTAGCTGGCCAACGACAAATGAGCTCGCCCGCAGTTGGAGTCGCAGTGGCTATCGCATTACCCATCATTCTGGCAACGTGAGAACCAAATGGGACGAACGTGACAGTTGCTTCTGCTTTTGCTGGGGGTGCAGCCGTCCGTGCCCCGTCCTTTGTCCATGTCCAAGGCGAGCAAGTGTCAGCCGCCATGGCCAGGGACGCGCAAGTGAGATGAAAGAGAGTCGACAATGCATTCGGCTGCCGCGATCGCGCCGGGAAGAACTTCATGATTTCAAGATGGGAGAGAGAATTCCTGACTTGAGGGTTCTTCGAGCCGGACACTTTCGACAAGAAGGAGGACACGGACAGAACAGAGTCCGTTCCCTCTGTGCTGAGACTTATGATAAGGGACGGAGTCTAGAGGCTCACTCATATGAAGTATATTAACTTCCTCCACGTGATTCATCCACATGCACCCGTCCAACTTTCAACTAATAATGACTCTAGTTGGCAGTTGTGAAGTAGTCCATGTTCTCTCTTGCGGGCCCCGAGGAATGCACGCGCTCCGCCTTGTTAGTATCTCGGCGAGGTCGGTTAGCGGAAACCACCCCCCCCTAGCTTTCTTAGCCTTAACGGGGGTCGGGGGAATCCGTATGAAGCTAGAATAGTAATCTCCATTACAGCCATCTTCATGTCTGTAGGATTCTAGAACTATTTTGCCACCGCAGAATCTTTCCCCGTACGTGAAGTACCTTTGCTTGCTAGGTGGAGTGAAACAATGCATCAACTAACAACAGTTGCGAGCGGTGTGCACGAGCCTGGGTAGGTCTAGGTAGAATATTTCTGCTTGGCGAAAGGATCGTAGTGGGGATACTACCTTGATTGATTACGGGCTAACCTCCACTCAGGTAGCTACTCAGTAGTCTAAGTAGGCAGGTATGTCCAACTGCATACACAAGTTACAAACAACTATTAGGTCTTGAGGCTGGCTGCGGGCTGACTGCCAAGTCAACATGAATGATGAAATTAGCCCTGTGAATCCAGCGGATCAGAGACTGTCACTTTTGTCCGCTACTTCTATAGTTGGAGCCGCAAGAGCCCCCCAATGACCCACTCACGATGGACATGTTGGTGACGGCGTTGGTGACGGTTGCCTTGGTTCGGAAATCTTTTGCGAAACACATGCCCATAGAGAATGGCATAGCAGCGGCGGGGTTGGCAATTAGACCAGTAAGGCCTAACTAAGAAGAGTCATCTGACATGTGCAAGAGTTATGGGACTCGAAAATCTCGTTTCAATCAGGGACTAATGTGCTGATACTTTTACAAGCAATTACAGAGAGATCAGAGCCAAGCCGGAGGGTACAACCTCAACGGAATACTATATATGAGGGATTCAGCCCACGACATACGACAACAGTCAATACCAAGCCATGGCCATTGATTGACAGCTGATCTCTCCCGTCCTCGCTGTTTCTCATCTCACCAAAGCATGGCGACTGTGAGACTTCTCCTTTTCCTGACGGCGCTATGTATCACACAATGGATACCATCAGCACATGCTCAATTTGCGCAAGACTATGACTTCACACAGATAAAATTCATTGCTGGCGAGCCTCAAAAGGTCTACACATTGTATGTCACATTCATTCCCATTCTCTCCAGCATGGGGTAGCTCCGTTTCTGCGGCGTGCTCTACGAGCAATGAATGCCCGTCGCAGGCACTTCACCACCCCTACCAGATAAGAAAAGAATAGGAATGTCTTGAATTCCACCTTGAAATTCATTTGGCAGCTATTGATGTTTTTCCTTTCTTTAATTCATTTTTCCCCCGTCGATTAGGACCAGAGCTGAGCTAATGTATTGCAGTACCCCGGTTCCAGGAGACCCCCCAATTGAAGTGATCGATATATATCCCAGAAGCGTTGTGCTCATATACAACTGTTACTATATGACCGCCATCTGTAAAAACGCCCACAACTTCCAATACTTAACCGCTCGAGGCAAAAACCCACATCCCAACAGTGGTATACCATCAGACTGGTATGGATACGACTTCAATACTGCTGACGGAGGGCGACGGGACAGGCGTCGGGATCGGTCTTGTCCCGCAAATTGGAAAAACACGCATAATTGCCCTGAGGTTAGCCAGCAAACTGTTTTCCGACATGATGGTCCATGGTGGACTACAGAAACCATGCCTATCAATGGCCAACCTAGTTTCTATATCCGAGATCAGCCTGTGCCCTATGGAATCAAGCGTTCCCAGATACAATACTCGTGCGACGAATTCCCACCAGCTACCTGGGTGGAGGGGGGTGGCGGTCTTGATGACAGCGGCCGTTCTGAAACTCGCTGTGCCGCCATTCGCTGCCAGGGGAAAGGTGTTACACGGCAGAGATACGAGGTACAAAGGACCCTCGCTGCCGCTCCCGTACGGATGGCCGTACTACTACGGCCTCCCGTCACGGCCGTACGGCACCCGAGACCTTGAGACCGGGCAATGCACTCTCCCTGGATAGAACTGATACTCATATGATCGGCAATAGAAGTCGGCTCTTCTAGGGGACAAGTCATTCCAGAGTATTGGAAGATAAGTAGACGGGGCCGGCCTCCTTCGTTAGAACGGAAAGGAGGCATCGGACCTTGAAGGACCCTAGAGAATTATAGCTGAATTGAAGCCTTATTCCAAGCCCTCACAGTAGCCCTTGTTACAAAAGGAGTCAAAGCGGAGCAGAACTGTACGTCACTAAAATCCCCCAGTTCTGTTACTGCTATAGCGAAAGCCACAAGATCAACTTCGCTAAGATAAATTTAGGGCAAGCTACGGCGCACAATTACCTGCGCTCAACCCTGAAAAGGGAGGTGATGATGCGACCTGCAGATTTCCCATTCTTTGACAACCAGAACAGTGTTGTCTTTTTCAGGTTCCTCACTATAAACGTCCCCAACAGCGGCATTACTGCCTATGTGTATGTATGTGGTATTACCCAATCCTGTTTCCCCGATATATATGTTCTCTTTCGGAACTTAACGGGTCTTGGCCATTAGCAGCTGCCTGAGGTGTCAACATATTGAGAAACGTTGAACTAATTGCAAATAATTGTCGCTGACTATGAACTTGAACAGAGGTATGATGATCCGGAAGCGACGCAATTTTTAGATCAGAAGGAAGTAAAACAAGCTAGAAAGCGTTCCGAAGGAGGGAACGTGACGGATCACTCGGCCGCGAACTTCGATATCGACAAGTTCCGGGCCATGGTAATGGCTGCAAACGGGACTGAGTTGACTGTTCCAGCGAATGATGACCCTGCTCCTAAGTCTGAGAATACGATGGGCATGTCCAACATTTTAGGAAGGTTGTGGGATGCAGAGGAGACGTTGGAGACTGTAGATGATGTGTTGGACTATCAACCTCGGGTGAAGTCGGTCGTTGAGGAGCCGAGGCGGCGGGAAGCAGTTCTCCAACCGGTCTTTAGGAGGACATCGGACCCAAGCATTACACCCCTGTTGAAGAGAGCCAGCCCGGAGGCTCTCGAGCAGGCGCGGAAGATTGTCAAAGATGCTATTACCGAGTCTTCCAAACTGAACAAGGCACGTCTGGCCAACCCCCCGCGCAACGTTTACACAAGGGAACCAGGAAACACGCAGGCGAATGCTCGAGCGTCCGTGGCCAATGCCACTGTTCCCCTACCCTTACTAAAGATTACAGACGAAATAGCCGAGGCCGCAGCCCTCGTGGCTGAGGTGGATGCCGTAGGAAAAGCCCGAAATATAACCCGACGAGCAGTCGCGGCTTCTGGTACATTCTGGATGGGAACTATCGATCGCAAGGGTACCGTTCCTTGGGGTGACGACCCGGAATACAAGATATTCCGTAATGTACTGGACTATGGAGCAGTTGGCGACGGCGTCACGGTAAGTTTTCTAACGATAATTATGTCTCGGTTCACTCGCAATTCCCTAGCCGATGCCTAATACTCGGTACTAATGCGCGATAATAGGATGACACCAAGGCTATCAAGATGGCAATGACAGACGGCAAGCGATGTGGCGTCAGGTGTAATGGGTCAACAACAAAGAACGCTATCGTGTACTTCCCCCCAGGGACCTATCTTATATCTTCTACCATTCCAATGCCGTTTGGAACCCAAGTCATAGGTGACGCCAATGACCGCCCAAAGCTCTTGGCGTCATCATCATTCGTCGGTTTGGGCGTGCTATCTACTGACGAATATACGGGCGGAGGCGTAGGACCCGATGGCGGCGACCAGGAGTACTACGTCAACACGGCCAACTTCTACCGGCAAATCCGCAATCTAGTCATTGACATCACGCAGACACAGGACGCGCAGATGGTCACTTGTCTGCATTACCAGGTTGCACAGGCTACGAGCGTCCAGAACCTGGAGCTCGTGGCCGCCGCGGGCTCATCGCAGACGGGTATCTACGCCGAGAACGGCAGTGGCGGCCAGATCTCAGACATAGTCTTCCGGGGCGGCGCTACGGGCATCTATGGGGGCACACAGCAATTTACGGCGCAGCGGCTGACCTTCGACGGCTGTGCAACGGGAGTACAGACCATCTGGGACTGGGGTTGGGTCTGGAAATCCATCACCATGACCAATGTGGGCGTGGGGTTCAAGATCGTCTCCGACACTGGTTCGGGCAACATCGGATCTGTGTCTATCATCGACTCATCATTCTCCAACGTCGGCACAGCCGCCGTTGTCATTTCACCCCTAAACCCCACCCCAGGGTCTGGCAGTACCGGCGTCATTTTGGAGAAGATATCTCTTTCGGGTGTCGCTGCTGCTGTCCAGGACACAACCGGCAAGACTCTTCTAAGCGGATCCTCGGGCATGATTGACCAGTGGGCGCTGGGGCCAGTCTACGAAGGCTCAACAACAGCCCGCACCTTCTCTCAAGGTGCAAAGATCGGGAACTACCGTAGACATTCTACCCTCCTTGATGAGAATGGGCGGTACTTTGAGCGCCCAAAGCCCCAGTACCAGTCATATGGTGTCGGCGACTTCATCCATATCAAGGATCTCGGAGTCACTGGTGACGGAAGCACAGACGACACAGCTACATTCCAGGCAGCGCTGTATACTGCCCTGGGAAAGATTTTGTTTATAGATGCGGGATCGTACATCTTGACCTCGACAGTTGTCATTCCTCCTGGATCGAGAATCGTCGGAGAGACATGGTCCCAGATTGCTGCGTCGGGACCATACTTCCAAGACGCGAGGTAAATAGCCCCCTCGTTTCTTTTCTTGTTCTTGTTCTTGTTCTTCTTCTTCTTCATCATCAACAGACTCATGGGCGAACACTTCGTGAACGCAATGACTAACTCCTCCGCCATCTTTCGTCTTGCTTACATGAGCCTAGTAACCCGAAGGTCATGCTTCAAGTCGGCAGCCCTGGGGACGTTGGCGGCGTGGAGATGCAAGACCTAATATTCACAACAGTGGGGCCAACTGCCGGTGCTATCCTCGTCGAATGGAACATCAAGGCTGATAGTCCCGGGTCCGCCGGCTTGTGGGACTGCCACGCGCGCATCGGAGGTGCCACCGGGACTAAATTGACGCCCGCCGAGTGCCCTGCCGTCACGAGCGGCATCGATCAAGGCTGCAGTGCCGCTAGCATGATGATGCATCTGACGTCGTCGGGATCGGGCTATTTTGAGAACATGTGGCTCTGGGGTTCTGACCACATAATCGAGTAAGTTACCCCCAGCTCGCAATGAAGCTCGCGTGGGAATCACCAAAAATGACTGACAACCTGTTGCTTTCAGCGATGTTAACCTAAATGATGCTAATAATACCCTGGACCAAAATACCATCTACGTTGCGCGCGGCTTCTTGGTCGAGAGTGTAGAGGCAACGTGGTAAGTCTCGTCCTGTTCACATGATGATCCCGCTACTGACACCCCGATGCATGAAGGCTTTACGGGACTGCCTCTGAACACGCCGTATTCTACCAATATAACTTTCACAAAGCGGAAAACATCTTCGCCGGTCTACTGCAGACCGAATCAGCCTACTTCCAGCCGTCACCCGCTCCACCCGCTCCATTTGCCGATGTTGTTGGCAAATTTGCAGGCGACCCAGACTATTCATGTGCTGCAGGTGACGAGTTCAACGGATGTGATGAGTCCTGGGCCGTTATGGTGCAACAGTCTCAGAACATCATCGTTGCCAGCGCCGGCCTCTACTCCTGGTTCTCATCCTACAGCCAGTCCTGCATCGACGGGCATACATGCCAGAAAGCGCTGCTGTATCTCAAATCGAACGGCGCCAACGTGCGCTTCCAGAACCTCGTGACCATCGGCGCCAAGTACATGGCTGTTATGGACGGCAAGGGAATCACGGCCCTCGCTAATCTCAACGTAAACATGCACCCCTCCTGGTCTCAGATATCTATTCTTGACGTCCACAGTAGTACCGGCGCTCAGTTCGACGAAGTCATCTGGATCGACCCTAAGATCTGGGACATGGACCAGCCGGCGTTCACGTGTTCGCCTCCATGCAAAGTCAAAATCCCGCCATGGACGAGCGCCACCAGCACGGTCAATTATCCTCTGCTCACCGTCAGCGACGGCACATGGACAAGCACTATCACCAAGGCACCCATGACAATATCTGCGTGGGTTTTCGAAGTGGTAACCTTCACAGATAGTAGCAACGGGATAGCAAAGCGAGCGAACCCGCCTGCTTTCTGGCCGGTCCCGGCAAAGACGTCTTCTTGGCCTGCTGTCGTATACAACGGTCCAGATGGAAATCCAACTACATTGGCCCCCACAGTTCCGTTCCCCACGCCACCACCTTCAATCAGCACCGGCGCACCTCCTCCGCCAATAGGGAGCTGGCCGAAACGTGCCATCCAGCCAAACTTCGGCTTCCAAGACCTTCCACAGGTTCCCCAGTGTTATTATTACGACCTTGGGTGTATTCAACCGCCCTGGATGTACGGCGGCGGCACTGATGGTGGCATCAATGGTCCATTCCCGGACGGCTCGTTGCCGGACGATATTGATGATGATGATGCGGAAAACCGGTGGGCATACACAACGGCTTGCCCGGCGCCATCTAGTTCCTCATCCACAACGACGACAAAGACAACAAGGACGACGACACGATCGCCTATACCTGAGCCGTCACTGCGGGTGGGCGACCCATCGCAGGACGTGCGGCACTGCTACGACGGGGGCGTGACGGATATACACATCCGCCTCGACAACGCAGCCAACAGCTTCTGCAACTACCTCGGCAGGCCCGGCATAGTGCTACTGGATAGTCAAGTCTTGAATATGGAGTACGCCTTCTCTCAGTCGACGAATGTGATTAAAACCCGTCTCGAGATCGCCGAAGGATGCCAGTGGACGTGGAACTACGACGAGTGCCGCCGGTACCTCGGCGTCGGCGTCGACAGCTGTAACTGCAGCGGCGTTGATGGCAAGCAGGGGGGGTATGTGACGAATGACTGCTATACGTGGGGTATCGATCCGGACTATAGGTGGTAACAACTTGCGCGGGTGAGCTGAAGGGGTCGTCATCAAGCTGAAGAATCCTAGCTAGCATCTCATGAAGAAATCTGGCCATGATCGCCATGTTACAGTTGACAGATATGTATATCCTCTAGAAAGCTTTGGTATGGTTAATAGTGCCGCTGGAGTAGTCGTGTACGTGCATCCTAGATAGAGTCTGTGCTCAGAGAGTTGCGCTGTCGCCGGCCAATTACTTTGCTCCTAGCCATCGGTTAAGCTCGGTGTCGAAGATGACTTGGGCTGGACCGTTTACCCCGGCATTCCAACTCTTCCTCAGGTGGCTCATGGCAGCGGCCAGTCGACGTCGCCGTAAGGCCATCGTTTGTTTGATCAGGTTGGGCAGTCAAAGTGTTGCTACTAACGCTCACGTGTGGTGCTGTTGGGTGAGTGCGCAAGACATGATCTCCTCATACTAACATCGATCGGACTCACAGGACTCTTTAGTCTAACACTGACCGAGGCCTCCCGAGCATACCTCATGGAGCCGCAGTGGTGAGCCGCATTATGTGATTAGGGGAAATTCTGTCGATTAATGTCAGTTTTAGAAACCCAGAAACCCGACTCTAGAGGAACAGGCACTTGCTCGGGTGCACAGGCTCGGGCAGATGAGAGAGGTAACGACAGTACGATTCTACATGCGAGACACATTTGAGGAGGTAGGTATCCTGGAATCTTTAGGCGGGGGCCTTGACTTGATCTGCTACTAACGTACTTTTTAAGCGTGCGATGGAGTTACAGAAGAAGAAAGAAGATCTGGCAGGGCTGTTATCAGACCCTCAAGCTAGAAATGCCGAGTATCTCGAGGTAAGTCAACACTTCCCACCTTTTAATGCATGTTGCTTGCTGTTATGATGGGAACTGACGCATAGTAGCGTTTATGTGGTCTCCTGTAAATGGTGTTGGGGATGGAAGAGAGATTGAGCTCTGAAGGCAGGATGAACTAGCTGAATAAGCAAAACAACCCACGACTTGGTATGACAACATCGGAGTTTGAATAGGGGGCGTACATGGCAAGTAACTATAGCAGTATTGTTGACCAGAATACCATATATATTGATTCCAACGACAGCTACCATGTTCGTTATTCCGTTATCGTGATCATTCCACCATGAAATCGCCGCGATGCACTATATTGACGTATGGCTTCATTCGAGCTCGAGAAGATGTGGACGCCACGTCACAATATCTGGTGCGCCAAGTATTAAACAGTAATTTGATCTGCCCAGACGATCCAGCTTCGGCCGTCACGCCCCGGCGCAGGGCAACCGATGCAGACATAGTACTCTCTCCCAGTGTGTCGTCCGTTTTGGGTTATGGCGAGCTGAGTTCTCTCTGAAGAGAAGCATTTTCGGCAAGCTGGCAACCGGGGTGCAGGAGCGGCTACTGCAGCTGTCTTGGGAAAGAGGTCAGAATAGGCAGTAAAGCGCACGACGCGAGGGGATACGGATACTTGCTTTGGTGGTGTTGACGGTGATGGTCACCTCCTTGTTCTTGCGGGAAAAGAGGCCCATGGTATATTTGGAATGCCGGGAAGGCTCTAGTCAATTTCTAGGGAAGGAAGAATGAAGGAGCTTTAGAAAAAGGCTTGGGGAGATGTTGGGTAAACGGATGGGAAAGGGATTAGGAATGTAAATTCTCAGCACGTTAGGGATGATAACGAACAGTACTTTGCTCAATTACCTTCTCAGCTCGCGCGGACGGACTCCGATAAAGGATTGCTGTCCGCCTACGTGGTTGGCAATGCGCGTATTTATTGGCCTGGAGGATGAGAAATCAAGCCACGAGAATGCATTACAAGGGACAGCGAATCCTCTGTGGGTGCCAATTTTGTCCGAAGCATGGATAGCTCTTAGCGCTTACTTGATACCGTCCCCAGACTCAGCCGGAATTCACGCTTTAGAGTCCCAGGTCCGGGGTCAGGCAAGAAGGCTTGAATAAATGCCAGCCACATCCCTAGTGCATCAACAGTACCTAGCCCACATCCCAAAGCCGTGGCTATCGGGGTTCTCCAGGTCCGTAAGAGACGCTACCGAGATGGCGCTCTGGGGAGACCGAGACGAACTAGAGGCTGCGAAATAAGGGCTGCCATCGTTGGGAATCAGGCCGCAACCATCCACAGGAGAGCCATCAATCGTGATCATCGATTATCAGTAGATGACCGCTGATACAGATTGACCCTCCGAAGGCGCCGAGCCATAATGCTCCCCTGATGGCCGCACTGCTTTGGGCGCGAGCGAAAAGCGAAGGCTAAGCGCTCATATCTCGCGTGAGGAGAGCGCTCCCTTGTACTTCGTAGTTTAGAATAAATTAAGGCAGGTAGGTATCCCTTTGAATGTCGACTCGGCACCAGTACTTTGCTAAGTGCTCTATAAACCAATCACCTCAACGGATTGAAAGATACTTCGCTGCCCCCCGGTTTCCCACCTATTTACACCCTTGTAAAATGTTACGACTGAGGTAATAAATACTTACTTAAGATAGAATATACTAATGTTTATATGCGTAGATCTTGTAACTAATACTTATAAAGAGGATGTGGGCCAAACAAGGGGCAAAAATAAGTACTGGTGCCGAGTCGACATTCAAAGGGATACAGAGTGTATTATCATCTGGAAGCGAATTAGGTAGTTTGTACACTTCAGACAGCAATCATTAGAACCTCTTAGCTGATCTTGGCTAGTCTGAATAAGGAATGATTCACTAAACGCATGGACGGGTTAGGTATTATATATTAGAATAAAATCAATTACTATATTTGGGTGCCGACTCAGGCTTAGTGACTTAAACAGTGGATATTAAACGCATCCAATATAACGATACTAGAAGGCCTGGATAATAGTTTGATTGGGTGTATATCAATATGTATAAAGCCTTATTTTCCATAAGTCACCAAGCCAAATCGGCACCGACAGAGATGCCTATTACCTATATCATATATCAGATCTAACGCTTTAGTTGGAATGGTCTCCTCATGTAGTTTAACTTGACCACGGTTATGATAATTTTCCTCCTGCTGAACAGGGGGGCAATGTGTACCGTTGTAACCTCTTAGCCTAACTTGGCTAGGAGATGCTTGGCTTGGTACGGGGGTGGATTAGTGTAAGTCTAAGTTACGTATTCACGGAGTTTGTGAACCCCTCACATAGCCCCTACCGCTTCCATTTTCGGGCGCACAGGGGCTAAGATAAGCTTAAAGTTGTCCCTTTCAAGTACCGCCCTAATAGAAAATGGTTGGTCTATCAGTCCAGCGCGTTTGTAGTTTCTAAGATATTTTCACGAGCCCGGTTGTGTACCACCAGCAGTACAAGTAGTAGTCGGGCTAGTGCCCGGGTTGTGCCACGCGACATCCGGCACGGCTCCGGGCCGTCCTTAGTCTCCGCTATCCTTTAGCGAAGGACTTATTTCCCTTTCGCCTTCCGCGTCATTTTCAGGAAATGCCTGCGCTCTTCTGTCTCGTGCTTCACACTGGTCTTATATATTAGATATATTGGGGAGATGGTTGCCTTTAGACGTTTCTCGCTCATCCGCGCCCCGGCGCTTATCTCCGTCCGCCTTATCGGCTCAAAACTTGTCCCCGTTTGTTGAGATTGTTACATTGAATTTAACTGATGAGTGGTAATAACACGCTGCGTCCAGCTTGAGATTGGTACTCAATACTCGCTTTAAAAAGCATGTGCTGATGTTAGAGAATCTAAATAAATCCGGAAAGCGTGCTGTGTGCAGTTTGTTCGGCGCCCAAGACGAAAAGGGGCTACCTATATCAAGAAATTCTTCGAGCCCTTGCTGTGTCTAGGGCTTATAAAATGGACGAATTAAGACCTGGGGCCCCTAGCTTCCTGAGATCGAATCCACATCTATGTGATGCCTATTATAGGGACAGGTTGCATTCGGCGAGTGGGGTCTAGACGGTCATCGATTGACAAAACTCGGAACCCCGCGACACTGCGTAAAACTAGGATGCAGGTTAAGAAGGCCTTGGATAACCTTCCCCTTTTCCCTTTCAAACGATCAAAATGCCCGTGGCACGATTGTTATCCCTTCTAGCTTTGTCTATCGCAGGATTTCCAGGAGTCAAAGGAACTGTCCAAGACGACTGGCCGTCGCCAGCAAAGTATTCAACATGGTACACGAGGCAAACTTACCTCATCAGATGGGACACGAACCTGCAGAACTCATTCGGGACGTACTGTCCCTCTTGCGACACGAGCAATGTCGACCTGTGGATTACACCTGCGTCGCTCGAGGTAGACGACTTTTATAGGATAGCATGTCAGTCAGACTTCTTTGCCCTGTCGTCAAGGTACAAGCCCTGATTAGATTCGAGTAAAAAAGCTGCTGTGAACGTACAAACGACGACCTCGTACGAATGGACGGTTCCAGATTCTTTTACTGCCGGTACATGGGTGTTCCGCTTTATACCCGCAGGAACTCAATGGATTAATGGAGGAGAGGAAATATCAAGCAGGATTTTCTACACCGAACTCAGCGCTACTGAGAGTAGCAGTTCTGCACTGAGCAGCAGCTCTTCGCCGAGTATTAGCTCAACTCCAACCAGCAGCTCAACCCCAAGCAGCAGCTCAACTCCAACCAGCAGCCCAACTCCAACTAGCAGCTCTGCTCCAAGTAGTAGTCCTTCTCCGGGCAGTAGCGCTACGTCGAGTGGCAGCTCCTCTTTGAGTAGTAGCTCTTCTCAGAGCAGTTCGTCCTCTACGGGCGGGAGCTCTACTCCATCAGACTCGGTATCGATGGCCGTTACTACCAAACCGCCTAGCAATACCGCGCCACCCAGCACCACAAGTACGGATACTCCAATCATGAGCACCGGACCCCAAATGCAAGCTCAAGATGGAGGACTATCTGCAGGCGCAAAGGCAGGCATTGCAGTCGGCGCGCTAGTCGGTGCGTTGCTTCTCGTCGCGCTCGGCTTTTTTCTTGCAAAAAGACAGCATCAGCGGAGTGGAGTGGTTTCAGGGGGGGTGGCGCCACACGCTCAGAGCCGTTATTCTCCGTCAGCCCAGCATACATTCGGCGGAACAAACAACGACCACCCGGACGCTTCGATTTCGGAGCTCTCACATTACCCCCAGTTGAACCATACTGTAGCGGAGTTAGCCGCAGATCCCGTTAAAGGGAGTGGTTGGCCGCTGCGAACATAGGTCTCGCTCGCCTGATGGAAAGCCCTGGGGCTCATCGTAACTACTCTTGTATCGCGGAGGCTAAGTTAAATAAGTCATATCTAATAACTTGTCACGGAGATAATATTAGGAATTGTTGGAAATATCTTTGTATCCCGGTTATTGCTTGATAATATTGGAATTGGTTCAGCGTTAAGCGCAATTTGAGATTCCATGCCTTAAAATGCTATTATCCTTTCTGTACCCAGATCCCAAAGCCATTATATTGATATAAATTATTTTGGTTATCGCAATAAAAGGTTTGCTCAAAAGACCAAAAGAGACCGTGATATAGATTTTGGCACATGGCAATGGAATATTCTGTAGGTTGTCAATCTATTCATTCACCGCCTTAGTCATCCCAAATCTGTCAAGTTCTCAAAGTCATCCTACACATCTTCCGACTGGTAATACTTCCACTCTTGTGCCCACTGCTCGCTTGCCAGTTGGCCTGTCGTGTCCTCGTCATCCATGTCTCGAATAACTCTATCCGAATCACCGGGACGCCGAACACCTTGAATCCATTGCATAGAGTAGTCCGGGTCCCAAAGCTGTTTGACTTGCCGCAGCTTGTCTTAATAGTCGCCAAAGTATGCCCCTTCATGAAACTGCGTTTGGGAATCTCGATCAGAGAAGTTGATGAATGCTACAATACCATTCAAAGACAGGCCTGAGCTCTTTCCATCCACTTTTCAACTCATTCCACCCTAGTATGAGTATGAAAAGCGTCTTTGCGTCCGAAGAAAGCTGATTATACCAACTTCTCACTCGCTGCCTTCAGCCTTTCCCTAAGAATGGGTCCCTGTGACCAGGAAGGTAACTTGTTTACCCCTGAAATCTTTGCGGAAAGTTGCCATTGTTACACGGCAGAAGGATCGTCGCACTGGAAAGGACCCTCGCTGGCGCTCCCGTCCGTACGGCCGAACCCCCGGGATGACGGCAGAGATACGAGGGAAAGTTAGTCCCTTTTCTTTTTTTGAAACCAGACAATGCACTCACCCTACATAGACCCAAAGCCTTCAGAAAAAGCAGTGTTAGCCGGATGTGTGGAGAGATAAGTTATTCTAGAAGTTAGAGATAAATAGGCGAGGCAAACCCTCATTGGTAGAAAGGAGGGAGCGCATCGGACCTTGAAGGACCAAAGAGAATTATAGCCGAGTCGAAGCCCTTGTTATAGGCATGAACATCATAAAACTCGAATCTTAGATTCCACATAACAACTAGACAGCTTGCCTGTCCGAGATATATCACTGCACAGGAAATTTCTCTTTTAGATAAATACGTATCCCTATTTCTGAGGAGTTCGATAGACAAATATCCCGACACTAGCCGTGGATGAGGACAATAGGTAATCAAAAGGCGATGTCACGATTTAAATAATATAACGTATATTTTACTGATCCCACGCCTTTAGGGTAACATGTGTTCAGTTTATTCTATCCTTTTTCTACGTCAATACTCCGGAACAACTACTTCACAAAAAGAAAAAGTGGCTGAGAAAAGACCCAGAGCTCGTAGGTGGATCCATTGCGACTGAGTTTCCTTGGCTCGATTAGTTGTGCGACAAGGTGAGCCTCAGCCTGACAAGATCATCGATCAGGGGACAGATAACAGTGTCAGTATTCACCCATCGGTCAAGCCCCGCCTCATCACGAAATTCCGAAAATCTTTCGTCGAGCCTGCCTGTATATGTAATTACGTATGTATAGTAAATTGAACAATCTCTAAGCATCTTAGATTGTCCCTCGCCGTCTCAAGCTCGGCACCTGCTAATCTCAGGGATCTCTTCCAGGCTCGTGCTAAGCAGGATGCCGCAGCTCAGGGTCTGGCTTGGTCAAGTAGACCTCACCGAGTATATTAATAGTACTCTACCAACAGTTTTCTCAGCCCCAAATACTTGCTTTTGTTGGCGCGAATGGTTATTGGCTCATGTTCGCCATCCTCGATGACCTAGTGGGCTTGGCAAAGCTGGGCATATGAGAGAGGCGTTCTCAGCCTCTAATGAGATAGGGCAGCCTTTTCCAGAAGTCAGCAGCGAAGACGAGGGTGTCGAGTCTTCGGCAAATCACAGTCCATGTGGCGGCAGCCACTCGAGCCCATTACGTGTTAGCCCATGTGCAGAAAAGTGCATGGCGGCCCCCAACTCAGTTCTGCGAAGCCCACTTACCCCGTTCGATCTCCTTCATCTTTCCCCACGCGCTCTTGACGGGCGGCTTTGCCTGGAGACGATGCTGGTCCGGCTTTCTCCTCTTTCTTCGCTTCGTTGAGCCCCCTAACGCAACCCGTCGGGAAATCTCTTGAGAATGCGACATCATTTCGGAGCAGTCCTGGTGTTGGTGGCGGCAGTGGTTCGCCTGGGATGGGCCCAGCAGCGGCCCTCGACGGCGAGTATTTGCGACTACTACGCTATGCAAAGGTTTGGGGCAAACTCTAGCGAGACGCAGTTTATGCTTATGGAGCATATTGTTGCGCTCGCGTTTGGTGGGGGAGCCAATCTCCCCAATGCCTCTGATGAAAGCACCGGCATACTTAACCCAGGGTCGTTTAATGGAGTAGCTGTCAACCTTCGACCTTGGTTCGACGGTTCCAGTATGTTTTGGCTTTCATTTAAGGCCCCTTCGCCCCGATATTGCGCAAACTTACTGATCTCGAGGCATACAGAAGCAACAACGAACTTGAACAACCAAGCCGTTGGGATCAATTGGCTGGACGATGGAGCGCAGGCGCCGTTGGTGTCCTTTCTGAGTGGCTCTACGAGTAATGTTATGTTAGATATTAGTTCAAATGAATAGTAAGTTCACGATTTCGATCATATGCATGCTAAGCATCAACTTGATTCATACATACTGATACGAGGACTCTCACAGTCGACTATTTGCCCACTTCTACTCTGCGTTTGGCAGGATTTTCGGCTGCACGCTCATATCCGGATTCCCGAAAGCGAACGACAGCGGTGGCCCGATTTCGCCGGCGTACGTGCACAAGTTCATGAGCCTGAACCAGACGAATCTAGGGTACTTCATTGATCAGTTGATCATTTCGAGCAGGTACTACGGATTCTCCGACGAGGACGCAAGTACTCTGAGCACGTTCCTGAACTCGCGATATAATGTACGCTGCGCGCCCGCAATCAACGGACAACTGTATTCCATCTGTCAAGCCCCTGACTGCCCGCTCGCGGCACCGAGCCCCGACTGCGACGCATACCTGAACATCGGCCCCGGCGGGAATAATACGGACGGCGGAGACTCCGGCACGCCGCCGAACACCAACCCGGATCCCACATCCTCAACCACGCCGACATCTTCGACACAGCAGCCGACCACAAGTCCAGCCTCATCCACGCCAGCAAATACAGAAAGCGGTAGCCCTGCCTTGTCATCAGGCGCCATAGCTGGCATTGCGATCGGCGGGGCCGCCGTCATTCTTCTTGCCGTAGGCTTATGGCTATATCACCGCCGTCAAAAAGCCAAAGTACCACCACAACAGATGGTGTCTGGGCCATACACTGGAGATGGCTATCACCCGTCTCCGGCTCCGGGTTACCCCAGCTCTCATCTCTCGCAAACGCCGACTTGGGCGCCGCATACGAGCTGGACACCCTCATCGGCGCCACGGGACTCGCACATGACACATGGATCATTTTACGAGTTCAAACACCCCGAGGCGGAACTGGGGGTCCCGACCCCCGTGCCGCCGCGTAGCCCGTCCGTAATTGTGGAGATGGAGGGTGAGATGCGCTGAGATTACTATATAAGCCTACTTCAGCCAAACGAGTGTCACCAACTCTTCCGATATCCTCCCAGCGGCTTCGTTACACACTTGTTATAATCTAAGTCTTTCTTTCACCTTGGTGCTGGGCTCAGAGAATAACAAATTTCCATCGTATTTCACATCCATGAATTTCCAATCTACCATTTTTAATCATTTCAGCCGGCTCGCCGTCCGACAGCCCGAAAACTTAGCTAGCAACAATCCACATGTTCAAAATAAGACCCCCTACCTTGTTTTTTGACCTCCCTGAGAAGTACCAGGAGACTGTGGTCCTGAACAACGCATATGAGGTCCCCCGCTCCATACCAGGTAGCCCTTTCCCCAAGAACCCTGTATATGTTTTGAACGAGACAGTCCTTTCCAACCCTTGGACAAGATAACTCAAGTCTTGCACGGCATCATTGATTCCCCTCTCATTTAATCCTTCCTTATAAACGGATACGGCATTACCGTATTCGCAAGCCTTCCTACGCAGAAAGGCCATCGACACAGACCACCGCTCTCCTCAGGAAATTTAGCACACGTACACGGCACAACGTCTAATCGTAACGTGTAGGGCGCAACGTAAAATACAATCACCGAGAACGTTGACTGCTCCATCCTCGATGTAAAGACTCCTGGGGGTCGTACGACTGCGCAACCTTGGCTTCGGAGCCTTTTCCATAGTATAGTTGTCGTTGCAATTATCAGAATCAGTATAGAACCGTTTTTTTTGGCTCCGTTTGCAGTAAAGCCCGCTAAAGCGTTAAGCGGACTCCTGCCTCAATAGTGTGAGCTCCTCCTTATTCTAGTCGACTTTTTCGGGGGTGAGACGTCTTCTATAAGCAGCCATTATGCGCTGCCTGGTCCTTGTTCTGTGTTTCGCAGTCCATCGCAGTGGTTAGCTTGCAAGCGAAATATTTTCGTTCGTAGTGGCCAAGTCAAATATGGCTGGTCCGAACTAGGTGGAGGCGGCAATGATAGAGATGGCACGCCGGAGCAATTTAACGTCCTCAAGACTTGCATTCATCACAATCATGTATACTGGCGGTAGGTGTCAGATTTAGGCCCTCGGCGCTGGTGTGGCTGAAAGAGTGGCTGAATAGGTGGATGAGTAAGGGGGTGGCTAGGAAACTGTACTGTAAAAAAGCCTTGAAGCCCTGGTATATGGCCTGTAGAAGGCTCACACGCAATACCTTGAGACACATACATATACACAATAGATCATACAATACATCAAAATGATCAAATCTGACAGGGAATGATTGGGCCCCCTAACCACGCCGACTCACGTGATATTGCACCACCCCTATTACCCCTATTATAAACTCCTTGGCCTTTGGACACGGCACTAGTGCCTGGCCAGTATCAGTGCATCTCCGCTAATCCCCGTTCTCCCCTGTGTTTCCCTATCATCATGCAAATTTCCAGGCTACAGAACGAAAAGCCGGCAATAAGATATCAAGGGCAAATGAGAATAAAGAGCTTGGCTGAGGACAAAGACGTAAGATAGTTACGTGACCGTTTATATGTTGAATTATAGAGCATGGGTAACTGGAAGCATGTTCGCCCTGCGCTGTTCTTGAGACAGCAGTAGAGAGCGACCCTATTGCAATAACGAGTTCGAAGCCCATTTGCCTCTAACAGTAAATACCAGGTCACAATTCTGCATTACACGAGACAGTACGCATATTTCCATATTCTAATATCCAACTTTTCATACGTCTGGCGTTTAAGGCTTCATCTCATAATGCTCATTATTAAAGCATAGTGATCCCACCAGCCAGTGTTGAGGCTGATCTGCTAAGCTTTAGAGGGCTAGCCTATCGGGCTTGTATTTATTGTTCGCGGTATTTCTGTATATTTAGCTGTTCCCTTTGCTTTATGTATTGTAGTTACCTTTTTTTTTTTTTACTCACGGTTGTTTTAGGATCTC
Source organism: Nemania sp. NC0429 (assembly GCA_022578495.1). Taxonomy (NCBI): domain Eukaryota; kingdom Fungi; phylum Ascomycota; class Sordariomycetes; order Xylariales; family Xylariaceae; genus Nemania; species Nemania sp. NC0429. The sequence continues at coordinate 86,489 of MU392250.1, forward strand.
GGTCAAGTTGTGGAGGCATCCTTATGAGCCTCTACGGTGGCATTGGTAGCTTCCGGGATTGGACATTAGTGATGAGGTGGCAATTGGAGATCTGGTCCTAAACCGAGCATCCCACAAGAATATGCCGTGGACAATCTGGAAAAATGACACAAAGTTCTACAGTTGCTGCGGGGCAAATGCAATGTATCCAAGAGACATGATTCTGCTCTCGGCTACGGCGACAGGCTTGGGTACTTTATTAGGCCTCAAGGGTACAGTTTCAAGTATGGTATCCGATCGGCATATAACCGAAGTAAATCACATCATAACACGCAAGGTCGATGCAGTGAATGGTGAACGGCTATGAGTAAAGTAGATTTGCATAGATTTGGATTAGGCTCGAGATGAAACCACGTATTGGGGAAAATGTCTGTTCCTAGCTAACACAATAAAGCTGGTTAAGAAATGATAGGGGTAGGTGTAGTATATCACTAGCTATAATACCTCTGCTTTAGACAATGCAAATATGAGCCTAACGACAAGGCAAAGGCATCTTATTCGTGAGTTGCCAGGGACATGTTTTGAAATCCGTAAAATAACTTCGGTAATTAGAAACAAGCAATCCTTCATGCCCTCCCACCATGAATAGTTGTTGGTGCCACTTTCTCCTGGGGTAGCGGTGACTAAGCTATATTGCTAATGCTTCTGTCTTGACCTTAGTTATGAGGCACACTCAAGAATCAAGACCGTTGCATCGTGTAAGAAGAGCTTAGAATTAAGGGCTCGGAACTCGGCTTCGAATTAGCTATAATTCTCTTTAGTGCTCCAAGGTCCGGTGCCTCTCCTATCTACCGAGGAGGGTTTGACTTGTCCCTGCCTCTATTCGGCTAGTACTGCCTTTTCTAGGGGTCTCGGATTTATATAGGGTGAGTGCGTTGTCTGGTTTCAAAGTGTCTAGCACCCCTTCATATTCATTTGAGTGTTCCTTGGGTTTGGAGCACTAGCGAGGGTCCTCTTGTAGTACGACACTTCTGCTGTGTAACAGATCGTTTCATCGTCCCTGAGCAGAAATGTATGCCTCCCCACCTTGCTCTAGCCATCCCCATGTCCATTGATGTTAGAGTTGCTCATGATCTTCCTAAGGGAGGGAGCACATCAGAATAACCGGCTTCTCCTATCTTCACTAGTATGAGTTAGTTGGGGGGCCATCTTGCAGGCAGGTCACATCCACCACACCAATTACAAATTCTCGATCGGCATCCAAGATAACGACCTCATCACGAGTCTGTCATACTGAAGGTATTACCACACTCCTTCTCAGCTGTTACACGACACATGCCTTCAACCTTCCCTAGTATTGTAATCTTGTAACAGATGATAGCCCCTCCATACTCAACCCCAAGGGAAAAGGGGAGAACGTGGAAGAATTAGAAGAACCTTGCTCCCCGGATCACCAGAATCACTACTCGAATCATACCCAATAACGAAGGCATCACGCTTCGCTTTATTCACAGAAACTCTGATCATCTTCTGATCTTAGACTCTGCAGGAATAGAGAAAGGTATTGATGACACTCTTACTGATGGCCACACTCCTTTGGGACAGACCTGAAAAACAGAATTCTAGATCTAATGATTCACAGCATGCTAGAGTCTCGGCCTATTGAGAGACCTCTGCTAATACCCATCATCACTAATGGCAGCCCGAGCAAAGAAAAGTAGCACACGCTTACGAATGCCGCGGTGGAACATAGTGACAAGCTAGTTCAGTCAGGACTTCCTCGCGATAGTATGCATTTTGACTCTCTTTGGTCTTGACCCCTATGTCATTTTGTATATTTGCTAAACACTCTCTTCGCGGTGCACAGGTGTAAAAGTTCCACCTAGGCAAGTGGTTAAACTGCCTCCCGATAACTAAGCCTTCGACCACCGACCGCGTACATCGGTGGGCGACGAGCTTTCGCGCTAAAGCGCCTCGATCGACAAGCCCGTGCCACACCTGCACAGCTAACTTGCGCCCCACCTGCGCCCCTGTCAAGAATTTACCGCGTCCTACACGCCCACCACCGCTCCCTCCGCCGAAGGTTGAGCTATACACTTGCGCTTAAATACCCAGCGCCCCTCTACATGCGCCCCCGAGCGCCACACGCACCCACAAGGCCCGGAAGTCCTAGAAGGAGTGGACACGGAGTCATGAAATACTACGCCGTACGGCTTAAATATAGCTTCTGCACCCGCTATGTACTTAAATACCTAGATAGAACAGCGAGCTACGTCGCAATACCCCTCGGGAGGTTGGGTCCATACTTCTGTACCCCTCACGACGTTAAATACTATCAATCAATCAATCAATCAATCAATCAGGTGTAAAAGTCTTGATCGGCTAAGTCGGGTCGGTAGATGCGGATGCTAGGTTTTTCGATAGCATCAGGACCGATGACAACGGTCTCAAAGTAGCTCATATATTCACAGGTACGTGTATTGATACTGGGGACTTCTCGAATTTTCCTGTATAAATGTGAGCTCTTTTCACTCTATTCCGTTCAAACTATATACTGTTATAGCTGTTCATGCGTTTATACTATAACATAAAACCCGAACTTGCCAACGACACACCTAACCTTCGAACTCTTGAACGAGTGTAAATATCACAACTGACTTTATAGATTGACAGATTTAGATGCGTATGAGATTGGATTAAATGCCTTGTGGCAGCACTACGTGGCAGTATTTATATCCGGCCTCCGACACACATGACTCTTATGCAACAACCTAGAATTAAGTAAAATACACGGTATCGACCTTGACTATAGCCAGGTGATATAAAGCACACAGTTTCTATTGACTAAAATGGATGAAATATCTGAGGACAGTAGTGTGAATCGCGAGTATAATACCGTATAATAGAGCAGCAGATAGATGAGTAAGAAAAACATTCGATCTTTTGCGCCGATGGAAAAAGGGGCTAGCCGACCAGTCTCCTAAAGAGGGTCTAAGAAAAGGGGTTAGGGAAGCTGTACGCAGATTGGATATAGTAATGTAAGCTACAGATATGGCTTGTGTGGCTTGGCTCTTAGTCGATATCGTCTGGGGAAAGCTCTTCTACATAACAAGACCTCTAAGCACTCAGAATATTTCGTGGGACATGCGAAAACCAAGAAAGATGAAAGGTCCGGATAGGTTCCTCTACGATGAAACTAATAGTTAGTAGGAAGCCCAAGAGCTTTGCATTGATGTCTTGTTGACTATGAGAGTTGTTCATCACCTCCTGGACCTCCTAAACGTTTCATGCGAAACCGTCTATGAATGGAACTCGTTCCCTCTCGAGATATTGCACAGGATCAATGTGAAAGGTATGGGGAACGTAGGTGAAGTTCATCTTCGCCCCTCCAAATATTATCCTTGTCGTGGAAAGCCAATAATTGTCGGACAACGTTCTGCCCAAGCCGGAAATCCCCGGCCACGCCATAGCTATGTTTCACGAATTATGAATTGCCATGGAATGTGAGGCCTGGCCTTGGTCTCTTTGCCAATCATATTCACTCTTGTAACGCAGTAATGTTGCGTTGCATGAGACGGCACGCTGCCTGTTTAAGCGTGTATTCGTCCATCTCCAGCAGCCGTAAGTACTGTCTATGTCAAGGCAAAGTACCAAACATGTCTTCCATGAAGCTGCGGAGCTCTGCACAGCTATGTCCTATTTCTCGGAATTCGACTGAAAAAAGACGATCCCTGTAGTACAGGCCCATGATCAGGTCTATCGACACACGCAGGCCAATATTGCATTTTGAGCCCGGCTGGTCCTACCCCAAGTTGTCTCCTTTATGTCTCGTAACGCAGCCGCTCTAGACACTGACAGCTGACAGCGTTTGTCCTTGCGTGACACTGCGTGGGCTAATGCATGGTAGTTGAGAGTATGCCTCTCGAGGCTCGCCAATGTATTCAGTGTCGTAGTCCCACCTCAGCTTGCCACGAACTTTCAAACTATACCCCCTTCATTTAGCTCAATTATTTTGGAAGACACAGGGGAGCGGTTAGCTACTTCCGGAGCCGGACCGCTGGCTGACGCCTACGACATCATGGACACTGTTGGCGGTTACGGCAACAGCAGCGGGGCCCTCGCCCATCTTAGCGCTATTGTGTGCGAATTGGGACAACGTGATGAAGCCATAATAGCAGAAGTGCATGGATGGCTGCAGCTCTGCGCTTCTAATTATCACGCCAGGAGCAGCTGGCGAGGAGTAGTAGTATGGCGCTCGGCGGCTTCAGCGACGCTAGCAAGAACTACTAGAATGCTATCGATCACTAGTGGTATCCTATAGGCTACTTACTTGGTCGATGTCGGCGACCACTCGCGAGACGTCATCATGCGCCCCAGTCGATTATTCGATCGCGCATAGTCCCACACTGCGCAGTATGTAGCCTTACGTAATAATGCTGTGAGAGACCGAAAATGCAATCAAGTTGCTGTCGTCAGACGGGTTCTGGCAGATCAAGGATTGTCATTCTTAGACATGGACTGGGATATCATACGTCTATACGCCTTGACTCGAGAGCTTGTGTCGAGTTCGGGTCTGTCTTAGACAGAGAACCCGCGACTAGACAATCGGGATCCACTTTTGTCCTGCATGCAGACAGATCGCGGGGCGGCCCGGGCCAATGGTTCGGGAGGACTGTCCGGGAGATTCACTGCACAGTAGCTGCACATGCAGCGAACCGTACTTCGTATTGAGTTACCTTACGATTTTGCAACTCAGCTCTCACCAACCCATGCAAGCTGCTAGGTTAGGTTAGCCACTTCGTATGGGGCTGGCTGGTTTGTTACCGCCGGCCACCATCGATCAATAGTTAACGAGAGGACAATGAAGACATTGTTTGGTACCGAATGGGATCGGCGAGCAATTGTCAAGCATACCCTCGCCATTGCAATCCGCTTTTGGCGCTGCAGGTGACGGATATGTCGCTCTTGAAGCTGAGGTAGTTCGTTATGCTTGCGGTGGGGGTGGGTGGGTTGCGGATCAACTGCTCGAAGTGGTTAATGTTGATCGGATTTTAACTGTCACCTTTCACGAATTTATAGACAAGCTGAGGACTGCCTACCCATGACCACCTGATGATTTTCGTGCACGAGGAGTCGCTCTACTACCTAGAACTATGGAGCTGGCCTAGTATATTATACTTAAAAAACAATGCTAAAATTTACATTATCTAATATGCATTTAAATAAACAATTTAGTAGCACAAGATGTATTCATGGGAGTAATACTTCAAACGAATTATTAGTGAAATTAAGGTATTCAAGTTGTAATTAGAGGATGGCTGGCCCGGGGTTATGGAACATACCCACTCATAGAATATACTAGCAGGTACTTCGTGAGCATCTAGTGTAGGTCTTCCGTGGGTCAGGAAATGATCAGGTAGACATGGGTACCTGGTACCCAATCCTGAGCTGGTCGCATTGCTCATCTTTCACTTGCCGGGTTGTCCTCGCGAAGATCTGACTAATACTCATACGCATCTAGAGACTCTCGTCACAAAATGAACTATTCAAGCGATGTAAGTGGCTCTAATATTCTTTATTATCGAACGACTGCGTCTAATGTTCTGGAGCTACACTACCTAGATAGGAAATAGGAAACTAAAAGAACGAGCTCTCAGCTCTCAGCTCTCCACATGACCCCTGAAATACCGCCCTCTTGGGTTGCAACAATTTCCGGCTATCTCCGACTAGCTGGCATCCCCCCCTGCATTAGCTTAGAAGGGTCCATAAATCCGAAGACGAAGTGCAAGCAGGATGAGACCACAAAGTAATACTGGGACAATGAATGCCGCTACCCTCCATACAGCGTGCCGATGTATCCAGCGAAGGTTTCTGCCGGTGTTTGCGGCGCGGGCATCCAACAGGGTCAGCTTACCCTGTAGGCCAGCCTGGTATTCGACGTCGACCTTGTCTCCTGCGCCATGACGGCAGGAGAACGAGATCGGGCCGGTCTGATCAACTTGGCTGTTCGAGGGGCTCGCATCTGGGTCGATGGCGTAGACGTCGGTCTGCAAGAACGTCTTGACCTCACCCTCCCACTGCGTCCCGGCAAACCAGAAATTGATCAGCTTCTTGCAACCCTCGATGGCGTTCCGGGCGCCGATGATGGAATTGAACGAATCGAGGTTCTTGGGCACGGGAAGCGGTGCGTCTTCGACACCGTCGTAGTGCGAGTGTAGGTCGCTGTTTTGGCCCTTGTAGCAGTGGAAGTTGAGGACGGCACCCCAGTCACCCCACATACCGGGCTTGAAGACCATGTAGTTGTCGCTATCACGGCCGGCATACGCATCAGGATTCCTCAGTCGGCGTTGAGTGTGTCCGACTGCGTAAGAGTCCGTGATCATGTGTAGGCAAATACCGAGCGCCCGCCATTGGATATTGGTCGAGTTGTAGTTAGGCGTACTAGCCAGGATAAGGTCGCGAAGCGACTTGTTATCTGGAGGCGTACTAGTAGGGGTGAACCATTCCCCCAAGGCCTGCTTCAGCTGATCGGTCTCTGAAACCCCCTGGTTGCCGCAGGCGAGTTTGTACATGACCTCGAACCACTTGAGTAGCTTCCTCTGGGTTTCCGCTGGCGATTCGCCCAGTTTACCACCCATGGCATGGAGAAATTGGAGATCGCCATAGTGAGAGCGTTGAATCATGCAAGTAGGGGGCCCGGATACAAAGTCCTTATACCACTCAAGGCCGGTGCTGAATTGGTGGTTCTTCAGCGAATAATCGTCGAAAAGATAGCAAGACGGGTCATCATTCCACACGATACCGCGGAAATACTCCCATTGCTTATCGTTTAGGTTGTGATATGTAGTGCCTGTGGGCAAGGGCTTCTTGGATTGGATGAAGGCGGCGATGACAATCGTCTCGTGTATGGGCTGCTTGAAGGCTATGGGCCCAGCGCCATCGAACCCGATGTCGTACTGGGCCTTGAAGGGGTTCGTTGCCTTCGCATATTTCACGTTGGCAATGTTGTCAGAACTGCTGCCGAGAGGAAGCATGCTATGCGATTTGCTGGTGCTGTTGCTGTGCGAGCCCGTAACCTTGACGTCGACTTGCCCTACCCGATGTAAGCACGTATTCTTCGAAACGTTGCGCTTGGCTCTCTTACCATCGAACGGATGACCGCCTTTTTTGTACGGTAGAACACTCAGGTTGAACACATCAGGCCTGCTAGTTGTCGCCTTCAAGTAGTTGATGGACCCAGGCGATTGAGGGCAGGCGAACTCCAACTTGAAGCTTGGAGAATTTCCTTCAGTGAGAAGTTCGTACTCTACCCAGCCTTCAGAGCCTCCATAGACTTTTGCGAGTTAGTGCAACATTCTATACGGCGTATGGGTGGTGAGCTCACTGCTGGGGTCTTTGAGCTGGATCTCCTGGGTGGTTTGAGCATCAATCGTGTTGAGCGGCATGCCCTCAGGCCACACGCCATATCGGCCGGTTATGCCAAAGTCCTTGAGGCCAAAGTCTTCGGTCGAACGGTTGTTTATGGTGATATAGCACGAGAAGTCGATAATATTCTTATCGCCTACGGCGTCTTCCACATTATCAGAAGCCATGGCAGCCCAAGACCGAAAGATGATTTGCTGGAAAAGCGTAAGGACTGCACTGGTTCTCTTCTGGTATGGGAGGTTTATTCGAGCTAAGAACAGTTCAAGCGCTCTCTGTGCAACACCGTGTAGATCGAGGTTTGCGACCTTGTGAGTCCTGGCTGGTCCGAAAAGCAAAAAGGTGACGGGGGTAGCTGCATATGTCAAGGGATTCTGACCTAAATAGAGAGGTGAACTAAGTGCTTCAGCTGTAATACTGTTGCTACTCTTTGCAGAATGTAGAACTTTGCTCGGCATTTGAAACGCAATATTATTTAGGTGGCTTGAAATGATTGGCCTTCGGGAGCTACTCAGCTCGACACGAACATTGTGGCCGTTCTCGACCCCCTGAGGGGGTAGGACGAACATGCATGGATATTGCAGCACAGCTATTTTCCAGCGCCTGAATTAGTGTAGATGCATCGTGGTTGCAAGATTGTTGCTGAAAAAGCAATGAATGACGATCCGGCTAATCTGGGGTTAGTCTACCGCACAATGCGAACAGGTGGGTTTCTTGGCAAACTCCTTTGGAACGCGGGAGGATGGAAGGTATTAGTGACATTGGCGATAGTCTGGTACCGGGGGAGTAACATTTAACTTAGCGAAAGAGCGCAATCCATCCGATTGATGCTTTAATAGCCTTTGAGATGTACGATTCAACTGCCCAACCAATCAGAGAGTCTTAGGTGATCTTCAATAGCCTATTGCTTCCCACACCATCAATGCCATGCGTCCTCGGCTGTTATGGACGAGCTTAGTAAAGTAGCGAACCCTGTAGCCTGTGACGTGAATATGTGCTAGTCGGCGACCGCAACCGTTGACCTCATCCGATCACAGCCTAGCTGAACCCCCTCTCTCTGATTCCACCCACGGCGGGACTGTTCTACGCTCATTGCTTCCCACGCATGCCATTCCGAATGGCTGTAACATTTCCTTTGATGAAATGATCGGCACTTGTTTTGAACGAGCCCGCCGCTGCTTCCCGATGCATGTCTTGCTTCTCAATGCATATCCTGCTTCCTGATTCATGTCGTGCTTCCCTACCCATGTCTTGCTTCCCGGTCCATGTCTTGCCGACTGGCGATACGAGCGGAGGAGACCAATTTCACTCAGCGTCGAGGGTCAAGGGGAAAGAAAACATGAGGTGCCGGGAAAGGCATCCTGAGCTAGCACTGATTTTGATTAAAATGCATGAGTGGTTGCATTGAGTGAGTATTAACCTAAAATAGCTGACACTAATGGCAGACAAATTGAGGAAATTTTAAGTGAAAGCAGTCACAAGTTACTAGTCAAAGATACGAACCAAGTCTTTAGTATTCATCTTCTATCTCAAGCTAGTATCTGTCCACAATTGATATCAAGAGGTACGCGACATATGTTTAATACGGAAGGCGTAGACGCCTAATTAACCTCAGATCTTGAGCTCCTGAGCACGCAACTTGGGCTCGTCTGAATCCTCCAAACTTCCATATTCAGCTTCGAGCTCGTCGCGAGAGAGAGACTTTCCTGGGTCTCCCACCGCGCCGGGTTCGAACACAATCTACGATGTTCTAGTTAGTCACATGGTATCCAGAGCAAGATTGGTCAGAAATGGACTTACATAAAGGTGAGCATCGTTATCGTTACCCCACTCGACGAAGTCACCCTTACAATGCGCTTGGCTGGCGCAGACATTTGTACCGGGGCTTTGATCATGGAGAGTGATATCCGAGTTGGCTGGTCCCGTGGTCCATCGGCTGTTGGCGGAACCCGAGTAGGCGACGTCGCTTGTATATGACAGCGCCCACCAGCTTTGTTTGACAAAACAAGTCCAGGAGGAGTCGACGGCGACCTTGCCCAGGCTCTGGCAGGTGAGTCCTTGGTTGGTGACTGTCATGGACGCTTGAGAGCCGGAGAGCCGCATGCATCTATCGGCTGTAGATCCGGGCCCCCAGTTCGCAATGTAGGATTTGACGGGCTTCGCGTTATGCCAGACACATCCATGCACTTGGGCGGCTACATAAAGGGTCAGTGATATGCTCATGTAGGCTCAGAGACAGCGTGAACTAACCCCCTTTCTCTGCCACTGCGAGGCTACTGAGGGCGGCCAATACGAGAGCGAAACAGTTGGTCTTGGTATACATTTTGACAATGAGATTGTGATTAAAAGTGTCAACGATTTTCTGGAACTTAAGGGATAATCTGGAAGGACTGGAGTGATGAACATGGAATCCAAGAGGGTTGGAGACGGTCAGCAGTGACTCTTTATATAAACCGCAGAGGGACTATCCCATGTAATCCACCTGAGTCTTGTCTGAATCCGTGATATGAGACCACGGCTAACCCCGGTCAGTTCCACCCGGATACGCCTAGTATGAAGAACGTTGAGGAGGTATGCAAAGTCGCTGTGCCGAGGAAGTTGAATCAAATGAGATGTCGCTGCGTGAAGCTAACTTAGCTAGGAATATCCAAACTCATGCTGTGTTTATGATCAGCATGGGCGTGGATGTAGTATGTCACTTCATGCAGGATTCAATACTTCCTTCCGGGAACGCCGCCCGTTCCTTTTCGATCCGAGAAAACCCCTGCCTGTGTGTGTACTTTGATGGAACTTGTATTCTACAATCTAGGTACTTCGTACATCAGCTGTTTCTTTCACTCTCGTCACTGCCCCTAAATCGCATTCGCATCGAACGCGAATCAAACCTGAAAGATGGACGAGTCTATGACATGACGATTCGCAAGTGCTGACGATCGAATGAAATTGGGCTGCCGGTTCATGGAGGTCCCCATCATTGGATGAAATGGTGAGAGAAAAACGCTTGTTGAGAGGCCGGTGTGCTATGTAGATGGCATATAACTTTGCTCGTGAGCATATAACTGCCACGGTTTCCCCGGGTTTTGAGTTCATTCTTAGCACTAGATCATCCCATTCTCATTGAAGTCTTTGAAGTCTAAATACAAGTTCACTTCTAATACCTTTTACACCCTGTCCGCTGGTTGGAGACAAGGCAACGATGGGTGATGCAGGGCAATACCAAGGCTCGCAAGCCTTCAGTCACATCGTTCCGCAAAAGAACGAGTCCGTGAATCCTAACACAGGGTCACTGAACTACCAAATAACGCTGCTAGATCTTCGTGGCAGCAGGCCCGGCATCGAGTTGAGCCTGAAAGCGTTCTACAGCTACGGCGCGGCTGGGACATTTGGCCTGCCATCTAACTGGAGTCTCGATCTTCCTTATGTTCTTGACGGCAAAAGCGTAACGGCCAATGGGTACACCTATGCAATCGACTTCGAATGGACTGATGAGACGGGCCGTGCCTCTGGCCTGAAATATATGAACAACCATGGCATCAGTTTTGAGAAGATAACCCCTCCCCAGAATCTACCAGGAGGATTTCCTGGCCAGTACGGCTATCTGCTGAACCAAGTTGACGGGTCCAAGGTGTACTTTGATCTCAAGGGGAAGCCCTTGCTGAAATCGGATATCTATGACAATTTCATTTACTACAGTTACATTCTAGGAGCTGACGGAGGCGTTGGTTCCCAGCATGTTCTTCTGGATTTCATCCAAGACTCTTTGGGACAGAAGATCACCTTCGAGTATCAAGAATCCCACCAGTGGAGAATCAACCTTCCGAACGGCTTGTACACGACGGTCATCCTTTCTCCATCAGATGGTATTCTTTCCGTTCAGGACCCCGCAGATCTCACTACCACCTTCGTCTATGTACCCGCTCCCGGCGCCAGCAACACGAAGGTTTTGTCAACCATCACGTACCCAACAGGCCTATCATCAAGATATGACTGGGGTGTTGTTTCATACCTGGATGCAGGGGGCACCACTAGGTCTATGCCCAGAGTCAAGAACCACTACCAATTGGACTCTGAGGATAAGCTATACAGTACTGTTTCGTATGATCTCGGAGGATTCACCGGCGGGAACACTTATACCGGCGGATCTATCGGCCTCAGAATGGGTGGCGGTACGGACACGCTGATGGATGGGGACGGAAGTGCCTTGTCATACATGTGAGTTTTCCAATCCCAACCTCTTTGAGCTACCTGCTAATCCTGAGGAGATACGATGTGACCAGAACCTATAAAAGACAGGATGATACCGAGATAGCCAGGACCACCACGTACTTCAACAACTACCACCTGCCTGTCCAGCAAATCAAGTTCTCCCTTGACAATCATGGGCAATTTGTCGAAGCATATCAGACTACGTATGAGTATGATATTTCAATCGATAAAAGGGCCCGAACTACTGCGTACAACTACCCCAAAATCACCAAGTCCTTCAACAACACAAGCACGACTGGGGACCCTGCCTGGCATCTCATCACACAGACAACAGACAGCTACAATGAATACGGTAACTTGCTTACCAGAGAATCCAAGCTCGATGTCTCTGGCCGCGGCATGGTTACGCAGACGACGACAACAAACGAATATGTTACCACGTCTCGCAATATTCAGCTGGCAAGCACATCTATTCAACGCGATGATGTGACGAAATCTGAGGAGCGTACAGTGAACACTCCCACTGCTGACGGAAGGTCCGTGGCCTCTACCACATACTCCTTCGTCCCTGGGTCCGGCCAACAGCCCAAACCATGGACCAAGCATACATATGGCTACGACAGTCAAGGGAGGATCACCCAAGATACCCTGTCCTGGGCACCAGGGGCGTCGGTGCCCGATGGCACTATCACTACAGTGACGAACACAATGGCCTATAGTTTCCAAGGTGGCATCCTCACTCAAACAGCGAGTGATGCGGACAAAAACGCTACTGTTATTAAATACGACATGAGCAAGTACGGAGGACCAATGATGAGCAAGAAACTGCCTCTTGGCCAGACCGAATTGTTCGAGTACGATAATATCTGTAGGCTGACAAAACACACTGACGCCCTCGGCCATTCCACCACAACCGCCTACACAGTTGGGCCAAACGGCGGTACAGAAACTGTGACGTCGCCGAATGGCTACGTAAAGCTTACCAAGTACGATGTCTTGGGTCGCGAGATTGAAGTTCTTGATAACGGGGATCCGACAAAGCCGACATCCGCAAACGCCACGAGACTCCTGAGCCGCCAAAAGTATGACCCCCTTTCACGGGTTGAGGAGTCCACGGACAACCTAGGCCTGGTGACCCATTGCACGTATGATGCATTATCCCGCCCGCTCAAAGTCACAGACCCGAAACAAAACGTCACGAACTACAAATACGACGACGTGAACCTCATAATCGTCCAAGACCTCAACGGAGATATTCGCTCCGTTACTCAATTGAACGGACGCACAGAGGCGCTCAAGGTCACTACATACCCAGATTCGGGTGATACGCAGACTGGCTATTTCCTCGAGACGAATAACGTCTACGATGGAAACAAGCGGACTACCAGCACGACTCTGGTCCAGAAGTCGAATTCAGCAGCTGATGTTACGCTCGAGAAGGTGGACATTGAGTATGGCCCCCAGTCTACCGTTTCCTCGCGCACCGTGGCGGGCTCGGCGGATGGGGGCAACGATGTCGTCAAACGTCAGTTCACATACGACCTGTTTGGCAATACGTACACCTGGGTCAAGGATACGACGTACGCCAATGGCAAGAAGTACCAAGTGAAAGGCCCGATCAACGTATACGACAATAACAGTCGACTTGCCGTGGCAACCAACCAGCTTGGCCAGAAAGAGGAGAACCACTATGACGCGAATGGCTGGCTGAAAAGCACGGTGCGATATGATAAGTCAGAAGTGAAGTACACTTGCGACAATGTTGGTCGGTTTATCACCACTACTTATCCTGCGAGCTCAATCGTGGTCACTTACGACAGCGATGGGCACGTTACTCAAGTGAAGGACGGAAGCGACACCATCAAGTATGACATTACCCTGGATGGCACTCTTGCGAAGACCACCTACAGTGACGGCCTCACGCAAGTCAACACCCTTGACAAGTATAGCCGACTTGCAACACAGACAGACGTCTTTGGTGTTGCCCGGACAACAGAATATGATGACTTGGGTGAAATAAAGCGTAAACTGTGCAAGCAGGACACAGTAACCTACAAGTACGATACGGTCAATCATAGCAAGGGCCAATATGTTGGCTTCGAGCTCAGTGGTGGACGATCTTATAAGAACGCGATCAAGTATGATGGCTTCAGCCGTATCAGGAGCACAACGGCTACAGATTCGAGTGACAAGACCCTGCTCAGCTCCACGTACACCGTCGACGGGAAGGGGAAAATCGTCAAAGTTGTGACCAGCTCGACCGTTGCTCCAGACCTGAACGTGGATCGTACTATTGCCTACGACGGCATCGGCCAAGTCGTATCCGACAGCCATCCCGCCACGTCCGAGGGCAAGCTCACGTATACGTACGATGGCAACTCTAACATCCTGTCCACCACCACGACTGGTGGCACGACTACCGAAATGACGTACAATAAGATCGACCAGCGTACGGATTCTGGATTTGCGTACGATACGCTGGGGCGACTGTCCACAGACAAAGATGGCCGGGTGTATAAATTCGACGAACGAGACCGCTTGTTCTCCGTGCAGGCCAAAGACGCGGCATCGGGCTTCGAGTACCGGGCAGACGACTACCTCGCTAAGCGCACAGGTGCCTCAGACACGATCGAAATGTACTACAACAGCGGCAAGGTCAACTCGCTGGCCGTCACGAAGACTTCCCAGGCGACTGAGAAGACGAGCATCTTCACCGGCACCAAGGCCATCCTGGCAAGCTACACGGACCAGAAGTCATCAGACTACTTCTTCGACTCGGTGAACTCTACGGCACTGCTCGTGGGGCAGGACAGCAGCATGTCGATAAAGTACGACGCCTACGGGGAGGAGAAGTCCTCCTCGACCTCCAGCGTCGGCCCGAGCTCGAACTTCGGCTTCGGGCAGGAGTTCTACGACGCGACGAGCGAGCTGGTGTATCTCCGCTCTAGATACTACAGCCCCAAGATCATGGGGTTCATCTCCATGGATCGCAACCACCAGGAGAACCGCTACGCGTACTGCGAGGGCGACCCCATCAACAACTTCGACCCGCTGGGAGAATCGTGGGAGGCCGTCGTCGGCGGCACGGCGCTGGTCGTCGGCGCCGTCATCGGAGCCGTCGTCACGGCTGGCGTGGGCCTGGCCATCGAGGCGAGTCTCGGCGCTGCTGTCGGCGCGATAGGGCTCAGCGAAGTGGCCGCGGCCACGGCATCGTCCGTGATCGGGGTCGCGGCCGCCTCAATAGGGGGGGCGGTGGGCAACGTTGTCGGGGGCTATGTCAGCGCCACCCTCCAGGGTCAAGACTATACCGGCATGAACGCCCTCGTGGATGCACTTACTGGCGCCGCCGGCGGCTCTGCGGGCAAGATGTTCGAACCCACGGCCAAGGCGTGGGCATCCACCCTCACGTACGGCGAAAAGGGGCTGTCTAAGCTTGCGCAGGAGGCCCTCGTCGAAGGAATGACGGGAGCCGTCAACAAGGGCACGCAGGCGATCGTCAGGCCGATCCTGCTGGGCGAGCCGATCAACCCGCTGAAAGTCGGGGCTTCCATGCTCATGGGCTTTGGCGTCGGGGTGGCCAAGACGTATGCTCTAGACAAGGTGAAGGTGCAATATCGCGAGGTGTCGCCGCGTGTCAAGGCTGCGGCGCGGCAGTGGCTTGGACGTGTCCGGGCCAAGATCCAGGCGGCTAAGATGAAGGATATCGACATCTACGCTGCCGGTGTCGTGGGCCTTGCCGCCTTCGGGGGTCTGGCGGGGGGGCTCTCGGGTGCGGACAACGAGGTTGCTAGTCTGGCGAATTACGCTGTCAGGCCTAAGTTTGAAACGTTGAGTCTGAAGTCGGAGAATCTCCCACCATGGATAAGCGAGATTTGAGGCGAGGAGATTATGGCCCTTGTTATTTTTCACTCTCTCCACGGATCTGATGAGACCACGATGTATCTTTTCTTGTATTCTCTCACTGAACGTAGTCAGTCATTACCTCAATCCCATACTATAATGGCAAGCAATAGCCACCTCTGCAATCTTATTTTAATGGTATTACTTACGGGCACTTTTCGTATGTAGCCCAAACTGCTGTGGCCATCACTCCGATATACATAATATTCGGCCGCCGCCGAATTGAACTATCGCCTGTGAGGAATGCCGGCATATCGTCAGGCGCTATAGCACGCTGTTGGTAATATGATACAGG
This sequence comes from Nemania sp. NC0429, assembly GCA_022578495.1. Lineage (NCBI taxonomy): Eukaryota > Fungi > Ascomycota > Sordariomycetes > Xylariales > Xylariaceae > Nemania > Nemania sp. NC0429. The sequence goes on from MU392250.1 coordinate 102,291, forward strand.
GCAAGTATTCGGCCATGTAGGCTCATGTCAGATCAACTATGGGCTGCAATACAGCGGCTGTATGTTCATGTGTCCTTGCCATTGGTTGCTCCTTATCATAATGCAGCATGTGCCTGGGTGGTGAATGGCTTCGAAGAGCTTGGATTAGGAACCCTTGTCGAGGTCGCATGGTGCCCTGGCCTCCTTCCAAACGCGAGCTCTCCTTTCTATGCATGCATCTCTCCTTTTCAGGGCTTACGCAAATTGTATGCAGGGCACCTGCGTCTCCTCGGCATGTCAGCCGCCCATAAGGGCCTAGCCATAGACCAAGCTTTGACTAAGTGGACAAGTAACTCAAACGCCGGGATACTGATTTCGATGGAACTTCTAAGAATAGCCGCCTATGTGTTTCATATACTCAGTTATAAGAGCTACGATAGACGGGGTCATAGGACTAGAGTCAATTTATGTATGGCACGAGTGTAAGAGGCTCCGGCGACATGACCCCCATTTGTTATCTCCTTTATCACTTCTGGTGCTATAATCTCACTGTTTGATGTTTGGGCCCTTGTGTACCTCCTCGGTAAGCGAAACGGTCAAGAGCCTTGCAGCAAATAAGCATGCCATACTTAAGTGATGACCAGTCTAGGCCCATCAGAATGACTTGCCTGCCCCCGTACAAATTCAAGGGAAAAGACGACTTGAGTCAACCCCCCACACGTCTTCCCAAAGCAGTGCTAGGTATAATCCCCCCACGGGCATGAACCTCCTAGGTGAAAACTGCTGACTGAGCAACAGCTTCATAGTTGATTTTGCAAAGAAATCCTCGTTTGCGTTGAAGTAGATACCACTATATACTTGTAAAGTATTGTTGAGATTACAAGAAAACAGCTCTTTTATTCTGGCCCCGACCTTCGTACTCAATTAAGAATACCAAGGTAATAGGAACCTTTACACAAAAGCTATGAGATGTGTGTGGGGTTAAGTACCAGCTACAGTATCACCCCGCCTCAGATTTTAGCGTAACCGGCTTCCCCGCGACCTAATAGTAGCGCTAGTGTTAGCGCCGGCACTTCTGATTGGCCAACGACAATCATGGTGAACTATTCCTTTTGCCCATGCACACACTTTGAAAAACACCAGTCTTCAACATGAGGATGCATTCTGGATTTCTCCATCCCAATCTAGGAAAACCCTGCATTAAGTCTTTTGTTTTTGTCTTTCATACTTTTTAAAGGCTGTTTCTTGCTGTCTATTGATAGGGACTCTGAGCACTTACACTACTAAAGCTACAACTAGTTAATCCATCCCTATGATTACTACCTATTAATACGTATGTAATCGACTTCACGGCCCGAGTCCTCGTATTGATGATATCCGTACAAGTGGTACTGCGTAGCAAGCACATTCTCCACACATACACCCGCCTCACAAGTGACAGCCTCAATGCTACTTCGCTGCCTTGTTGGTTCGCGCACCTTCATCCCCTATGAGTTGTCGCGCATAAGCCTCTTCTCTTCCCCTTGCCCTTTCGAGCGACTGGTTCTGGACTCTTTCATTCGCGCGCCGACTATGCTAGTCCAATGAACCCATCATCAAGCAGGCTGTGATCCGTTGCACCTGCTTCGGGACCGAGGATGGTCAGCCAGATATACTCCGTCCTCCTTTAACCAATCTTCTTTTCCATTCTGGATATTGCATCTGCCCTCTCTGTCGCCCGTTTGCCGATCCCCAAGTTTTGACATCTCACGGCACCGCAGCCTACTGGACTTCTGAAGTGCTGTCAGTGTGCATGGGTGCCAAGTCATGTACCCCGATCCTGCCAGCAATAAGCGAATCAATGGGATCGAATTCAAAGTGATTTGTTGGGGGTACTTAACCTAAGTTGTCCATATTATTACGTATATTATGCATAAGTAGGTATGGCCATTTGTAGGTAATATGTGAGCAGGCTGAGGTGCCTAACCTACTTCTTTAAAGACAGAACCTATCTCAGACACCGAGGCGGATTTGGCTGCTGTGTTTAATTCTGCGCAGACTCCGCATGTGTGCATATAATGCTACTAATATATGCAAGTACTTACTTGCTCTATACAGTATTTGACACCGAGCAGAGCCTCATTTCTCTCGGGGTCAACGGCAACCGGCATCATGAGCGTTATCATCCCCCCACCCCACAGCAGTACCATCGGGATACCTATTACAGGTCAATCTTACAACAGAGGTGACTAAATCATAATGAATACCAGATAATAATACTATAAAAACGGTCCTACGGGTGTACTGAATGCGCAGGATTATTAAAAGTATATAGTCCTTTGACTACATAACGACATAGCAGCTCAATTGCGATGTCGTAACTTGCATGACCGTATGTACAATCTCATCTAAACTTCCTGCCCCTCGAGAATTTGTCGGAAGATCTCATAGTTGCCTTGGTTCTTGGGATCATAGACCGCGAAACAGATATGAGTCCAGCGGTTTCCAGCGAACTCGTTTTCTCGCAGAACTGACAGCCAACAATGAGCGACATCTTCAGGCGGGTTGCTAAAAACGCCACAACCAAGCGCCCCGAGCACAAGCTTGGAATGTTCATGCTTCACCGCCATCCTGAGGGCCAGTCTCATTTTCGCTTTCGTCATGTCCCGGTCCTGGTCGTGGCGGAAGACGGACTGGGTGTTCCAGGGCCACCCCGCGAAGCCGGTGCCGGACCGGCTCTCGAAGTTGAAGAGCTCGGGATTCTCTAGAGCCGCGACCGTTATCACGCTAACGACGGGGAGTTGGTCTGGCTCTGCCGGTATTCGATAATGGCCCGACTGTAAGTCTTCCCGGAAAATAAGCACGTACGGGCTGTAGAGACCTTCGTCTTCGCGCAACGGGTACAGCCGGGGGTGGAGGCTGCGTGCGAGTGAGCTGCGATAGCAGATGGCCTCCTCTTGGGCTAGAGCTCCGTTCAGCCATCCGCCGCCGGGTTTCCGGCTGTTGGCGAAGTTGAGCACGGCAGGGCGGCTTTGGTCGTGTAAGTGATAGCGTTCATCCGATGCCATGAGCCGTATCGCTGCATTAAGGGTGTCTTCGTTCGTCACCTCGATCGCGACTGGCCGCGCGTGTTGAGGTGAAAGAAGTGGGATCGAGTAGCGTAAACTGGCAGTGGAGAATTTTATAGACTGTTCGGCATCTCTTTCGGTCCGGAGTTCTTTTAGTAGTTTTGGCACAATGTGAGAAGTATCCTGAGCGACTGCTCTGAGTGCGTCACGGAGCGAAGAGTTCGCCATAGAATGGTGTCGTCTTTGACGCGGCGAATGCCCTCTCATGTCTGGAGCGGTGCGGGAGAGGGACGGTCTGGTTCTCTCGTGGTGGTGTCTCGATCTTCTGGGAACTGGCATTGCAGAAGCCGAGTAGAAGGTGTCTGTATAATAAGCAAGGATCCTTCCTGCTGCCCATTTGTTATAACCGTCTCCTCAGATGTATCCAATAGGCTACGCCAGGAGGTACTTAGCCATCTCCAACCACCGGCTGTCCAACACGTGGCTACACTACCAGCATTTTCAACCGTGATACCTGTCAGCAGTTGCTGCCGGCCTCCTGCCTTCTCTACGACGCTAAGAAAAGTGCACTTTTGTTGAAAGGAAGGAAGGATTCAATATAGCTGCAGCCCGTCTTGGTCCGGGGTCCAGACCGTAATATCTTATCTTGGGCCGCCATTTTCACTCCATTGTCACGCCACAATCGCGGCAACGGCTTCTAAAAAGAGACGGGAAGAGAGGAATGTCACATTGCAGTTTGAAAAATGAAGCGGACTGCAGGCTCGGCGTTGCCAGAGATAGCGAAGTAAGCGGATTGTCCGAATGAAACCTTGTCTAAATGCAGCACGGCTCACCTACCAGCACACTCTATCCTATGAATCTATGACAGGGTTGGAGAATAAAGCATGGGATTTGAAAAACGGACACGAGAGACCTTGGGGGTATCATGCTTTGCAAACAAGTAACCGAGGCTTATAGAGCACTGGTGAGGAATATATTAGGTGTAGTGTTTTATATCCTCGTGAGCTTCAAACGGTCGACTTTTGATCTTCAACTCATTTCCCTGCACGTAAACCAATTCATCACGCCCAACAGAATCACGATGGTTGTAGTAAGTTCGATAACCCGAACTTGTTCTAGATTCGCCCTAAAAGAGCCGTTAGTCAATGTACCGCGTTTCTCATGACTGCTGGCAATATAAGCGATGTAAGTAAATGTTGATGTTGACCGTGGCTGTTGATTATAGATAGTGACTAACCCATGTCAAGACAAGCACCATTTCCTAAACAGCTGGACCCACGAGGATAAATCTGCCGATGTTAAAGAAGTATATCTGGCTAATGAGAGCGACCTCGACCGATCCCACCGCGGATCGCGGTTTAACAAGTACCTGTATGTCCCGTTTGCTGCCGGTGGTGTTCAGTTGCTGACAGACCGCCTAGGGATCAAAACGGCCAGGAGTGTGATGAATGGTTTCATGGAACACAACGTGCTTGTTATGTTGGGGAAGCGGGTTCTTATCTGACGTACTGCTACAACCCGGAATGTTACCTCTGCTCCATTCTGCGGTACTCATTTGACGTGAGACATGCCTGTAAGTATAAATATCATGGGAGAATTATCACACATTAAATCAGCGCGCCGTTACCGTCTTCTACGACAGGAGGCTATAAGCCAAAGGCTATAAGCCAAACTAACGGAAGTTTCAAAAAATAGCGGATAGTGCTATGTTCGGACGCGGGATCTATACAAGCCCTTGCTCATCCAGTGCGTATACTACTCCCAGCTACTTAACTTGCTCTTTCTAACACCATACACTGGCAATGGGCTATGGCTGACACGTATGCTGGCAGAGTCGGACACCTATGCGAAAAACCATCACATACGCAGCCACAAACACGCCATCCTGATCTGCCGGGTCGTTTCCAATGCCCCGCGAGAGATGACAGCGGCAGACCATTCACTGAGCTCGCCCGGACACGGCTATGACTCGGTATGTAAATCTGAAATTGCGATAGCTCCATTCAGCTAATAGCATGCCGTTCAATAGGTGAGAGGCCTCACTGTAAGCGAAGGGGGGTCACTGAATTACCCGGAGGTCGTTGTGTATCGAAATGACGCTATCATTCCTATCGGGGTGATTATTTATACCAGAGAGGGATGGTCTTAGGTAGACGTGATGACCAACGCCCATATCATCTCGTTTGGGATATAGGGTCAACGGCGTATCGTGAAGCGACGTGAGGGAACTAGTTTCAGCTAGCTTCGTGGAAACCACCAGGCATTACACCGTGACACTGCCAGTAGTAGCGTATTTTTGCATCGAGTGAGTGAGTAGGACAGGCAATTTGGATACGAACTGATGACAATGAAGAAATTGTGAGATGATCAAAGGAAACAACTATAATGGAGTAAAATTTAAATTGAAGGTGACGTATGCCCCTGAAATAAGCATCCCCTATTATAGAGTACAAGCCGTAAGCAGCTTGAGCGCTGGCCCTGCTTGAATTGGCAGCGAAAGCACCGTCTTGGGGAGCGTGGGTTGTAAAGCTTCGCACAAGGTGGCTGTGCAGCAGGTCCCTGCAGGCTTGTAGAGGCCACCTAGGACTGGTATCCAATCCAATCCAATCCATGACATCCCCTCACGGCACAAGTGTCAAGGTATTCCATTGGTTCGCTTGTGTGCCATTGCGCTGCCTGGAGCGTCCATCACATTGATTTGGTCACTGTAAACATGCCGCCAGCCTATACCTGAGCACTCATTCATCTAATGACGACTGCGTTTCATGGCGGAGGTCGTGGGTACTGTTGCGAGTGTCATTACGCTCATAGGGTTGCTCAAAGGATGCATCGACGCGTGTGAACTCATCCGCGCCGCAAAGGACTATCGGGCAGAGCTGGAAAGGTGTGATCTGAAGCTCGCATTGGAACAATGTCGCCTAAAGACGTGGGGGAAGAGTATGGGGCTTATCCGGGATGGGGATGCGCAAAAGGGGCACAATCTCCTGGAGCATTTTGAGTTCCGGCATGTTGTCCAGGAGGCACTCCAGCAGATTATCAATCTGCTCACCAACTCGGATCGCCTGAGTAAGAAATACGGTGCTCAGAAGATGTCGGGAGAACAAGCCACTCTTCCCGGCCCGGACTCGTGGAGGTCTTCAGCAGCCTTCAAGCTCACTACGGCATTCAACCGACTGAGGGTCCATGAGACCATCCGCGACCGGACTAGCAAGGCGGTGAGGACGTCTGTCTGGGTCTTTTATGACCAAAAGAAATATGCAACATTAATTGAAGAGTTGCGCACCTTGGTTGACGCGGTTGAGAACGTGACGCGCGATATCGTAACCCGAGAACAGCAAAACCAGCTCTTCATCTCGCGCCTCAACACTATCTCGGATGTCAGGACACTCAACATGCTCACTGAAGTGTGCGAGGTTGACCATCCGGCATTCTCGGACGCTGCTTCCGTCCGCGCCGAGGTCATCTCCTTTTCTACGACACGCAAGGGGGACGTGAGCGACTGGATCAACAATGTCACCAGCGACTCTGACGAGCGCCAGACTGAGCTCCCAGATGACGTAGAAAATTGGGATCTGGAGGATTTCAGGCGTCAATATTTGGCACTGTTGAACATCCATGCCACCAAGTCGCGCACCAAGGCGGCCATGGCAGATTTATTTGGAAACAGAGACATTGGCGGCGCAAGTGACGGCGATGGCGGTAGTAGGGATGACGATGAGGATGACGATGTTGACGACGATGAGGATGACAATTTCGACGACTATGATGACGATGCCGACATCGATGATGATGACATGAACATTGCCCAGGCCCAGGCCTATGTTAATGAAATCAAATCTCGCTTTATTGAGCGGCCGGAAATATACCGCCAGTTTCTAGAGATCTTGCAATCTTATCAACGTGACCTGACGCCTATTCAGGATGTCTATGGCCAGATCACGAGCCTATTTGAGTCACAACCAGATCTGCAGAAAGGTTTTAAGAGGTTCCTCCCCGGGTCGGCCAATCAGACTGGGAAACAGGATCAGCGGCCAGAGAGCCCATCGAATCAAGAGACTGAGGAATCGATGACCGATATCGATATCAGAATGCGGGCACTGCTCTTCAGCGTACTCAAAAATAGTAAGTGGTCAGTGCATGTTCATTGAATATGACGCGTACTAACCACAGTATACGGAAACAGGCGATGACTTATCTCTTGTGAAAACGACACCGCCAGTGGGTATCGAAGGGTTACCGGTACTCCAAGACGCTCTAGATTATTTAGATCGCGTCAAGTTGCAGTTTGCAGACAACCTTGATCGCTATCACAAATTCTTGGACACCTTGTTAGAATTTAGGGCGGGACGACTGGACACGATAGAAACCATTTCCCAGGTCAAGACCTTATTAGCCGGCCACCAAGAGCTTCTCAGTGATTTTGCAACCTTTCTTCCACCTAGATATTCCATGGAAGACGAGAGCGATCATTCCGACACGCAGACATCGACTTCTACAGCTGACGACGGTGCTATGGCCGTTAACACAGTGGTGCCGGACACGGCTGCCCTCTCGGAAATCACTGCGGGCCTGGACATGAACGACGCCGAAACGCTACGATTCTACACGGAGCTGTCTATGTACAAGTACAGCATGCGCCGTGACACGCTGGTGTTGTCGGCGCAGCTAGGGCTCGAGTCGCGGGGCCGGGTCGTCGAAATGACCGAGCGCCTCGGGCTTGCGCATGAGGAAGTCATACTGAAAAGTAAAAACGTACAATTGTTGGTCCGTCGACGCCAACATGTTACGGGCGATGACGATAAGGACGATAAGGACGACGCCGACGACGATGGCCACGATGTTAGATTTGAGGTCGAAGAAAGTAGGGGTGAACAAGCCTCGAATGGGTTGAAGGAAATGGAGTTGGGTACTAGACGGAGCTAATTAAGCTAATGTAACACACTAGACCTAATTTAGCTTTACAGATCCAGGAACGTGGTTCTGGTCTCCCTATTTAAACCCGGGGGCTACAGTTTATTATTTCCTCCTTTACTACTTACGCATACCGTGAGCCTTCTTTTGTTAGATCCAAGCCAATTGAGTTCAAGTGTGCCGATTGACTATCTGCGCGTCTCCTGTTACAGCTATGTCTTAACCACCTTATCGAAGTGTTGATCCTACCACCTCATTAGGTACCATATACGAGTCGGAATATCCTAAATCCGTACCTACTTGGTCTAGTTTCGAACCGGCTTTAGGTAGTTTTGACACGCCGTCGTTCCGAACGTGGGAAAGCAGCGTTTAGTGGCGTTTAGGCGGACATATCAAGGATGTCATGGTGTTGATCTACCGACCAACTACTATTTCGTAAATGGTAGATATTTCCTTTCCGCGCCATTCCTTTCAACATCGCGATATTCGTAAACCTTTGACTTGAACGCGCCGCGAAATTGAGCAACCCAAGTCTCATTTTTCCCTACGCATAGAAGTGAATACGAGCATTTGGCGTCCCGATCATGCCAGCCAACAATACTCTCGAGGTACGACGCGTCGGCAAAACCGCGACGCATTCGCAATGTCTCTTAGAGGCACACTGCTGACCGCGCCCACAGGCTAGGCGCATTCTAGCCGAACGGCTCGGCAGTGCTCTGAACCTCAAACCGGGGAAGGTGGAAGAATTCAAATACTTCTGCACCGCGGCCAGCTATTTCCGACTGCCCGACCACGAGGGTGGCATCGTGATGCCGGGGAGTAAGCATTTCCGGAGGGGTAAAGAGTTCACGTATAACGACGTGCCTTGGAAAGCCATCTTGGAAGCCGCCGAGTCCAGGATCGAGGGGATGGCGGATGTCGATGATAGGACCAGAGTCTTCGAAGAGGTCATGAGAGGTATGCCCGGCCGTAAGAACATACCGGAATGGGCCAAGCCCCCAGTAAATCCCAATGCAAAACCCAAAACGCCCTATTCTCTATACAGGGTATGTTGAAGCACCCGCCTTGCGCCTGATGTTTTTACGGATCCGCTCATGGTACGCAGACGAAAGAGGGCGAAGAACCCCCGAGCAACGCGCAAATGCTCGAAGAATTCGGCGAGGCGGCAGGCTTAGACGACAGCCGTCTTAGTTTCGTGAGCGGGCAGATCACCTGGTGGGATGCGATGGGCGATGAGAACAGACCTCCGTTTTTTGGATCCGCGAAGCGCAACCATATCGCCGCCGCATCCACTACCACATCGGACTCCCGTTGGGGCGTGACGGGCGGGCGGCTAGGTCGCGATCATACCTTCGCGGACGTCCCGAGCCACTACGCGCGTGACTGCCTCATGAATTACACAATCACTCAGCTAGACTCCGACAAGCATGACCGAGTCTTCGCGGCTCTCTGTCCCGACCTCAGTCAAGATGAGATTGCAGCCTATAGCAAGTGTATCGTCAAGGACAAGTCGGGTACTAATCCTGAAGACGGGGAGAGTAAGGACCGTGCTACCCGAAAGCGTGATGGCAACCGTGGTACGAAGCGCGCGGGCCAGGGTGGTGAGCATGCGGGAAAGGAGACGAAACGGCCAAAGGCCCCGGATTCTGAAGCTCGAAAATTGCGCCCGAGACCAGCCTAGATGTAATTGACTGTTAGACCGTCGCGCACCGCCCATCACGATGAGTGTGTACTTTTATCACATGTATTATACTCGTGCTATACTCGTACCTAATATGTCAGCAGATCCATTGAAGACTGCCATCTTGAGAAGTATTTTCTTTCCCCTTTTTCGTTCATATCTATAAATAATTGCTGAGCATCATATTGAGGGCGACTCATACAAGTCCTGCGTTTAATACATGCAGCGCCTCTGGGGACTCGTTATTCGAAGTGGTGTCTGCGAGACCTTCTGTCTCTAAGCTTCAGGTTTTGATGACCGTCAAATTAAGTGAACCCGACCCAAGCACTCTGTACCGTTTGAATCTGCGGTCGCGAAGTCAGCATTTTGGAACGAAGGGAGAAACAGCCCGGAGGCCGAGTCGTCAAGCGAGTTTCGTAAGCCATACCCAAGTAGTGTTGAGCGCCTTCAGGTCAGCCAGGCCCAGGTTCGACGCGTCGCGAGAGACCTCGTTCCTCAGGAGCTGGATAGCGCGCTGCACGCCGTCGACGCCGAAGACGTTGGCGAACATGAACGGGCGACCGAGGCCAACGGCGCGCACGCCGAAGGCCAGGAGCTTGAGGATGTCCGATCCGTAGCGGACGCCGCCGTCCGCGTAGACCTCGATCTGCCGGAAGATCTCGGGCGCTTGTACGTAGATCTCGTGGGCCACCTCGAGGGCCGACGGGCTCGTTTCGAGCTGGCGCCCGCCGTGGTTGGAGAGGTAGATGGCTGCGACGCCGTTGGCGACGGCGTCTCTGGCCTCGTGGACGTTGGTGATGCCTTTCAGCACGATCGGGAGTTTTGTCATGGTGCGGAGGGTCTTGTAATATTCCCACTATGGAGGCACGTGAGGTCAGCGAAAGTCTTTGTGCGCTTGGATTCGCCGTGTCTTTACAGTTACGTTCAGGTAGCCCCGATTCTCACTATTCAGCCATTGTCAGCAGGAGGTCACCAGGGAAGCAGGCGAGACGAGACGTACGTGACGTCGAAGCCGTAGCGAAGGCCCCTTATCCTCGAGCCATATGACTGCGTGTCGACCGTCAAGATGACGCCCAGAGCGCCCACCTTAGCGATTTCGTCGAGATTGGCCTGGTCCTCTTGAAGCGTCGGCGCGCGGTAGAACTTCAAAAGGCGGTATTAGTAGAATCTAACGGAAGAAATATGAACATTCGATCACCTGCTGAAATAGAACCTGGCCAGGGGCCTTGAGCGCATGAACCTCCTCAATGGAGAGGGAGGCGAATTGAGATCTCTACTTGCTCAATTAGTAGAGGCTTGATTTGGCAATTGACAAGCGAGCATCTCACAGCGTATAGGATGCCCTCGCGACCAGCAGCCTCGACAAGACCGGCCTCGCCTTTTGGGTGACCATAAAACCCGCGAGACGCCGGTGCGATAAAGAATGGGAGGCTGAAGTTGAAACCCAGAATCGAAGTACTAAGCCAAGGTTAGCGACATTGACTGATGATCGCAGGATGGCAATGCTATAGCCGGTGAATACGCACTGCAAGCTGGAGTTTAGCGCAGTGACGTCCTGCATCTGCCTCGGAATGAAGCGGTAATTCGCAAAGACCTCCATGTTGTTGCGGTATGAACCTTCACCTCCGGCCGCCTGGCGATCTGAACGAGTGTCAGTCACGCAAGGAACGTGGAGTGGCGGAATATCGTCGCAGGCATACAATAAGTGTAGTTGAGGGCAGGCAGGTAGTTGCGCGCGGCCCAGTCAAAGTCATGCAAACAAACCATATCGGTGAGTTTTGGCAGAGCGCCAACGGCGAGATCCCCGATAGTGCGATCAAGACCCGTGTCCGGCTCCTCGAGGAACGGACGCGCCGCGTGGGCGGCCGTCACAATCAGTGCTGTGATGATCCCGAATGTCTTCATCTTGGACCAGCTTTCGCCCAAGTCATTTACCTACGTTGAGTGAGTGAGCCGGAGACAGCAGAGGGACAAGATAAGATTTCTTGTCCCTAGCTACACATACCTATTAATCCAAGCCATTAGAAGTAATTATGCCGTCAGTATCCATCTCCTTACCCGCACTACTGACGTCCGACAGCAGCATACGGTATACCTTCGGCACATGTCTCCAAGATGAGCTAGCAGTCTCCATGTCGTCGCATACAATACCCACGGGCCATACGACGCTCAGGCGAAGCTTTTACAAGCTTTCACAAGCTTTCTGGTGCTAGGCGCGGGGTTCCTATTTGCAATTGCAGACTAGCGACCGTGAGTCCCTGCCAAGATCTCCATGACTTTCCCATACAGGGCCGTGTCCTAACTAGATATATGTACTTCAATGCCCCAATTGGCAATAGTGCCCCGGAAATAAGCAATCATTAGGAATAACGATACTGATCTGGTATGGTAGAGTAGCATTGCATCATCTACATAACGAGAAATCTTCAAGCTTTCTCCGCTGCGAACGCCCGCGTATAAAGGAAAATTGCGGCTCTCATAGTTCATCGCTCCCAGCTCCCAACGCCGAGATACCTGCGATGCACTTGGACATGATTGTTATTTCTCGCCGTGAACGGCATCGGATAGCTCACGTAGTCGGCACCGGGTCCGGGTTCGCCCGGATTTGTCATGATCTGGAATCATGAGGTTGCGATGCAAGCCTCAATCTCGTGATTTATGGTCGGGGAAGTATCCCGTGCTGCCAATCAGCGTACGGCTCCCCTGGAGCGACCATGATCGATTTCTTATCGTCGATAAGAGATCAAAAAGTGCTGACTTCGCATCCCTACATGTACAAGTAGATTTACAGTACAAGGTAGTCAAAACAATACATTCCATAAGCATTAATCATGCCTTAATGCAAATGCTATCTAGTATCTTATCGAGTATTTTATCAGGTAATTTAGCGCCTAATCAACAGGTGGATTCTCAGTACTTAGGGCCCATAGGGCGACGGGCCACCACGGCAGATGAAGCTATTCAGAAGGTAGTCGGCGACTCGGCGACTTTGAGTGCTACTCGTTACAAGTGAAGAATAGAACAACTATGTGCCACACTCGCATATCAATTGGTTAGCCATGTATTTATGTCACGATACTATATATGCAACTGCAGACAATCAAGTGTCCGACTTGATTACGTTCTACTTTTAGTAGTGTACCGGTTATAGCGCTGCAGTTCTATGTTGGGACAGTTTGAATCATGTCAGTTGAAAGATCCATTCAAATCAGTCAGAGCAAGTCAAAGGCTGTTGTCAACTTGTACGACAGCAGACGCCGTAGCTTGTCACTCCCAGTCTCGGGCGCTGTAGCCTCGAGATGGCCTACCTTTCTCCCGATCCCTTCCGATGTACTGTACCGGGGCTTGTCGCTCTTATTTTTAGGTACTGTCCATATTATGTAAGCCCGATCCGCGCCCGTCGCAGCTAACCGTCTAGTTTACCCTTACTTACGTATCTGTCCATCCTGTTCCCAGACGCGAAGACATCAAGTCTGTCGCGGTGTGCTGTGATGCCAGCGACTTTGTGGCATTTTCCGTCTCAACGTAATATCACGTAGGTCGCATTGGAAGTCGGCGGTGGAGGATGTTCTAGCTGCAGCGTCCCGAAAAGTTGTTACACCGAATCCTTCGCGTCTTGTTCGCGGAATTAATACCGGTATGGCGGAGAGGGTCCCCGCCGGGCAGGACGAACAACAACAACAACAAAGCACAAGATTCAACTTCCAATGACTAACCTCAATTATTACCACGTGAAGTTACACAACTCCATATCTACAGATTTTCAGGGATAGAACAAGCTGCCCGCATCGCCATATTAGGGAATAAAAGGGGGAATAACAAGCTCAAAAGGCAATATAGATAGTGGTATTTTAGAAGAAGATGAGCGAATATGTTTTCACTCCCACGCATGAAGTTCTTTCCAATGTAGTTTATCTTCCCTTTGCTGCACTGGGGGGCTCAGCTGATGGGTTACACAATCAAGGACGACCGCATCGGCATCTTCTGACTCAGGGCCCGTTCGCGAATACAGATGCAAATCTGGTTTATATACGTAATACCTTGGCAGATCTCTGACACGACCCTAGTTAGAATTCTGTCGTTTCATTGGATACAATGTAAATGCGAGTGTAGATCCACAATTCCATTGAACGACACGGACTTACGGAGTTGAAACGGAACTTGATTAGTTAAGCAGCCACTTAATCCATTAACTGAACTGCACCTAATCGACCAGTAAGCCCACGTCGCCCCCTTGACCTCTAGTAATCAGCAAATATATACTCTGCGTGGCATTGGATGTATTATGCTTAATCCCACTGGCGATGATATCTCGCATAAGGAACTGGATGAGATGCAACCAGCTCGGTATACCAAAGAGATACATGTTATTAGAGAGAAAGAACGGACAGGGGACCCAAGCACAACATGGTCAGATAACATGATTTGAGCTAAGTTTCTAGTCCTAGAGGCTGGATGCACACTACCGAGTCAGATCTCCTGTCAATACATCGAGGACCTCCCCACAGTGTCATCTCGACAGTTAGTGTATTACAAGAATAGAGTTTCTAGATACCGATCGTGGGCCGGGCCGCCCCGCGAACTAAATTCAACTTATGAATACCCTAGTTCGGTCGTAGGGCTAGCATAGTGGCCAAGGTTTCATGGCTGAGGAGCTGAAATGCTACGCTCTACTTACAAGAGAGGCGTTCGATAACACCGATTTACTTTTATAGGGGTTAAAAGTTCTAAAAGGGGGAGGGGGGCCGATTGCGAATATTGATGCAGTAACCTGCTTTGACATCCCTGCATGCGGCGCAAATGATATGCACTCCACAACTAACCTTGGAAGACATACCTACCTAATGCACGAGAGAACCTTAAAAGATTGTAGAAACGGGACCAGTTAGATCCGCGTCTTCCGCTTAGGTACTACTTACCATATCACACCCACTCATGGCGTTCGCCGTAAATCTTCCACCCTAATGAAATGAAGAAAAGGGGGGCTGTGGATGTTGTATTGGTAATAGAGGCTAATCCAGGTACGGGAAATACCGACTGTAGGAGTCCTAGATAATTACTGCCACCTGCCTGAATAGAATCTTGGCGCTCGTAAAATCCTCCCGCTTCGGATGATTATTTTTTATCTCCGAAAATATCCGCACATCCGTTGCCTCGGCCTGGTCCGACTGGCCAGTCCTTATATCCTTGGTAGTTGTCGGGGACTGGGATGCAACTGTCGTGAAGAGCACTTGATGCTGACGTATGATCGCAACGTCTTACTACCTCTCAATAGTCTTCTCTACCATTGTCTGTAACTTACTACGTGCAATGCATAAACCTCTGCAAAATGGTAGCATCACATCCTGTGCAATGCACACCCGGGGGTTTTCTTATGAGATTCCAAAATTCCATGATTATGATGCATGCGCTTTTGATCGCAACTGACTGCTGAGTAAGATATTTGTCATACTTCTTGTGTACTGGTATAACTTTTTGCACTCATCTTCTTTCCCGAATAATTGAATATGCCATAAAGAGTTCGCAAAGAGTTAATACCCTGTTGCTTGATGTCGCTATAGCGTTGCGCAAGAAATCTGCGGAGTTCTAGTGCAAGCGACCAATTCGCGGCTGACTTGGAATTCAGTATACTGTTTAAACCTCCTATCTTGTTTTCTTCTTTGATCACCGGTAAGCTCAATGATGTCATGCTCACCTGCATCGACATGGCAACCTGGACGGGTTCATGCAGTTCATCCGACAGTAAGCGAGAGAGACATTTAGTTGTACCTCGCGACGTTGAGATAGAAAATCAGGACTCATGATTGCCATATCAAGTCATCACCGGGCTCATAAATGTGAAACGTCAAGACTTCGTGACGCCAAAGTATGAGACAGTTTAAAACTATAAGACACTTGATTTTACATCTAACCCTTTCAAGCTATAAACAACATATATAAAATAAATATTTGCAATAACAGCTTGATAGGGTTTATATCTACATTGTGCATTATTCATAACATATTTACTATTCTGTACCTATGTAACATTGGCTTACCAAGTATATTAACAGTGGAATTTATATGGGTACTGGAATAGGTGTAAAATCAAGTGTAACGTGTCTACCCGCCGGGACTAATATCGTCGCTCAGGCTAAGCAATAGTAGTCACTGGCCTTAGTACCATACTTACCATACCACTTTCTAGCCCATAAATATCAGTGACTACTATGATTGCTTAGCCTGAGGGATGATATTAGTCCAGGCGGTTAATAGTTCTGGTGCCCTCTCTGCGTACAGAGAGGCCTCACGATGGGTGGGCCCTCTGGTATAAAGGAAACGTGGTGCCTCTGTTATATGCTTCACCACTTGCCTTTCGCTCAGCTATATTCTTAGAGATTCTCTTGCCGCCAGCTATCATTATATCATCTATAAAGCAGGAGCCCCGTCTCATTCTTCCTAGCAAGAAAATTCCACATATCTTAAACCGAGATGGCCGTGGAGCCTATCGCCGTTATTGGCTTAGACGCCAAGTATCCATGTGATGGAGATACTCCTGAGAAGTTCTACGAATTCCTTCTTGCTGGGAGGTCTGCTAGACGTCCCATACCACCAGAGAGATACAATTCAGCCGCTTTCTGGCACCCAGACAACCACAGAGATGGCATAGTATGATGCACACCCCCTCCCCATTTCCGATCACCGTGATAAACTAACAAGCTGTAGATTGGCGGGAAAGAAGGTCATTTCCTCCAAGGAAATGTCAAAGCCTTCGATGCTCCATTCTTCTCCGTCACGCCCGCAGAGGCTGCTAGCATGGATCCTCAACAGCGGATGCTCCTTGAATGTGTCTATACGGCCCTTGAGAGCTCTGGTATCACAATGCACGCCGCGAAGGATTCACAGACAGGAGTGGTGAGTAGCATCAAGCCCGTTATCCCCTTTCTGTCAATCTAGACGGTAGACACCTCTGGGCTAGCTGTGGTATACCAGAAATGAACAACAGCTTTCACTTGGAAGAGAAAATGCTGATACAAGTCATTGAAGTACGCGGGAGCCTTCATCTGGGATTACCGAGATGTCTTGATCAAAGATGTCGATGTCCCAATGATGTACACGGGGTCTGGTACAATCGCAAGCACACTTGCAGGGCGTGTTTCTTGGTTTTACGATTTCAAAGGACCAGCCATGAGTATTGACACTGCTTGTTCGAGTAGTATGGTGGCCCTTCACCAGGCTATTGTTGGTCTAAAGGCAAGAGACTGCGATATGGTAGGTTCAGATTAGCTAAGTCCCCCTGAGTTACAGAGACTGAGTATATATCTCCCTAGGCCCTCGCTTGCGGAACAAACTTAATACTTTCTCCGGAAATGGGACTCGAACTAAATTCTCTTGGTGTCCTCAACCGAGATGGGGTTTCGTACAGTTTCGACGATAGGGCCAGTGGTTACGGGAGGAGCGAAGGCATCGGCGTCATTGTCCTTAAGCGACTATCGGATGCCCTTCGTGACGGCGATAGTGAGTTGCTTCTGGCATCCAACAAACGTCAACGCTTTCTAACTTCCTGCTATTACCAGGCATTCGTGCTGTAAGTAGCCTTAGAATCATTACTTCTTGCAAGCTTTGATAAAAACCACTAACTGTATCCGGCTTGAAGGTGATTAGAAACTCCGGCTGCAACCATGATGGACATTCGCCTGGGCTTACAGCACCCGCGAAGGAGTCGCAGGCAGAGCTTATGCGAAAAACATACGCCCAAGCTGGTCTTGACCCTTCAGTCACGCGATTCTTCGAAGCTCACGGAACAGGCACTCCAGTGGGCGATCCTATCGAGGCGAGCGCGATCAGTGAGATGTTCACTCCATACCGGTCGCAAGACGAGCCGCTCTATATAGGAGCTGTGAAAAGTAACGTCGGCCACTCAGAAGGAGCATCCGGGATTACGTCCGTCATAAAGAGCATTCTGACTCTCGAGCGCGGTATCATCCCCGCGAATGCCTGGTTCGAGAACCGTAATAGCAAAATCCCGGACCAGTGGCATTTCAAATTTCCCACGTCCGCAGTTCCCT
Source organism: Nemania sp. NC0429 (assembly GCA_022578495.1). Classification (NCBI taxonomy): domain Eukaryota; kingdom Fungi; phylum Ascomycota; class Sordariomycetes; order Xylariales; family Xylariaceae; genus Nemania; species Nemania sp. NC0429. Next base: position 119,957 of record MU392250.1, read on the forward strand.
GGCCGCAGACGAAGACGGGACTCCGGCGGTTATCTATCAACTCCTTTGGAGTTTCAGGGACGAACGCGCATATCGTCATGGACGATGCCTATCACTTCCTCAAAGAGCATGGTTATAATGCCCCTCATCAAACCGTCGACGTGCCCCAGTTGCCAAACACTGCCCGTAAGCTTTTGGTCTGGTCTGGCGTTCCGTCTGACGCTTCCTGTAGTGTTTATTTTCATTCTGACGTTTCTTATAGCTGTATTGGAAGCCCTCCCGGCCATTGATGGCACATCTACGTCCCCTCAACTGATGGTGTTGAGTTCGCATGATCAAGATGGCATCTCCAGGCTGGCCAATGCCTACAGGCAACACGCTATCACCAATCCGTTCTATGATCTGGCGTTTACTTTGGCTACTAAAAGAACCTATTTCAACTGGCGTGCTGCATTCGTTGCCGATTCAGTAGAGTCTATGCAAGATGCACTTGCCAAGAAGCTCGAAGTTAAGCGTGCTGCCGCTGACCCTGGGCTTGCCCTCGTTTTCACCGGCCAGGGAGCGCAGTGGGCCCAAATGGGAATGGAATTGGTTCACTACGCCGTATTCCGAGAAAGTGTCGCATTGGCTGATGCATACTTGAAAGAACTAGGTAGTCCATGGTCCGCACTCGGTAAGTTGGCTTTCGGCGGCCTTTGCTCTCTAGTAGCATGGTCAATGATGAGACCAGTTGCTGATCTGATGGAATACAGACGAGCTTTCAAAGACTTCAGTAACATCTCGAATTGGCGAAGCTGAATTCTCGCAGCCGCTATGTACAGTCCTACAAGTTGCTCTTGTTGATCTACTCAATTATTGGGAAGTGTCAGTGCAGGCGGTTACCGGCCACTCATCCGGCGAGATCGCAGCGGCCTATGCCGTTGGGGCCATCTCTAGAGAGTCCGCGTGGAAGATAGCATATTGGCGAGGTAAGCAGCTCCTGTCTTCTTCGTTATAAGTCCCTCCGACACTAAAGCATATATCTTTATTGTATAGGGAAAATGTCCGCCAAGCTGGCTCGCACGCTTACGGGGCCCAAAACCACCATGGCTGCCGTAGGACTCGATCTCGAAGAAGCTACAAAGGTCATTGACAGAGTCAACGAAATGGGATTCCAGAAAATCCCCAAGCTTACTATTGCTTGTATGAACAGCAAAGACAGTCAAACCATTAGCGGAGACGTGGCGCAGGTCGAGGCATTGATCAAAATAGTACAGGACAATCAGATCTTCGCGCGGAAGTTGGCCGTCGAACTAGCGTATCATTCACCCTACTTGGAACCCATGGTTGACGAGTACGCCGAGTCTCTGAAGGAGATTCAGGCAGGGACTTGGGCAGGTCACGGCCCCAAGCCACAATATTTCTCGTCAACATATGGAACTATGATTGATTCCGCCAAGCTGCAAGCCGCGGTGTATTGGACAACGAATCTGGTCTCGCCGGTACGATTCCACCAGTCTGTGACAGCCATGCTTCAAGCTCTGTCGGGAGATTCTCAAACTGAGATGATCACGGACATCTTGGAGGTCGGACCTCATGCTGCTCTGAGTGGCCCGATTCGCAACATCGTCGATGAGATCAGGGGTAAAGGTACCGTCGCGTACCACAACATTCTTCGGCGTTGCGAACCGGACTTGCAAACATCTCTCCAGGCGGCAGGCTCGCTGTTCACCCGTGGTATCTCTATCAATCTAGCGAATGTCAACCATGTTGAAGGGTATAAGCCGTCATTGGTCATTGGGCTCCCTCGGTATCCCTTCAATCATAGCAAGGAGTACTGGTGCGAAAGTCGGCTGAGCAGGAATTTCCGTAACCGCCAGTACCCTCGCCACGAATTGCTCGGGGCACCAGTTAACGATTGGGACGGGAAGCATGATGCAGTCTGGCGAAACTGGATCAGGGTGTCTGAGAATCCGTGGGTTGAGCAACATATGGTTTCGGGAGCCCTTCTATATCCTGCCGCTGGTATGCTCGTCATGGCCATCGAGGGCTGCCGCCAATTAGCCGAGCGCGCACATCCTGAAAAGTCCATCAAGGGATTTCGATTCAGCGAGGTGTCCTTCAAGGCGGCTTTAGTTGTTCCCGACGACGCCATGGGTATCGAGTCGCATGTGTATATCCGGCCCGTCAAGCAAGCTGCGGTGGAGTCCCAAGCTTCGGTGTGGCGAGAGTTCCAGATATGCACGGCGCAGGACAACGACGAGTGGCAAGAGCACTGTCGGGGACAGGTGCTAGTCGAATATGAGGGGCCTCAGACAGTTGTAGATGGCGGTCTAGAAGAACAAATTGTCCAGACACAGTCCGTCAGCAGCATCGATAAGGCGCGGAAGAACTGCACTACCCAGATTGCAGCTGAGGATATATACGATGCTTGGAAGAGTGTTGGACTTGTGTTTGGCGAGCTCTTTCAGACCGTGTCGGAACCGTTCGTCGACCACTTGTCGGGCCAGGCTTTTGCGAAGATTCGCTCGACTGTACCGCAGCTCAAGGCACTTATGCCCTACGAATATGTGCAGCCACACCTAATTCACCCTACGACGCTAGATGCCGCGTTGCAAGTCTGCCTATCGTCCATCATTTCCGACCCCGAGCAGCAGGTGAAGAACGCTGTCATTCCCACATTCCTCAACGAATTATGGGTGTCCGGAGCCCCTCACTCGGACGATGGATACCTAGCAGCCTCTGAAACGAAAAAGCATGGGCGAAAGGAGTTCAGGTCAAACTGTACTGCCATCGACGCAAACACTCAGCAGCCCATGATCATCCTGACGGGTTTGATCGCCACACAGCTCGACTCCGACGCTGGATCATCTAATTCAGAATTAGACGGCGATCCAAAGCATCGATCCTGGAACATCAATTGGAAGCCGGACCCGGATCTTCTGAGTCTAGAAGAGGCGAATAAAGTCTTCGGGACGAACGGTGCTATGTTGCGATACTTGGACGCTCTGGCACATAAGAATCCATCGATGAAGGTCCTCGAAATAGGCACTGGCACCAATTCTATACTATCAACATTAGGCGAGCGATATCTAGAATACCATACTACCGAAGTCTCTCTTTCCGATTCCATCAAAGATCAGAAGGTCTTGTCAGAGCGCCGCGTGGTGTTGAAGCCATTCAATTTAGAGGATGATCCTATTCAGCAGGGCTTCGAAACGCGATCGTACGACGCAGTTCTTGCAGTAGCCGGTTCTGCCCTCTCTAGAAACAGCGATAAGATTCTCTTAAACTTCCTCGCAATTCTCAAACCAGGCGGAAAGCTCGCTCTAGCGGTGGAAAAAGGCACCGAAGCAAGCGATGTCTGGGGCAAGAAGTTGACAAGATGTGGCTTTACCGGACTGGATCGGGTGTTCTTTGACCGATCTACTTCGATAGTGGTTTCAAGTGCCCCATCAGGTGGTAGCACTGCAGTCATGGTGCCATCAGCCTCCAGCAACTATTATATCATCGCAGACACCGCATCGGACCTACAACAGCAAACAGCGGATGGCCTATCGTCTACTCTGTCAGCCAGAGGCCATTCAGTGATCTATGGCACACTATCGCAGTATAGGCAGTATGCGTCAACAGCGAGCCAAGAGAGTTTCAGCACGACGACGTGTATCGTACTACTGGAGCTCGAATCAAGCGTGCTTACGTCGGTGACAGAGGATGTTCTAAAGACACTCCAAAGCATGGTGAACAATAGGCGGCTCATCTGGGTGAACAAGGACGGATCACCTGATACTGACCTTATCACTGGCTTCGCTACATGTATTCGTCTTGAAAGACCAGACCTCGACTTTGTCATCCTGACATTCCAACCACAAGATGGGGTTGACACGATCACTCAAAAGATCGTGGACATTGATACCACGGTGGCAGAGAGTGAAGGGACTATTGAAACGTCATATAAGGTGATCGACGGCGTAGTCACAATCCCACGTCTTGTCGAAGCAGTCGCTGTGACGAAGCATGTCAAGAAGCATACCGTGGCTAACGACATTGTCGATGTTGCTTTCGGTGCCGACCCCGGTCGCTCCCTGAGCCTCCGAACTCGTGAAATTGGGCTACTGGACTCGCTTTGCTTCGACAATGACCCTTTGCATGCGACACCGCTTGCAGAGAACGAAATCGAATACGTGACCAAGGCGACTGCCATTAACTTCAAAGACTTGGCTGTAATGCTAGGAAAGATCAACGAAACGCCGGTAGGTCTCGAAGCCGCAGGTCTTGTCACGAGAGTTGGATCGAAGGTGACACGCTTTAAAAAGGGCGACAGAGTCTTCGGATTCGCCTTCAGGGGTGCCTTCTCTACTCACGTCAGGGGGCTGGAGGGTACTACCGCTCATATACCCGATGGCATATCTTTTGCGGAGGCGGCGACGATTCCAATCGTTTATACTACGGCATACGCATCTCTCTACGATATCGGGGATATTGAAAAGCGCACGAGCAGAGGCCAGAAGACGGCCGTGCTGGTCCATGCGGCAGCTGGTGGCGTCGGCCAGGCCGTTATTCAACTAGCACAGCGTGAAGGCGCCGAGATCTTCGCTACTGTGGGAAGCCTGGAGAAGCGTGACTTTCTCGAGAGCACATACGGACTGCCCCGCGACCATATCTTCTCCAGCCGAGACTTGACCTTCAAATCCGGCGTCATGAGGATGACGGGCGGCCGCGGCGTCGACATCGTCGTAAACAGTCTTGCTGGCGAAATGCTTCGAGCTTCTTGGGAATGTGTCGCACCATTTGGTCGCTTCGCCGAGATTGGCCTATCAGACATTGAATCACGAACGCGCATATCAATGGGCTCATTTTCTCGGGGTGTGAGGTTCGAGGCGATTGAGTTGAACTACATGCAGCAAAATGACATGGAGCGGCTAGAAGACTTATTCGACCGAACAATAAACAGTGTCTTGAGCCTGAAAAAGAGTACGCCTATTACCAGGTACCCCATCTCCAAGATTCAAGACGCCCTTCGCCATATGCAATCTGGCAAGCACATCGGAAAACTAGTCGTCGAGCCTCACGCAACCGATATAGTCCCGGTGCTCCAGCGACCTCAACCACTTGCTAGATTCTTTTCAGATGCCACATACGTCGTATCTGGTGGGTTTGGCGGCCTCGGGCAAAAGATTATTCGATGGATGGTCAATCAAGGGGTTCGAAACTTGATTGTGACTTCGCGATCAGGGGCTACTGAAAAATCGGCAAAGGTGCTTGTTGCGGAGTTGCAACGAGAGGGCGTGAACGTCGCGGCTCCAGTCTGCGATATCACTGACAAGAACATCCTAGAGAACGCAATATCGTCCTGTCTCTCCACGATGCCCCCGGTTCGTGGATGCATCCAGGCCTCTATGATTCTTAATGTAAGCCTTGCTCCTCCTTGTCGGCTAATACAATCTTGTAAAGGCTTAGTTACTAAATATATAACATCGCAGGACAACAAGTTCAGCGATATGACGATTGATCAGTGGCATAGGGCGCTCGACGTCAAGATTTCGGGAACCCGGAACCTCTGGGATGTCCTTGCTTCCAAGAATCCTGATCACAGCTTGGACTTCTTCGTTATGCTATCGTCTATGGCTACGACAATCGGTAATCCTGGACAAGCTAATTAGTACGTGTTCTTGAGTGTCCCCCCTTCCCCCCCCGGCCTGTCATTGCTCCTAGCTCCCGAAACCGTAATTATGATACAACACTTTCCTGGCAACTGCTAACTCATATCTTTAACAATTAGTGCGGCTGGAAACTCATACCAGGGCGCATTAGCCAGGGATCTTTCATCACAGGGCCATCACGTCGTCGCGTTGGACGTGCCTCTGATGAGCGACGCCGGCATAGTTGCTACAAAGCCGGCCCTGATGGAGTATTTCTTCTCTATAGGTTGGTCGCACATGACCACCGAAGAACTCATTGCCGCGATTGATTACCACTGCCGCCCGCTCGACAAAGACGAGATAACGAATGCCGAGCAGGCTGTGGTGGTTCCGCGACTCTGGCTTCCCAAGTATTCGGCGGCCGAGGGAGCGCTCCAGCCGGCCTGGCAGCACGAGCCGAGATTCAATCACATGGTCATGCATAACGCTAGTGGCAACGCCTCTCTCGCCAAGCAAGGATCCGGCAAGGGGTCTACTGCTGCGCTCCTCTCGGCTGCCAGCTCGCCCCAAGAGGCCGAGAAGATCGTCCTCGACGCATTGATGGGTAAACTGACCAAAGTCCTGAGCGTCGATATCGCCGACCTAGACCCGGCTCAGCCGATGCATGCGTACGGCGTGGATTCGCTGGTAGCCGTCGAGCTGCGGACTTGGATAGCCAAGGAGATTGGCTCGGATATGTCCGTCTTCGAAATGACGAGTGGGCAGCAAATTGGGCAGCTGGCCGCGGCAGCAGCGGCAATATCGAGGTTCGTCCAAGTGTCTAGGAATTGATAGTCAGGCCTTGGCGGATTGGTGTGAAACAAGTGATTTATGTAAGCGCACAAATATGATGAGGAGGTTGGGGGTGCAGGCATTAGCCTCTCGATGTTTTTTGTCGGTCCTGAATGCCCACCCAGATGGTCCTAACTCCTCGTCCTTATCCTTCTCTTTTTATCAGGGTTGATTTCCGAGGTATACTCCTGTGAACCTATTTGGAATCTGTTTTGAAATTGTGGCGATTCAATCTCTGCGAAGCGACTATGCGCAGTCTCTAGAATAAGGGTATGCGCTGTGCATTTCCGGTTTCACTATATGAATAATCACGTCATATACCAGTTCTATGTGACTTTATTGGGTGTGTCCCCATTTCTAATTGCTGCCTACTTCCCACAGAAGTTCTAGAACTATGAATGTCCGTGGTTTGTGGTTGCGGTCCAATGGTGTTATGGCACTCTGGGTCACTTGAAACCTCAATGCAGAAAAGAAATATGTATCGGGCGAGTTACGATATCACGCTATCTAGTTTAGCTGTAAGAGATGCAAATCGCAATTTAGACTTGTTTAACTACTACTAGTACCTTGACTCATCGTAGCGGCGCGACGGAGCCACGGGTCCTGCCCCTTTTAGCCTCTCTTGCTTGCCTCCCTTTATTCCCTTGATTCATTCTCGCTGTACCTCTACCAGCGCGCTCTGTTTACAGCTTTTCCAATCGGTGCTTTGATTCCATCAGTGATCACATCACCCTATTGAAGAACATCTCTGTTAACTATCTTTATTGTTGCAACTGCCACTACCGACCGCCATGCCAACGACCGTGGCCCTTAGGCGCCACGGGGATGTCACACTCGATTGGGCCCTCGAGCAAGAGAAAAATATTATCCACTTGGCCACCGAAATGCCTGCTATTAACAGGTTCTATAAGGAACTCTGGGGGCAAAAATCGTTGATTGAAGCTCTTGTCAGGCATCATCTGGCGCTGGATAAGGAAGACGTATGTAGCGTGCTGCCGTGGCAGCGCTGGATTGCCGGCAGCTTTAACGTCTGCGTTTTTGTCAAGGTGAAATCGGGCGCCTCGGCCAGGAAGGTCGTATTTCGTTGTCCTTTCCCACACAAGATTGCGGAATCCCGGTATCCGGGCAGCATAGATGAGAAATTAGGCGGCGAGGTGGGTGCATATGTATGGATAGAGGAGCATTGCCCGGAGATTCGCACACCTCATCTTTTCGGCTTTGGCATGGGGGGAGGCCAGCATGTAAGTCTGCTCTTTATATTATTTGTACGCTCCTGCTAAAGACTTTGCTAGTTCACCCATGCGCGACACCTCCCATTCCTATCTCGTATTGCGCGACTATCTTGGCGTTTCATTTACAGGACTTTTCGACTTCCGTTACTCTCTAACTACATATCGAATGTGCCCACTCAAGAGACATTTTCGGGGTCGTACGTGCTATTGGAGTATCTGGGCCCCGAAATAGGTCAGATGCTTTCAGAGACGTTTCCTCTACATATGGAGGATGAAGCGCGGAGGCAAAGGTTATTCAGAGGCATTTCTCGCGTGATCATTTCTCTCGCACGGATTCCTCAGGCGCAAATTGGATCCTTCCAGTTCAATCACGATGGCACCGTAACACTAACTAACCGACCCCTCTTATCGTCGACGATAATTCTAGAGAACGAGGGCGTGGCAAGGACAATGCCGGAAAACAACACGATTAACTGCACGGATGCGTTCGTATCCGACATGCTCAACCTTCACGACCACCGCTTCTTGAACCAGCCTAACGCTGTGAATAATGAAGGCGACTGCCGTGCCCAGATGGCGGTTAAGACGCTGCTACGAGTGGTTTCACACAACTACATCAAACGAGAACTCCGCAACGGCCCATTCCTACTTCAGCATACTGATCTTCACGGAAGCAATATTCTGGTAGACGACGAGTGGAACATCACAGGCTTGGTAGATATGGAGTGGATATGTGCTCTGCCCGCTGAAATGCTCGAAGCCCCATACTGGTTGACCGGCTCTATTCTTGAAAGGATCGAAGGCGAAGAACTCGACAAGTTCGACCAGGCAAGACGAGCATTCGTGCAAATTTTCGAAGAGGAAGAGCAAACGGTGAAGTCGAATCACAACATCAATCTCTCCAAAATCATGATTGACATGTGGGATACGAAAGGAGTGTGGTTCTGGCATTGTCTGTCGTCCGTAAATGTCATGTACCACCTCTTTGAGACTCATTTGCTACCACCGAAGTCCTTGACGGCGCAAGCCGAGAGAATTGTATCGAGGTTTTGGAGCAGGAACGCGGAGGATGTCGTTCAGAAAAAGCTCGCAGACAAGGAGGCATATGATAAAGAGCTTCGGGGGCTGTTCAGTGAATGATTGTAGGCTGTGGCAGAATATCGTAGATTGATTTCCCCTCATCGCAAAGAATTACATGTCGAGTCGGTAGTGCGCTGCGATTCATTGTGGCCGGCGCTACTGAGCATGCCCGTTTATTGGGTGGCGGAAAAGACTCGTCGGTGTGGCTGGTAGACCGCCTCCGACTGCGGCTCCCTCCTCGAGGGGTGCTGCTCAAGCTTCAGTTTAGTGGTACTAATTACCAAGTGCCCCTGTCCAAAGTTTTCTGCCTTTGTGATGTCTAACCCCTCACGAACATTATCCCGAACGTCGCCTTCCATACCCAGCGCGCGCACAGTATAATTGTGATGATACCGGCCCACGTTAATAACGCCGAGATCAGTCGCTTCTAACAATAACTCTCCTTCCTCGTCTCGCTCCGAATACTGCCAAGAGTCCTTAATAACGAGAGGCGTCTGAACATCCCCCTCCCGATGGGCTTTCCAAGAAGTAGTCGCTCGACCGGCGATGCAGAATATCCCATTCCCGGGCTTCGGGCGGCCACCCAATCTAACCACGGTGGAAGAGCGGCTGGCTACTCTCCGTACAGCTCCTAAAGACGGCTTCGGCTGCTATTGCGAGACCTTCTACATACCCGAAATAAGCATCATAGAAATCGCGGAGTCCGGTATACATAGGGCTTATCTCCTCTTCCAAGACATCATCGACGTATTTGCGATGCTCCGAAGTAGTCGCCGAACCGCTTGTGTTACGAGGCCATGGTTGCTTGTTGGGTTTAAGGGGTAATTGGCGGGGGCAGGAGGCGGATTGCGGCTCCGGAGTTAGCACATGTCAGACTCGGGAGCTGAGCCCGAGCGACCGGTTTAGCTTAGTGGGGTTAAAGTACCTAGTGTACCTACCCACACTGGTACATGTAGACCATGTACATACTGTAGATACCTAGGTACAACCAGGCACATTAGAGGTAAATATCTACATGTACATGTACTTCGTACCTTTTCTACCTTAAGGTACGAAGTAAGGTATCCCCAATTCAAGTAGGCCCTTATATTCACCACAATCGACGAACGAGTACTGTGATAGGGGATCCTTGGTTGTGCCGTCCGCCCGGCGAAGACGTTTGGAGACGCGGCCCGAATTCGACAACATTACACGTTTTCCTCTTGCAACCCGGGGCCATGGTACGAATAGACACCAAGCAAATACGCCACAATATGCTGTGTTCCCGATGATCCCGGAGTCGTACAACCCATTAGACGCCTTCTCTTTTTCGCCGTGTAACGAAAAAGCCAATCGACGTCAGAGATGACTAACAAGGAGCATGCTTACACAGTCTTCGAGTGCTCTCTCGACATGTTCACTTTGGCCGAGAGTGACAAAACTCTCCAAGCCTCACTCAGACGCTTGTCGTACGAACCGAACTCACGTTAAGAGATATTTCTATCAGAGATTGCCAAGTATGAGAAACTCCAAGTGGCCCTCCTTTTCCCGCCTGTCTATCATTGTTTCCGCCTCACGATTACCCCATAGCCATAACTCACTCACTCGCTTCCCTGGGACGAGGAATGGATGGATGAATGACGAGAGTCGAACGCCCTAGCCCAGCTGCGCCGGGGTCAACACGACGGCCTTCGCCAGGATGTCCGCCAGCGTGGCGTTCCGCTGGGCCTGAGTGCCCTGGTGCACGGCGTTGCCCTTGACCTTCTCCGCGGCGTCCGGCTTGTGCGTGACGTACGTGTCGGGCGAGTCACGGTGGTCGAGGCCCAGGCCGCCGCCCAGCTCGGCGGGCCAGTACGGCCGCTCGTTGGCGACGAGCTGGACCTCCCGGCACTCCTGGAAGGCGACGTTGGGGATGCTGGCGAAGAAGTGGTCGTACTCGGGCCGCAGCGCGTCGCCGAGGCAGGAGATGGTCAGCTTCCCGCTCGCGACCTTGGCGCGCAGCTCGGGCTCCGGCTGCAGCAGGCGCCAGGGGTTGCGGCAGGTGACGTCGGCGCACGACTTGGTGGCGAGCAGCAGCGCGTTCAGCCGTGAGAGCAGGCGCTTCGTCGCCGCGTCGGGGTTGAGCGACAGGTTGTTGATCTCGTACGGGTCCGCCACCGTGTCGTACAACTCCGTCTGGTTCGTGCACCAGCGCGAGTACAGGTAGCTCGCCGGGCGCCCGTGGCTGCCCGTGGCGCTCACGATGCGCAGCGACTTGTACGTGTTGCGCTTGTCGTCGATCGGCGCCTCGCTGCCCGAGTCGCCCCAGAACTCCACGTTGAGGATCTCGGGCCTGTCGGCCGTGGCGACTGCGCCGCACTGCGCCGGCTGCTCGCACAAATCGGAAAGTCAGTCAGTCAGTCACTATCACTTTCGTGGAGATTTATACTTCTGTCTTCGGAAGCTTGCATATAAGAAATGAGTTTGCTCGAAAGCGAAGGAAAACGACGAATAAAACCTACCGGAGCAGCGTTGGGGTTCTTCCAGCCGGAGAGCAGGCTTCGGCCATCGAGGAAACTGGGCCATTTCCTCTTGGGCACGCCGGCGATCTCGAGGAACGTCGGCGCCAGGTCGAGATGCGCGCTAGGAATCTCCGATACCTTGTTCGCGGGGATGCCGGGCCCGCGCACGATGAAGGGCAGGTTGGTGTCCTCGGCAAAGGGCAGCGTCTTGCCGTGTGGGAGCCGATGGTTGCCGAGATGGTAGCCGTTATCCGAGGAGTAGACGATGTAGGTCTTGTCCAGGATGTCCAGCTCACCCAGGAGCGCGACGACGTCTTCGATGATCTCGTCGACTCCCTGTAGACCCTGGATGCGCTTCCTAAAGAGGTCGTCGGTCGCGTTGATCTGGGCCGCAGTCATGAGCGGGACATCGGCGACCCAGGAGACAGCGTTTGCATGGATCTCATCGCTCGGGTTGTAGTTGGGAGGCCGCGGTGCCTTCTTGTCGAGAAATAACTTGCTGTGTCTCTCGAGGGGCACGGCTGGCAAGTGAGGCGTGGTGGGCGCGATGGTCAGATAGAACGGCTTGGATTCACCATTCAAATATCTGATCCTATCGAGTCTGTGATCATAAAATCGAACAAGGCAGTTGTTAGCTGCTAGCCCCTTCATGTGGGACTGAATAACTTACGCCTTTGCTCGCAACACGTCCGTCTGGTGAAATCCATGATACGATACGGGCGTTTCGCCGTTGGTGCTCATGACTACGTTATTGTAGGTGTATGTGTAAGGGTCGGTCTACACATCCCACAGGTGTAAGTTAGTATTATCTCAACGCCGGAAATTGCGCTTCGAGAGATTCCTCGCGGCACGTACCGTTGCCTCGACGTGCGTCCACCCCTTGGGGTAGGTAGCATAATTCGCGATATTATATCCGTTCAGAAACTTGCCAAGGTCTGGGAAGAACTAATCAGCCTTCTCGTCCTTGATAATACAAAACCCCCCTCTCCCCCTCGATAGGCGAGAGCGACGACATACATTCCGCGTTGTATCCAGCGGCCACCAGCCAATGAGGCAAATAGTCCTTGTCCTGTCCGGAGGCGACCCACTTGTCGTAGTTGCCCCTGGGCCAAGTCAGCCATGAAGATAACGGCAACTCCGTACGTCTGTCCTTTGGCAATCTTACCCCGGCGCTTGAACGTTGGTGATGTTCGTATTATGGCCGGCCTGACCTCGAAATAGAGACGATCTGCTTGGGCAGCACTGGGCGAGTGTCGCAAAGTGATTTGTGAACGAGGTGCCCTTCGCGACAAGTTCTTTCTGCAGGATGGGCATGTAGTCCAGGGAGCCATGACGAAGATCCTGGTCGTCAGTGAAGATGAAGACGATATTCGGTGCCGTCGCCGGAACGCATTTAGATGCTACCGCGAGGGTCAAGAGTGACAGCCTCGCCACTAGGGTAAGCATCTTGAAATAGCCGCAAAAGAAGCGAACAAGAAATCCTAGACAGTAGGCAGAGCGATGCGATCCATCATCCTAGTCCCGAGAGCAGAGAGAGAATACAAGGCGAATTTGTCATCTTTATATACTGATCTCGTTGTTTTTTACCTAAAGATCCCCGCTTCCTACCAACGAGATGGCACCCATTTCTTGTTCCTTCGCAGCGGGCCTGCATTAGCATCGAGAATTAGGCAGTTCGAAATATTCGACTTCGGCCCTATAGCCATTAGTAGCGACATTAAATTACCAGGCGCCAACTCACCGCGACGGGCAGACTGTACGCAGGATAGAACGACATGTCACTGCGATCGCAATCGAATTAGGCAGGCGGTGGGATATGCCGTCACGCAAAACAAGGGTATCTGTCGTCAATCGCCGGATTCGCCGCAGGCGAATCAAAACCGAGAGCCGCGGGAGCGAGCGTCCGCCAAGCTGCGCGATCCACGTCTTAGTTGAGGGGAATATGGACATCTCGGAATCGCATAGACGCCGGTCTGCGGGATCATCAATTTTGATTATATATACAAAGTTGTCGTGGTTTGCAGTTTTGGCGGTAGATTAGAATAAGCTCGATTTCGATCAAGGGCTTTCGATCGGTGACGCAACCATACTAAATTGCCCGCCGGCGCCACACCATACTAACTTCTTCCCCTTCACCGCTGCGCCTGTGATCCTCTCGGCGACTGTAGCGTCGTCTTCAGAAGCTATTCCAAGTTGACCCATTGATCCGAAACCCGCACCGTACGCCTTTCCCTCGTCATCGATGAATATGGTGTGGCCCGTACCACAGCCCACATAGGCAGCTGTACCGATGTTCGGGACTAAGATGGGACGAAGGCAAATGCGAGGAAGTCCGCGTTCATCACGGCGAGTGATCGTATCATCCTGACTCTGCTCATCTGTCAACTCAACGCCAAGCTGTCCTCCATCGATGCGACCCCAAGCGAAGCACTGCCCGCTAGCAGTAACAGCAACAGAATGGTCAGCACCACCACTCAGGATAGTGACTCCCTTCCCAGCAAGGTCAGGAATCTTCATCGGATAGGGGAGACACGTATTATCGCTTCCGGCGTCCTTTGTGTAGCCAGCTTGTCCGTAGCGGTTTAAACCCCAGGCCCAGACATTGTCTTTCTGATCCACAGCGAACGAGTGGTCCAGGCCAGATGCGATATGTTTTCCTTTGTTGCGACGCAAGTTGACCCGGTGGGGTTGCAGGCCTTCTAATATGCGGCGACCATAGTGTCGACTATTGAACAGGCGATAGCCGAGTTGGTTCTTCTGCCCAGCACCCCAGGCCCATACGTGGCCAGCTTGGTCAAGAGCGATTGCGTGGTTGGCACCACATGCCAACCGAGTAATATTCTCGAGCCCGGGAATTAGAGAGGGTTTGTATAGCACTTCGGTAAGATTATCATTGGAAAAAATGAAACGGGGTTTGCACTCGGCGTCCTAAGACATAGTTTGGTCAGAACGCCTGAACACACAAGATCGAAAATCTGGACCGGGCGTGCGACGCTTACCAAGAATGTACCCCATCCATAGCCAGGCCCGTATCAGTGAGGGCAAAACTACAGCTATCGCCAGCGACGACTTGGACAAATGTGGTTCCGGGCGGGAAAGCATCGGCCGGGACTTGCGTCGGCGTAGACTCGACGGGATTCAGCAGCTCATCTTCATCATCAGACTCCGCATCTACATCACGGAGTCCTCCGTCCCACGCCATGTCCCTTCCGAGCGCACCACGGTCGTTGACACCCCAGGTGACGATCCTATTATCGCTTATTAAAGCAACCGTATGCATGCCGCCACAGTCCAGCTAGACAATACGGAAGGCAGACGCGTCACTCCCGCTCAGGAAGGGGTTGACGAAGGCGCGGGGCTTTTCTTTTTCGCTTGGTCCGAGACCCAGCTCACCGCACTCGCCGCTGCCAAAGACGATGATTTGAAGAACTTGCGTCGGTGCCTTGTTGATGATGGGTAGAGCAGTAGGTGTCTTAGTTTTGACGGCGCCGTCCTCTGCAGCTGCAGCAGCCTTCGCCCGTTTCATCGGCGCCTTAGATATGCGCACGTCTTCCTGATGTACCAAGTGAGGCCCCTTAGTCTCCGATACGACTCTCTTGGCCCTAGTGAATACTTCCTCGTCATCTTTGGCACTCTCGAGTTCAAGTTTGCGTTTCCTTGGCGATGCATTGCTGGTTGAACCGCCGACAGCCTTACTAGACTGGACTTAAGACTATCTATTAACAGAATTGTATTAATATGAAAGCAAAGCTAAGAGAGCTGAAATCCCTAGACGCTATATTCTGCTTAAGATGATGTGCCTTTGACTGTTGTTGAAGTTCATCAGGGCTTACCAGGCGATTGTCTGGGAGGGCGCTTGGGCACTAAGCCCTTTACATTAGAATTAGGCCTTTTGGGAGGCATTGTACGAACAGGTCACACAATATTGATTTCGGCCAAAGATAAAAGTAGCAGAAGTATATACAATGAAAGATTATGATATCAAAAACGGAACATCGACTGGCGAAGATTCAAAATAGGAGAAACTTCAGAGAAAAGGTGCGCCGTTTTATTAACAAGATGTCTGAGTGACGATTGTTTACCACTTCGAACATCTATTTTTAGTACCTGGTAAAGTAGGTACATGTCGAGCCAACGAAGATGTACACATGTACCTCCACTACCCCTGCACATCTTAATTGAATCTTACCTATCTCCGATCCTCGCCCGCTGCCTCGGTAGTAAGCTGCCCACAAATCCACAACGTCATCTCGGGCGATCTTGCAAATCAAAACAACAACAACAGCAGCAGCGAAGTGCTTATCAGATCTTGTAAATCGGCCCGCCCTCTCCCTCTCTCTCTCTCTCTCTCATCTAACCCACGCATTCGCTTTAATCGGGTCTACATCCCACACGGCCGCCATAGCCCAGAATATCGAGGGAAATAGGAGGGAGCAAACGGAATGGCCCTGCTAGGCTGGTCGCTCATCCTCGCCTCCGTCGTATACATCGCCGTCCGGAGACCGTCGTTCGTCGAGACCCTGTTCGCGCTGTTCCGTGGAGAGCCGAGGATACAACAGCCGCCGACGACGCGCTCGCTCTCCCGCGAGGCCGATACAGACGGGGCAGGGGGCCGAGGAGGACGTTCCAGCGGCGTGTCTCTCGCCCGCCGAGATGCGCCGGTGAGAAGGGCCGGGGGTCGGGTCGAGGCTGAGACAGAGACGGATACGGAGACGGAGACGGATCGGAATCTTAGACCGCAAATACCGTCGTTTGCGGTGCAGGGAGATGAGGAAGATGAGATCGTAGCACCGGTGGCGATACGCATGTCCGTCGGCACCGACATGCCGTCCTTCGCCGTCTCTCCTTCGCCGCCATCGTCCCCGTCGCCGCCCACGACACCGAAAGCCACCGGCTCCGTGTCCACGGCCCCAACCGCAAACGGGAGCATACCCTATTTTTCGCTCTCGTCTTCAACAACCACAACAACCACGACGACGACAACAACAACATCAATGGGCCCGCCAGCCTCGGCCGCCGCAGTCGCACGGGGAACACTAGGTCCGGCGATACCAAGGGCGCCGCCGACATCAACGATACCCCCAGCAATGTCCATGTCCATGGCCCCGCCCCCGCGGCCCCCAAACCTAAACAACCCTACCCCAACCGCCTCCTCCTCCTCCCCCTTCCTCTCGGCGCCCTCGCCCCGCGCCCCGCCCCTCCCAAACCGCACCGCGAACTACAACTACGACCGGCAGCCCGGCACGTCAACGCTCGCGCCCCCACCAACGCACAGCAGCAAGCCCTCGAAGCCGTCGCGCAAGGTGACGCTGGAGCCGGGCCGCTCGCCGCTGGACTGGGCGCGGCTGGCGAACCATCCGACCGCGGACCTGCGCGGGCTCCCCGGGGGGCCGGGGGCGCCGTACGTGCGCGTGACGCCGAAAATGCTGCGGCGCCAGACGGGCCGCCGCGGCAAGGACGCCTGGACCGCCCTCGGCGGCCGCGTCTACAACATCTCGCCCTACCTCCCCTTCCACCCGGGCGGCGAGCCCGAGCTCCTGCGCGCCGCCGGCCGCGACGGCACCCGCCTCTTCGGCGAGATCCACCCCTGGGTCAACTACGACACCATGCTCGCGAGCTGCCTCGTCGGGCTCCTCGTCGACGAGGCCGAGGCCGAGGGCGCCGCGGGTCCCGGCGACATGGAGGCCATGGACTAAGCCGGTCGCTGCTGGAACTCCGGCTTCGTTGGCTCGTTTATCCAAAATCGCTCGATTGATTGACTGATGGCTACTTAAGTAGTTACGGAAGCGGGGGTGCTCTCTAAGGTTCATCTGCACGCAGGGGGTGCGGGAAATCTAGTTCCCGGCCTTTTTTCATGCCATCTTGCGCCGTGGCTTTGGGCTCGCGAAGTATAGGAGGATGACTACGAAACCCGCGCTGACCGCGGAACACGTTGGGATTAATGCCCCTGAGACTGGTGATGGAAGTCTACATAGGATGTCCATCCCACAAGTTGCGAGAGACCAAATAGTCGGCGAATAGCTCAGCATGTAGCCGGCTGATTAAGCATGGGACGAGAGATTCTAGAGCTCTGCTCATCACGAAGAAGCGAGGAGAGGGCAGAAGAGAACGGAGAAGGAGAGAAAGGAAGGAAGGAAGGACGGCAGTCGCTGCGTTGGCCTGCTTCACGTTGGTTGCGCCTTATCGTAACCATCATCATGGATCCTTACTACTCTCATCTTCATCTTCATCATCGTTATCATCGAGCGCTAGAGTTGGCCAGGCACTGCACAGCGAAGTCAAAGACCATAGTATAGAAAGATAGATCATACCCCATCGGATGCTCTACTCCGATAGTCCTTAGACCGCTAAGCAAGCGGCGCAAACGGCGTTTAAATTTATTAAAATGACCCATCGTTGCCTCTTCATAACCCTGGTGATATCATTGAAAGCCTTGTCATCACCGCCTTCCGAATCGGAAGCGGAGATCATCGTCATCACTTTCATCATCGCTCTGTTGAAGAGATAGTCCCTTTGTTCTCTTAGCTGGCTTCTCCGTCGGCGGTGCCGCTGCCGCTGGCCGCTTACCCGTCCGACGGGATGCCTGCGTCTTGTCTAACGTGCCCTGCGTAGCTCGGCCCGACTGGGACTGTGACTGTGACTGCGTGGTATTCGCCGCCGACCTAGTTGAGCGCGTACGTGAGTTGGATATGATGACCACGTCATCATCATCTTCTTCCTCGTTTGCATCCTCCATATTTCTACCCTTAGCCTCATCCTCACTGCTATCTACTGGCTGTAGGTTCTCAATGGTTTTCTTCGCCCTCTTATTAGACGCTAGTGCCGTGCTACCAGTTGCTGACTTGTTAGATTGGCTGCGTGATTGGGACTGATCATCAGATTTCCTTAGCCGCTGCTGACTGACGCCGTCCTCGAGCCAGTAGTCGTCCCCAAGACCGAAGGCCTTGGATTTAGCCTCCTCGAGCGCAACGATGATCTTCTCGACCGTTCGTCCTTGCACCGCACCACGCTGCCGGAACTTCTTAAAATTCTTCCGTCCGTTCCATGCCGGATCCCATCGCCCGTCGGCTATGTCCCGCTCACGCGTGCGTACCTGTGGTACTTCTCGCAGTGGCATAGGCTCTTCAATATGCAGACGTCGGATCTCGGCCAAGTCCAGGTCGCCAGGTTCAGCCTCGAGTTCCTCACGCTCCATCTTTGCTCGCTTCTCGGCCTCTTCTCGATGTTGTCGCGCCATTTCCAGGACGTCAACCTCCTTCTTAATCTTAGGTGATTTGGGGATAGCGATCGGCTGCTCAACAGGCGGTACCGATGCTTTACGACGTGGGACTGGCTCCTCGCCGGCTGCAATGCGACGTCGTTTAATCTGCGCAGCGGTTGGGGCTAAAGTATCCATTATGTCCTCCCGTTCCGGTAGGGGCGAGGCCGGCCGCTTCCGCTGTAGTCGTTGTGATCGTTGTGTTGATTGATCTGCGGGTAAATTATACTCTGGTTCAGGTTCAGGCACATCCTGGGACACGAAAAGGCCTTCCTCAGGAGACTCGATATGGCGTTGGGTGGCTCCGTTGTCATCTACAGCCACGGCTGCTGGTGGTTCATCTGGAACGTTGTCGTCGGAAAGAGCAATTGCAAATCCTCGGAAACGGCTTGTCACTGGTCCCCGCCCCCTTCTCCGAGTCACTGGTCCCCGTGGTTGCGGGGCTTGTTCTTCTACCGGGTCAATCTCCATCGGTTGCTCGGCCTGAGAGGTCGCCGGCGGTGACTCGAACTCGAGGGGTCGCCGCAGCCCACTCGCGTCATTACTTAATATCGCATCGAGGAAGTCCTTCTGGTCAATGAGGCGATGGTCTAAGCGCAACGATATGGACTTGAAGAAATCAGCGAACCAATCAGCATTCTCCTCCGAGCTGGGCATCCACTTGACCACGACAACGCCTTTGCCTTCGCTACCGTCCTCGAATTCGCCTAGTCCCTTCTCACCTGCAACTCCTTTCACAAAACGGATGAAATCATCAATCTGTGTCTCGCCCGCCACCACCACGTGGAGGAGAGCCTTTCCCCTGCCGTTCGTGATGGGCGCAAGTAGACTGTCGTACTGTTTCTTGTCGTAGAAAATGAAGGTATAGCCGTCAAAGAGTTCTTCTCGCGCGGGGTTCGGTGCGAAAGCTTCCGGCTGCCTGGGGACGAGTTCCTCGCCAGGTGGCGGGAGGAAGCGCATGGGGTCAGGCCAGTTGGCATCAAAGTCTTGCTCAAGCGAACAAGTAGCAACCCCATCGTCGGGCGTTTCGGGTGCTGCAGCATTCACGATAGCGTCTACAAAGCCGTCATTAACGATGTATTTGGCATTTATCAGAGCCTGTAGCCCTTTCGGCGTGTTGCGCTTCTTTGAAACGACGTGAGTAGTCAGTTGCACATCGTATTCGGAGAGGAGCTTGATGTCGAGCTGTTCAAGGTTTTCTCGGAGGCGGGTAAAAGGGTTGGCGCGGAGCTGGTTGCTGGTAAACGAGAAGCTTAAGACAACGGGAAACCAGCTGATGCTAAAGAGCCACAATACAATATTACGTCAGTCACGAGTTGCCGGAGGCCAGTAGAAAAGGAAATGCGTGAGGATTGACGGACCGAAACAAGGGTGGAAACGAGCCCATCTGGAGGGTATTTGAGTCTTGTGATAGAACGCAACTCTCGCTGCGATACTTTGTGTCGTTCACTTTGGTGCCACCTTTTGAGCCAAGATCCTCGACGGTGACCTTGGAACGGCTGCCCATGACTTCCTAGTAAATCACGGTCAGCGGGGGCGGAGACCGGGGCAATGAAACTAATAGGACAACAAGACGCACCGCATGGCCATCCTCAACTTTATCGACGGTTATAGTAACATGCTTCCGCGACACCATGTTGGCGCCAGGACCGTGTATGGCGAGCTGGCCAGCTGGAAGGCAGTCAGCGGACGAGACAATTTATTCCAGGCTGGCGAGGACGATGACGAGGGGTACGACGTACGCTCGGCGACGGTGCGGCCGAAAAGATAGCGTTTCCCAGGGCGAAGCCATACTCGTTTACCTGGGAGGCGTGATGGGATTGTTAGTCATTGTCACGACAGTAACGACGAACAGAAGATCTAGACTCACGGTCGAGGGCTTCGCCCTCGTTCTCCAGTATCCACATAGTGAGTTGCAGACAAGAAACAATATCACTACATGATACTGAGTCTGAAAAGTTATGCAACGGCGTTCACGTGGATTTTCAGGTCGTTTGCTGGCTGGGATGGGTACGTCTAGTGAGGTGGAGCGACTGTTCGAATTGACGCGTGGTCGGCCAACTTGGAAGTCTGTGGCGCGTAAAATGGATCAGTCCAGCTGAGGTGCATTTGACCTAATGCCGCGCAATCACGTGAGCTTCTCTTCCCCTCTTTTACCCGGCTTTGTTGAGCCTACCGCCTACCCCACCCAGACAGGGTAGTGCGCCCAGTCCGGTTTTCTAAGCAGATCCCCCACAAGATGTCCTTCGCATGAATCGAACATCTATGTTATTATTCACTTCATGTCATTGGCTTTTTATACAGTCGTATACTGGATAGCTATGTCTCTGTCCATAGGCAAATAAATCCCTGTGTATAATGGTGTACCTAGAAGATAAGTACAACATGCTGGGGGAAAATGACAAGACTTCCTTTAAAATCTTAAACAGCCAAAAAGGGCAGGTAATTGGTTTGGCAGCATATTAAAATCACAATGGTTCGATCATCATGACATCAACAGCCAGGGAAGAAACGTATCAGCCAATCACCGTCTAACCATGAGCCGCCATCTCCAGCCTGTACCTACACTAAATCAGGAGTTATCCTAAATCAGTTACGTATTGCTTAGTTCAACACTCCATCGAGATAACACGACGCTGCTTATCCTATTCCCAGCGGACAGCATCAAGAGACGATCCGTGATCTGCAAACACCCACATCCTCTCGCCTCTCTCCTGCCCCCCTTCCCTCTCCGACCAGTTCACGTCCCTTGCACCGTTACATGGCGCTTACAAGGTAGAGAGTCTAGTTTCGTAGATATGGCGTCACCACCTTGCAGGGCTCCTTGCGCGCGCGCACATTCCGTCCTCTTCCCCATCCATATTGGGAGAGGAGGGGCGTCATGTTTGCCCCGTATATTATATATATGAAAGGTAGATGATCTGAGACCCCGTAGATAGTACCTATCCCTTCTTAGTTCTCGGTCGCCAAAGTCCAGACCAGCCATACCCCAAGTACGAAGAGAAAAGCAAGGCAACAAGACTCAACACGATCGAGTCCCTCTAATACGTGCCTTGCTTACTCGAGCGATACCTAAAACAACTCAATCCAGTCGACAGCCATGGCACCCGCGCTCGAGCCAACCAGGACCCTCGCCCAGTCCCTCACGAGGATCCTAGCAAGCCGCCAGCAGACGACGACGGTGATCGCGGACGACAGCGGCACGCAGGGGACTGTCCTCAGCGGCGGCGCGATAGCGGGCATCGTGATCGGGTCCATCGCCGGCTTCCTCCTGCTCCTGTGGGTCATACGCTCGTGCATGAACATGGGGCGGCCAGAGACGTGGGGCAACAACACCTACGAGCCGGAGAGGGAGAAGAGGCGCGCGTCGTCCGGGACGTATCACGTCGAGACGACGACGCCGTACAGGCATCATCACGACCGCCACCACCACCGCTCGCACTCGCATCACCATCACTCGCGGAGCCCGAGGCGCGTCGCCGTCGTGCCGCTCGAACCCCGCACGCCTCCCGCTGCGTATTATGGTGGGCGGTCGAGCTATGATGAGAGACGACGGTCGGGAGATGCGCGTGGGTACCGCTACTGAAGGCCATGTCGAGACGGGGGCCACGTGGGGGAGGGACATGAGAGCAAGGTCACCTTAGGGAACTAGTAGAATTCAGCGGAACGCTATAATAGGCCACGTGATATTGGCGAAAGTCTCGTTGTTTCCAAGGGCCTAGCTAGAAGGAAAGAAACATTTTGTCATTCGCACCGCGAGGGAATATGATTGACTGTCTGAGTAAATTATCATGCGGCAAAGAGGATCCGATGTATATATGAATGAGCGATTCTGGATGCTATGGCGTGTCGGGAATGGGCGCCCTATTGTTGGTGGTTCTTATGTTTACTTAGTAATAGGTAGATTATGACTGATGAATGAATGCATATAGTATACGGTATCTCTTGTATGACGATCAAAGCCGAAAGTTAGACGCATACGATGAGGGCTGCTCGTATAGTATGATTTTAATGACTACTATCCCTAGAATGTTAGGTACAATACTGACTAGCACTATTCTCATATAACTGTCCAACCTCGTGGGTTGTGCAACACACTAGCTAGGTATGAGCAAGGCATTTCCTTCTCAGCTCACATATTCATGAATTAGTGAGGTTAGCCACCGAGGCACACAAAGTGAGTTATGTTCAGGCTCCGGGCACTATTTCAAGAACTTAGTCAGTAGGTGAAAAAGGAGCGACGAGGGCTCAGGGCTGGGGCGTTGCATACTGCGCATTCCTGGGATTGGTAGGGGCTGTTTTTGCAAAACATCGAGCGGCTTCGGCATTCGCGTGGCTACCTCCTTGTCTTGCTGGATGACGGCGCAGCACTATATCGAGCCGAGTTAGGGATTATGCATAATCAAGGCTCATCTATGTGTGTTCCACAGAAGAGCGGGATGATGTGAAAGAGTTATGAGGCGAGCGTAGTCGGTTATCCACACTCGCGCAATCTAATATACCACGAGTGGCCATGCTTCGGTAAGACGTACCTGGCACCAGAAACTGACGCAGCAGTCCTTCAGCGGGGACCCGGGAATGGCGAAACGTGCCCGGATCTGCTCGCGCTTCACCATGGTCCAGCTGGAGGGGTCAGCTTAGGTTGATAGAAGTCAGAGGTAGAGATCAGAAGCCGGACTAGGGAAACGACGAGGGAGGCGGAGAGAGAGAGAGAGCATAACGTACATCCATCCGGAGCAGCAGACAGATTGCAACACGCCGTGAATCAGGCAATCGGTGTTGAGCATTCTCGGGAGAACGGCCGTAGGGTCGAGCATGCGATTCGACGTCTGGCCAACCACTGGGGATCATGCGATATCGCAAGTCAGTTAGTTAGAGCACGTGAAAATGGATACCTTTTGGGCTTCGTTCACGGTATCAAATATCTCGCTCCAAGCGGCTGCTGCGAGAAGGTACGAGAACGCGAACAACGCACTTACGGAGACAGGGGACGTAAAACCCCAACACGCAGCTTGTGCAGGGACAGCAGTTGAAGAGGCTGGACTTCTAGTCGCCGCCCATCTCGCCGAGAGCCAGGTTTTGGACCTGCTGGAGGCGCTCGTGGGCCGGTAAGCCCTGCGTCATCCGCGAAATACCGCCAAGGGCTATTCCCGCCATGATTGATCGGTCAGTCGTCAGGTAGCTGGTCGTCAGGTAGCTAGTGGTGTTGCCGCTTGTTGCGAAGTTTTGTTGTTGGGAATCGTTGCTTTAAGGGGCTGATGGCGCGCAACTGGAGTGTGAATAATAAACCCGACTTAAGCTATGGAGAACATACGGAATCTCCAAAGCGAGAGAGGCGGTGATATGTGAAGAATCCGATTTGCCAAATATGCGACGGGAACTCCCAAGGAGAGACTGACTTTCTCTCTCTGTCTCTCAGCTAGTACATTGAGGGCACAAGGTAGCGTATAACGCTTTCCGCGAACTGTCTTCTGAAGAAATAGAAGCTCAAATGGCTAATTATCACGGTGGCAGGTTCCAAATCTGACAGGCCACTTCCGGATGTATCATTAATACATATGATGATAGAGAAAGCGGGAATTGCAGTCTATGCAAACCATGCGCCCGCCAAAGGTAGTATTGACTTTATTTCTTGAGTGACCTAGGTTTTAATAACAGTCATAAGGATTAACCGCACATACGCCGTATCGGCTTCAGTATGCGCGCGGAGCATCATCTAATTCTAAGGGGAAGTATATATACTTATATATCACGAAAATCTGAAGACTAGCGCCCGAGCTGTCTGGTCTGTTCCACGCACCAAGATGGTATTATGAAGAAGCAGCGCTCGGCATGATCTTTCTCTCGACAGTCTTGCTCATGATGACGTAGTCAGGCACGAATTCCCTTCCAAACCTTAGCTTCCTAGGCACAGGAGAGATGGGGTCCTCGGCAAAGCCAAATGACTTATAGAACGCCAGAGCTTTCTGATTGCTCAGGAAACAGGTCAACATGATCTTCCCGGCGGGGGGCGTGTGAGAGGCTATGCGCTCGAGGAAGGACATCAACAGCGATCCGAGACCGGTCCTGAAAGGCACATCAACGAAGGATTCATACTGACTGATTGATTCAGCTATCCCACAGACTCGAATGACTAGGAGCGTCGATTCGTGAGGCTGATCAAGATAAGAACAAGAACTACTGTGGCACACGTACCGTTGGACTTCTGGCTTCAGGTGGATCTCGTAGCAATAGATGACGGGCTCCCCCTCCTCATACGTGGGCATTAGTGACATGAAACCGCGGACGACACCTTGGGGGTCTTTGATGAGCATGTATCTGAGCTCAGGCGACTTCATCTCGGCAAGCTTCGCATCTGGCTTCCAGCCGCCCGTGGAGGACTCATAGTGGGCTCGACTGGTTTCCTCGATGAGATGATAGCATGAGTCCAAGTCGGCGCTGCTGAGGCTCCCCGCACCGATGAGATGGAGCGAATGTTGTATGCGAGTCCGGGGATGCGTCCACGAGGTCCACGATGAGTCACTGCGCAAAGATGTTCGCCTGTCAGAAAAAGAAGACACTCGGACGGGACGGGGGGTACGACAAGCCGGAGTCGTGGGTGATGATGACGATGGTCGTACCTAGGACATAGATGCTGCTCGATGAATTGGTCGTCGCCTTTTCGATTCACTTCGTCTATGGGATCAGTTATAGTACGCTTCCGATTCTCGTTCAAATGTGGATTTTTCATAGTATCTAGAGAGGAATTGCTAAGTAGGGTGGCCTATGAGTGGCGGTGACTGGTACCCAGGTAGGTATCGAGGACGAGGCAGGAAACTCCTCTAGAAAATGACGGAGGAGAAAACGAGCGGAGATAATGCTGCAAAAAGAGGCCGAAAAGAGAATACCTACATGTAGGTACCGGGGTACTTTACCTACCTTATGCTAGAAAATAGAATACCCGATTAGGACTAGATAGAAACCAATCTCTAGGAATAACAGCAGGTGAGCCCGGGCCGCTAAGGCAAGTGTTTAGCTCGGAAGGCGGCAGTGGGATTCCCATAATATTTAGATTTCGAATACGCGAACAGCCCAGACAGTAAGTTGCTAAGAATGTTTCAAAATAGAAACACCATAGGTACCTGTTTAAAGTACTGAATAATGTCAACAATGCGATCAACCTTAATGCCGTGCTCCCGATCATTGACTTCCAATTATATCTCTTGTGGCGTGACGGCCGCCAAATCGCTAACTGAGCTCCGGCCATAGAGCTACCTTAGCTAAGTGTACCTACTTAATCAAGGTACCTTATTTCTCAAAGGAGCCCCTTATTATTTACTTGGCCATATACCTACATACCATCTTCATCAAGAACAATAAAAGTCCATACCAAGAAAATAAAAACATTTCGTATTCTCATGAATCATCAAGCGTTAGAGTAAATGATTATAGTTAAGTACGTGTTATGCTAAATCAGACACACCTCCTCTCCCGCCAGGTGGGCCTGGCTCATCACGGCGGACTCGTCGTAGTGCATCAGCCCATGCACATACGCCTCCCCGATCAGCGCGCGATACGGTATCGCGCCGGCCGCCGCCGTCGCCCTCCTCCTCCTCCTCAGCACGAACGGCACCCTGGCCCCGCGGGGGATGAAGATCGCGTCCCCGGGCGCGGCCGCGCCGGGCACCAGCCCCACGTACCCCTTCCTGGTGACGCAGACCGACGCCCGGGGGATCCTGCCCGCGAAGTGCGCCGCCGTCTGCCAGAACCGGGCGACGACCGCCCAGGACCCCGGCGGCTTGTCCACGTGCTGGCGGGCGTCCTGGTCGGGCTGCAGGGCCAGCAGTTCCCTCTCGAACCCCTCCGGCCATTTCTCCTGCGCCGCCTGCTCGGAGAAGGGCCGGGGGGCGGCGGCGGTCAGTGGGCCGAAGGCGTCCCCGACGAGGAGCTTGACGAGGAGCTCCTCCCGCCAGTTCTCGCCCCCGTTTGGGTAAGACTGAAGATGCGATATGTACCGGCGCAGGTCGTCCAGTACCAGGCTGAACTGTATCCCCGTGTCGCCTGAGCCCATCCTGAGGGGGTGGCAGCTCTGGATATCGTCGAAAACGATGCCCTTGATGTAAAGGATTGGGGTGCGGTGGCCCTTCCCGGTCAGATCCACCAACCCACCCCGGACATCCGCCTCCGGCGGCAGTAGTGCGCCGGCTCCGAACTCCCGCCCACGATCTGACCCGGCTGCATTCCACGTGGAAATTGTGGAGGGGTAGTTTGCATCGCCTCGCTGGTTCATGAGATCGGGAATCCAGGTGCAGAAGCCGCATGCCTTATCGCTCCCGGCACGGTAAAGAAGGTCCAGCACCATCCCATCCTTTACGAACTGCGTCGCATACTTCGTCAAGATTTCCTCTTCGGTTGAGTCGTAATCGGGATTGAAGGCGGGTTTCAGGGCCCCCTGCCCTCGGTCAACTACGTCATACGCCATGTTCAGCAGGGCGAAGAGTTTATCGCGGGGCATCGATGACTGTGTGTGGAAGAACATCTCGAGAAGCCTTAAGAGCTTGTACTTCTTTTTGCTACTCCTGACATGCACTCGAGTGTCGTCGAGGGCGGTGGCACGCCACAAGTTTGGCAGGAGCTGATCTTTGGCTCCTGGCCGCTTCTGGTTCAACTGACTCTCGCACTTGGCTATGCCATTGATGAACTCACTCCATCCGATCTCTGAGTTGCCACAGATGATTTGGACCTCAGCGCCGAATACCAGTTCTTGGATAATCCAGACGCGAGTGAACCATGGCTTTTGCAAAAACTTATCTATGTCTCTGCACACCGACTCCTGCCCGGAAGCATCCTCTGCGAGCTGGTTCCCGGGCCGGTCTTGTAGGTTGTTTAGATACTCGATTGCTCGATGGTCTTCGTCGGTTTCATTGCCCATCCAGATTATAACGCGCTCAGCCCTGGCATACAGAGACCCCATACGGCGAACCTGCATGCTTTTCTCTACGTTGTATCTCTGGTTTATGCACACAGCATCTACCCAAAGATAGACGGTGACACCCTTGCGACGGAGGCATTGGAAACAGGTGGCCAAAGACTCGGTAATTGGGATTCTTCCCTGGCTCGTCTCAAAATAGAACGGCGCAAGCGGCGTGGGCTCGGGGCCCCAGACGTAAGAGATGGCCCAGAAAGGATGGGGCGGGTTTTCCGAGGTACAGATGAGGTCCCCTCTAAGCGGCGCATTTTCCTCGTCAGGCGTCAGCTTGAGAAGACGAATTTTCCTAATGTCAACATCGAGGTCCTTGTAGATTCCGTCCCAGTCTGTATCGAAACTTAGGTTCGACGAATCCAGGGACAGGATCGCCGGCGCGGCTTTCAATATGCTTCCCTGATAAGAGCTTGCCGACTGGAGCGAAATAAGTCCCTGCCGGTGAAGCCGCCATGGGTCCACGTATAAAGCGAGGCCAGGGTTCGCATCAATTTTATAAACTCGCGCTAGTATGTATATCTCCTTGGTCATTTCCCCCACGCGGACTGTCGTCTTCTGTGCCTGTAGGTTGAGAGTCAGCTTTTACGCCGCTGTTGACTAAGAGTCGCTTTACTTACCCTTTCGTACTGCGAACTTGACAGGGTAAATAGCGAGTGAAGATCGCCCCTAGTAGCACAAACTTCAATATGAAACTTGCACGAGCCCCCCAGCAATATGCCGGCACCTGTTCGCGTGACCAACTCTCCGAGCCTTCCATTGTTTTCGCATATCGTAAAAGTCGAACAGTCTTGTTCCTTCGCATGGTACTGCGAATGCCCGTTGCGGGAACGTAGGCGGCTTGTCCAGTGCTTGTTAGGAATGTAGACATCCGGTCCTAGGAACGAGCCCAGGTACGCTGACATCTATTACAGAGTGAGTTAGAGGAGAACACCCCCAAATATTTGGTCAGCTTACATATAACTCTCCAAAATATCTCGTATCTTGGGTGTCCTCTTCAGCAAATATTGTCATAGGGTAAGAAGGGGCGAGTATATATCCAGCGCTCATGTTAACAAAATCATGGGATTCGTGAGAGTCATCTCGTTCTCCGCGGGGAACAATATGAGGGGTGTAAAGGGAACTATTCCCCTCATGCTCATGGTCCCTGCCCAAGCCAACGGAGTGTGTGTTGTTCTTTTTATGTTCTATCGTCGGCTTCTTATTTCCTTGATACGACGAAGACGACGTGGCCCTGTGTGTTTCGCTTCGGCGTTCATCGCTCTTGCCATTGTTTACTGTTGCATTGCTGAATTGAGTTGGCTCCTCTGACCTGTGCTGTGGTATTGGCCCTCCGATCATGTCTCGGTCCGGTCCGAGTATCCGGTCGATATCATAACCTCGTCTTTGAAGCGTAGCGAGGGATTTCTGAAACATGCTCTCGAGCAGCAACGTATCTGTGGGCGTAGGAGTTCTAACCAGGAGCTTCGCAAGTGCGAGAGCGAGGGCGTAAGAGATGTCATCGTCGTCGGCGACGATGCACACGTCATAGGTTTTCCCTTCCTTCACAGCGACCACAGTTGTGCGCTCGGAATGCCTCACACCATCCAATTCAAACCACATCGTGATACTTTCAGCCAGCCTAACCCGTAGATTGTCTTTCAGCTCGTCCCAAGAAACCTGCCTGCGGTACGATCTGACGTCGTCCAAAAAAATCTTGGACCGAAGCAGAATGGTACCTCTCCAACTATCGACATTGTTGGCACCAATTAGTGGACTTATTTCGTGGGATTCTCTCACCAGAGAGCTTAGAATCTTGCACCCCAGCCTCAGGCAAAAAGTTTCAACCTCATTCGCCCGGCCTACTATGTTCAGAGGCACTGACGGAAAATATTTGTGGTAGATCTCAAACAGGCGACTGTCATCTACCACGACGGCTTCTTGGGGCAGTGCCCAATATGTCTCCCTCCCAGTAGTAGCTTGGGCGTGGTATCTGGTTGTGAGTAAGAATCTCTTAGTTCGCATGTCTCTCTTTATCTCGTCGGATATTCCACTCTCCCGATACTTGTTGCCTAACCATATGAACCATTGTTGGTACGCCTCTTCCGACCGGACCACTTCCAATGCCCTACCCGGATCTTCCAAAAACTTCTTTGCGATGTCGTTGGCGGAGGGCGTATCGTTCGCGCCACAAAATTTTAGGAACTGTGCTGCTTTGCCGTCGAATTCTTCGCAACAAAAGAGGTTCGCTAGCTCTTTGACGTCCTTATCAAGACTGCCAATGAAACATGTTGGTGGGGTACGGTGGATGACCGGTGTGTCTTCACCATCGGCGTCATTTGCGGTGTTTTCGGCCACTAGTTTCGGGAATATTGGCACTATAGCAGAATTCGCCAGGCGTTCACGATGCGCCGCCAGGCCCTCATTGCAGAAAGACGAAAGATAGGCAAAAACCTCCTCCGCATGCTGCTTTGTCTTGAGTGGTTTTCGTATCAGGCGATCGACGCAGTGGGATAACGGCGGATCCTGGGCCACTTGAAATTTGGCAGCGTTTCCATGCAAGTCTTTCCTCAAGATTGGAAACCCCAGCAGTGCCGCTCCTTCACTCGTGAAACATTCCTTCGGCGCCGCGTGTTCGCCTGGGCTGTCTTCGGTTGGAAGGAACTTTTCTGTCTCATCAGCGAAACTATAGTTTCTATATTTGTTCTTGCGATGATGCTTCACGAAGTAGCGTAGCCCATGGTCTCGCAGCACAAAGTCCCTGTTCGAGATTGCCGTGGTGATAATTTTGATAAGCTCTGGCATAGTAAGGTACGTTTTTAACCCGAGTGGACGGAAGAACCTTCCTTCCAGCCCTTCTTGTTGATACCCTCGAGGTAGATAGAGAATGGGAACTTGAAGTTCCCTGTGTTCGTCGGAAGGTTCGAATAGCTCGTTAAGCCTGTATTTCCCATCGCTTTTACAGTCTCCAATAACTTCTCTCTTCCAGATACACGTAGTACGTAGTATTTCGGCCTCGGCCTCAGAAAGCGGCTCAGTATTTTCGATCAAGTAAGAAATGCATGCTCTCAGTATTCGTATGTTGCTGTTTGTATCAATCATGCGAATAAGCTCAGATATGGAAAGGCGCGTTCTCAGCCCAAGCAGAGGGAAAAACTTTCCTTCTCGCCCTCCTTGTCGGTATCCCTGAGGCAAATATAGGGTCGGTAACTGAAGTTCCCTGAAGTGGTAGGAAGGCTCAAAGAGCTCGTCGAGTACGTATTTCCTGGCGATTTTGCAATCTTTACCTGGGTCTCGATCTTCCGCGTGCCAGACGCAGGCGGAAGAAATGTTCTTTTTGTCTTCTTCGGAAAGCGGTTGGGGAAGTTTGGTTAGAAACGAGACACACACCTCCAACATCTCTAGCCGAGTATCTCGATCGAGGAGGTTGATAATCTCGGACACAGAAAGATACGATTGCAGCCCAAGCGAGCGGAAGAGCTCTCCTTCCGGCCCTTCTTGTCGGTATCCTCGAGGTAGATATAAGGTTGGTACTTTGAGTTCTCTAAATATGCCAGAAGGCTCAAAAAGTTCCCTGAGGGTGTATTTTCTGTTGGCGATGTAGCCGGCCCCTTTCCCTTGGTCTTCTGCATGCCACACAGGGGCGGTCGATAGTGTTCGGTGGTCATCTTCAGAAAGCGGTCGCGGAATCCCGATCAAGTATGAGATGTACTCGCCCAGCAACTCCGTGTTATCCGTTGCGGAGTCGAGGTGGTGTACAATGATCTCCATCTTGACTACCCGCTGCACCCCCAATTTTTCTAGCAAGCTCTTCTGCACTCTTGGCATTTCCAGGACATACGGGAGACCTTTGAACGGTGTGGCGGAACGGAAATATGATTGTGATGGTGCTATCATACCCACATCGGTCGGGACGACGGGCATGTACTCGACGACCTTTTCGTAGTCTTCTTTTCTTAGGTTCGAGGATATTATGGCCAGAATTTCCTCTGCCCTTACTGGATCGTTCATGTAATCCTTTAAAGTCGATGCAGAGAGACGCGCCCATTCAGCGATAGGCAACGACTGCCATCCCAACTGCTGAAAAAGAGCTAACCTATGATCCTGAGAATACATATACGGAATCACGTCGGAAGGTAGAGTCTCGTCCGGGGCCTCGTAATCGGCGAAGTGCTTTACGTTGCTGAGAGATATTACCCTCTTTTCCGATATCTTGACTGTTGCCGCTTTTATGACGGACACGACAGACTCTATCGACTCGTCGTTTTCCTGCGAAGCCCAGTCGAAAAGTTGCCCCAGTTGCCTTCCGTTCAGCGTCTTCAATGACAACTCGAGTTCGACATCCTCAGCGCTAATTTCGCTGATCAGACCTCTAGATTTGAGGTTGCGCACGAAATTCACGTGCCGGTCTGCAAAGTATTGCGGTAGCAGCGGATGGCGATCCACGAAACCCATGACACTTTTGGTCCTAAGACGAACTCCCGAGCTCTGTCGCACACCTTGCGTCGAAATGATGTCGATATGGTTGCAAACGTTCCAGAAGTGCTCTTCGGTGATAACCCCAACTTGGAGAAGGGGAGTCGAGGCTTGGAAATCGAACTGTGTGAATACTCGTTTGGCCTGAGAGAGTTGTCTGTCTCGGGCTTCTAACGTCCACCCGCTTGATGAGCGCACCCATTCCCAGACCTTTTGGTCACAATCCTTTATGGCGTTCATTTCCAATGCCCAGACGACACGTCCCACGATGCCCGCTATCTGGAGTAACTCTTCGTTCCAGATCTTGACATGCTCGGTGCTCAGGTCGATTAATTCACGGTCGACTGTAGGGATGGAGCGCATCAGGACGTGGGCCTGGATCCCTGTAGTCTGTAGAGTTGGGAAGCCGATAAAGATTTTCCCGGGTACCGACGCCGAGGGCAGCACAAGCTTGAAGAGCGGGCAAGCATCAGTATCATCCTCGCAAGCTGTAACGACAGAGACGCGGGTGGTGTCAAACGAGAACTTCTCTTTGGTCGCTTTCCGGATCCCCAAGGCGATCTCGTCGGATATACTGGTCGAGGCAGTTGCTGTGGTGATACGGAGAGATACGGAGGCTTTCGAAACCCTAGGGTTAGGGTGTGAGACATTCTCGTTCGGTGAATTTCGTTCAGCCGGCAAGTCGACCCCAGCCAGCAAGTCGGTCCCAGCCGGCAAGTCGACCCTAGCCGGCGAGGTAACAGGTGGTTGGGGGCTCTGCCGCGCCAGAGGAACTAGATATCCCTGCGCATGGATCCTGGAAACCTTGGGGCCTACAGGCGTCACTGCTTGGATAGGGGGCGGCACTCCGGCCTCCTCATATATGGCGTCCAGCCAAGTCCCATGCACTTCCATGGTCCTAGTCGTGACCTGTTGGATATGCATGTGCTCCGTGTGCATATTCATATCCACGGTGGATGCGATGGACGGTTCGCTCACATTCGTACCCAGAGACAAGACGTTCCATTCGTC
Source organism: Nemania sp. NC0429 (assembly GCA_022578495.1). Lineage (NCBI taxonomy): Eukaryota > Fungi > Ascomycota > Sordariomycetes > Xylariales > Xylariaceae > Nemania > Nemania sp. NC0429. The sequence continues at coordinate 152,863 of MU392250.1, forward strand.
CAGCCATAACTCGATCCGCGAGAGGGGCGTGGAAATGAGGCTCGCCGCTAAGAACTGGCCGAGTTCGACCAAGTCCGGTATCTCGGCAGCTGCCTCTTTGTATTCCATCTCGATCCGCGTGTCGCTTACGTGCTGCTCGGGCGGCAGCGTTGCAAGGCCGTGATAAAGCTCCTTGCCTTTCCATTTGAATTTCAGGGCTTGCCTTTGGGAATACACGATCGGCTCGTCAGAATACTTGAAGACACTGTAGAAGCCCAGGCCGAACATGCCAATCGACTCCTCGTTTGGGTTGCCATCCGCAATGCTCGTGAGGCGCCTCCAATCGGCGTCGGTGAAAGGATTGCCATCGTTGTGGACCACGACGCGGCGCACAACGTTGTGGCGTCTGGCATGGCTCAGTGACGGCGGCAATGAAGGCTGGGCACGCGTTGGCTCAGTGCGAGGTGAGGTGATGATGCGTATTTTGACGAGTTTTGCGGATGCGTCGGCGGCATTGGCTATCAACTCACGAAACACGGCCCTGAGAGAAGAGGCGTCAATGACTTATTATTACCATTAGGTAAGACGCCGTCTGCAGGGCAGTCAATGAATGAGCACGGGGAGGCGGTGTTGGTGTACCATTTCGTGGGATACCGTGTCAGCACCTTATCTATCAACTTCCTATTGTCAACGGTAACCGATTCATCGCACAAGAGGTCCTCGAGATAGGATCGACGCAAGTCGTCCTCGAGGGAAGTCATTGCTCAACGCCCCAATCTAATCTGGTGGCAGCAACGGAGAGAGTCTAGTAGTTATGACAGACAGACAGTCAGGATACCTTAGGTAGCTGGTCACCTGGTACTAACCTAGTACTTAAGATTACGACCATGAATCTAGACCCGTTTGAATTGGAGCTGAACAGGCTACTCTACTATTACCGATTTGGGGGTGGTCCAATTATGTTAGGTATTTCAATTCTCAGCTCAAGATACTTCGTAAGTACTTGACAAAATATCTGTAGGTACCTAAAGTGTTGGACTCAATTAGAACCGACCTACCCACTTACGCATCCTACATGTTGTTATTCCTCCTTGCGACGAAGAAGCGGACGAAGTATGTATGTAGTAGGTATACCTCATATGATGTCTTATTGGACCACCCCACTCCGCAGATCAATCTCAACGCTAAAACGGCAACTAAATCGCGAGTACTCTAAAGGTTAGGTACCTAACCTAACGACGTGCTTCCACAACCAACCTCACCGAAACCAACCAACTCTATCCCATCTACAGAAGCAATACACATAGGTAGAGGAAGCACACATACAAAACCTACCCATACATATACCATCCGCATCATCCCGCCCATACCGCACCTGATGGTATCATTCCGCGCAATCACGCCAATCCAGCCGTGCTTATCCACGGCGATCGCCCTCCGAAGACATGCGACCCGCGCCACCGCCACGCCGCCGCCGCCGCCGCCTGCTTCTCCGCCCAAGAGCCGTCCACGTCAACGACCAACCCTGAGTCTAGAGCACGTACGTAGTCCGCCTGCCCCCTCTCCCTCCCTTCCCCACCCTCAGTCTCGAATGCCGATTCGCGCAGAGCAAAGCTAAAGGGCACGCGTGGCTTCTTTCCCGGGCCGCCGCGGCGACGTTCTCTACAGTTCCTCCAGCGCGCCCGCGTCCTCGCCCTGTACCGCGCCGTCCTGCGCGGCACGCGCCGCATCGGCGACCCGGCCACACGCTCCGAGACCCGCGGCTTCGCGCGCGCCGAGTTCGAGCGCCACCGCGGCGTCGCCGACCTCGGCCACATACGCTACCTCCTGTCCACGGGCAAGACCGAGTGGGAGAGCATGGAGCGGTATATCGGCGGCATGTGATGTCATATGACTTGTATATCTATCTACTACCTATAAACCCCAATAAACCCTAGGTTCGATTAGACTAGCTACGTGTGGCTACCCACCTACTTATGTTAGCTGGCGACCTGGGGATGCGGTCTCTCGGCACTCGCCCCATCATTGTGGAGTGGAAAATGGTTGGTTTTTGCTAGCTTTCTGTCTGTCTGGCTGGCTAGCCGGCTGTGTGTGTGTGTGTCTGTCCATCTGCCCGTTCTCCGTCTTCTTTCTCCGGGGCTGTTTTGACTACCCCTCATCATGTGCACGCATTCCCCCCTCCCCTTGCCTCTAGAGTGTAGTGCCTGAACATGAACCGCCGATCCAGCTTCGCCATGTGGGAAGTAAGGCACAAGTCCAATATTGGTCCTCCCCTTAAATTTCGAAGCATCCATGCGCAGATATGTCGTGGTGGTAGGAGAAGAGATACGCTTCGCGAAAACGATAAGCGTGCGATCCGAGCCGAGCCGGGGACTGTTCGATGATGTATTCATATGCCCGCCGTAGTGTGCCACATAAGTTTCTTTCTTTTTTTTATAATTATGATTTACAAAGAATAATAATTCGAGCTGCCGGCCCTCCCCCTCTAGCCCTGGCGTTGCTTATGTCTCGGGTTCGCGCTGCATATGATGTAAAGGTACCCTCGGTGTCGCTTGCCGCCTTTCCTCCGCACGACCTGTTCGGGTAACCCAGATTAGCAAGCAATTCCAGTCATGTAGCCGGTATAATCCCATTCGGCACTCAGCAGCAGTCAATTGGGATACTGCATGCATGTATGCAAAGCAGAGGGCCATGTTCTCGTCCTCCGCCTCGTGGATTGTGTCTATAGCTGACCTTGCAGTGCTCGCATCGCTTCTTGACCGAGCTGTGTACTTTCATGCCCCTCCTCTGCTGCTGCTGCAGTAGTAGCGCCGCCGGCGTCGCCACCGCGGGCTTCGTCATTGCCATCATCGTCGTCATCGTCGGCCGCTGCGTCCTCGTGGGTGTGAGGGAGCTTTGCGAGATGCGTCGGATCGTGGGCTGTCGGCGACATAACGCCGGGAGCGCGCGGGCTGCTGGTTTATTGGTACCGAGGGACAGCGCCCTGAGCGACGAGATGAGCGACGACGACATTTTTATTCTTATCTCTTCTCTTCTCTTCTCTTCTGTCGAGGGCGCGCTCCTCGTTCTTCGCTGCGTGTGAGCACTGCTGCTTGTTGATTGCTCGAGATGGTTTGATGTATGGGAGTAGGAAATAGGAAGTACGTAGGTACATTTTTCGAAGTCGCTAGGATTAGCCTCGGGAAAAGTGGGTCACATCTCCTGATTTCGCTGGAACTTGTGAATGGCACCGGTACCAGGTCGACATTCAACGCTAAAATTCTATTACAAGGACTACAAAAGAATCTTGATATAGATAAATGCTGAGAAATGAGAAACGTGCTGTAAATATCAGCGAATGGTATATTTTCAAGGAGTGAATTCGAAATTGGGCTGCTTAGATCGTTTATGAAGTCAATCAATCCAACGCATCAGATTCGGAATGTCTAAAAGTGTAGGTAGATAAGTAAGTAGTCAGGACTTGAACTCTATTGCTTCTAGCCTCGACATTTCTGAAATCGTCGCTTTGCAATATGCTATGAAAATCAGGCCAGCATTGGCATCCCACATTGCCGCCGCCATGATATATGCCACGTGCCAACTCGAATGCGCCCCAACTCCGCCCCTTAACCAAGCCCGCAAGCCTTTCCCCGATTCACTTCTATTACCATGTTGCACTTCAATGTCGGAGGAATGTCTTGAATACCTCGCTTTTGCTGCAGTCCTCCCACGGATATCCGATTTCCCTGAGCGAGTTTTCCAATTCTTCCACCTCATCCTCCGGGCACTGGATCCCCGTTATTACCTTGCCCACGTCGCTGCCGCCGTTACGGTACTGGAACAGGCTGATGTTGAACTTGAGACGCAACGTCTGCAGGAACTTCTCCAATGCCCCGGGGCGCTCGGGGAAATTGAACATGTAAACCCGCTCATTGGGCACGTCAGATCGGCCGCCTACGAGGTAGCGGATGTGAGATTTGGCCAGTTCATCGCCCGACAGATCCGTCACCGTCATGCCAGACGCCGTGATACGGTCCATGAGCACCTGCAGTTCTCGTTCCCTGTCGGATGCCGCCGGGAGAGAGATACCCATCAGGATATTGGCCACCTCGTCAGTCGCATAGCGATACGAAAACTCGGTAACAGCGTGTGGCATGACGTTGTTGACCAGTTCAGCAAACGCGCCCGGCCGTTCCGGAATGCTCACGCATAGCAGGGCCTCCCTTCCCTCGCCCAGGGTGGCACGCTCGGCAACGAACCGGAGTCGGTCAAAATTCATGTTTGCCCCGCTCGTGATGGCGATGAGGCTTCGAGAGGGGTCGCTCGAGGGATTGGCGGCGACCCATTTCTTCAGACCCGCCAACGACAAGGCACCCGCCGGCTCGACGATGGACCGGGTATCCTCGAAGACATCCTTGATGGCGGCGCACGTCTCGTCCGTGTTGACCTGGATGACCTCGTCGATGACCTCTTGACATATGCGGAATGTCTCCTCACCCACCGTCTTGACGGCTGCTCCGTCGGCGAAGAGACCCACCTCCTTGAGTACAACTCGCCTGCCCTGCTGCAATGATTGGACCATGGCGTTGGCATCCTCCGTCTCAACGCCAATGATCTTGACGTGGGGCGCTATCCTCTTGACGTAGACACCGATGCCGGCGATCAGGCCACCGCCGCCGACACAACAGAATATGGCCTCGAGCTTCTGGATGTTGGTCTGTCGTAGGAGCTCCATACCAATGGTGCCCTGGCCGGCAATGACGTAAGGGTCGTCGAAAGGAGGGATGTTGATGAGCCCGTGCTGTTCTTCTAGCCTCGCACACTCCTCCTTGGCAGCGTCGAAATCCTGGCCATGGAGCACGACGCAGCCGCCCATGCGCGAGACGTTCTTGTGCTTGATGCTCGGCGTGCCCTGGGGCATGACGATGGTGGCGGGGATCTTCAGCAGGCGGGCGGAATAAGCGACACCTTGAGCATGGTTTCCGGCGCTGCAGGCGACCACGCCTTTCCAGCTCTGCTGTCGGTTCAGGTGGGCCATCTTGTTGTAGGCTCCCCGGAGCTTGAAGCTGAAGACAGGCTGTTCGTCTTCTCTCTTGAGGAGGACATTGCACTCGAGTCGGTTCGACAGGTTCGTGGCCGTGGTTAGGGACGTCTCTTTGCAGGCTTCGTAAACGCGAGAGGTTAGAATCAAGCGAAGGTACTGTGACAACCAGCCCACCATTGGTCAGCTAGCCCGTGGTGGCCAAGGAGAGGGACAGGGAGAGACGAGGGGCAAGACCAACATCGGGGTGCCCGCTGGGGAGGATGAACTCGGGGGGGACGATGTCGCTTATGCGATTGGCGGTGCTCGCAGAGGCGGGCGTCGGGTTTGCGCTGTACTCTGTGAGAGAGAGGCCCGTGAGGGAGGGCGCGCGCGAGGTATGGCCGTTGACGCCATTTGGAGCGCCATTGACACCGTTCGGCGAGCCATTGGTTGTTATGGTGGGCGCTTCTGCTACGACAGATGTTGCGCCGGGCATGTTGTCTGGTCGTGGTCGAAGAGGCTAAAGGCTAGGGCTGGCTATGCTGGAAGGAATCGAGGATAATTGAGGAGGAGGTTGACTGAAGCCCGGCGTCATTGGTGCAAGTAACTAAGGGAGTAGTAACTTTTATGGAGTATGTAGATCAACCGACCAGTCAAAACTGTGGGCCGGCCTAATTAGGCATAGACTACAAAGAACTCAACCTCAGTCGACTACACAAAGTAT